>CM076574.1:670171651-670771651 GCA_034641835.2 Pinus albicaulis | reverse complement strand
AAGTGACCAATATCAACCCATATCCAAATTGTTTCAGCCGTCTCGTTCTACACTTTGTGAGTTGGATTTTCATGTTATTCAACAATCCCTCACACCAATTGAGCATAGTGTGAGCAAGACAATCTACAACGTACCGAAATTGAGTCTTTTTTACCTCATGTAATGCCTGGGCCCCAACTACATGGGCCATAGTGTGAAAAATCATCCTCAAAGGTAGATTGGTGATAATTTTAATATCCACCTTTCCACTTAAAGTATTTCGAGAACGAGGACAATGTATCCCAATGAGAATGCTTGTGCTGTCGCCTCTAGTGAGAGCTCCATAGAGTAGAATTATCTCTCCTCTCCTGGACAATCCAGTGATGAAATAAATATCCGAAATATCTATTTCAAGCTCTTGGTCCCTAATAATGAAAATTTGGAGATATACATCCCATAGCCCAATGAGATGCTCTGATAGCTCAAGTTGATATCTGAGCCCTAAGGTTTGAAAGAACTTGAGCAATCCATAGTTTCTCAAGGCATTGATGCAATGTGGATCTTGGAGAGCTTCATGGTCTTCTACCTCATGGCTTCTTTATTTCCATTCAATAACCATTTTCGACGAAAACAGCTGAAAAACATCCACATATGATAAATTAAGAGTTTTCTTTGGAGACAAATTGGAAACAAATCATTGAAAATGGATAAATTTCACATTTTAAACTCTTCTCTGTGTTCATCACGCCTATAAAAATTAAAAAGGCATTAATGGCACTCTGACCTAACGGGCTATGAGCGATCGATATGAGTCTGATAGGTCAAACCCGTGTTGTTCGCCCACGACAAAAAAAATTAAAATCTCCTCCTAAATCATGAAACTTCCAACTACAATGAATTAAAAATGGAATGAAAATGCAGATAAAATAAAAAACTCTTACCTCCAACTAACGGATCGTCCAATGGTTTCCTAGATCAGTTGCATTGCTTGTTTAAAGATCAAAGGAAAATGGGGTAAAATGTGCTTCTCTAAGTTACCCAAAATAGAATGGTAAAAATCTTTTACTTTTTGTCTATTTATAGAAATTTAAATATATTTTTGGCAATATTTTATTATTTTTCTCGATATCAGTGGAGTGTGGTTATCTTTGTGCAACAACATGATATTTTTATGGTGACGGAAATCATTTTTTACTGATGTAACAAGTTTATTTTATCTCTTTTTCGGACTCATTAAAAATAATATAAAAAAAGAACCCCTTAGAGTCATATTTGAGCTCTTTTATGACTCTTGAAATCTGAAAACTGAAAACATCATTGAATAATTGTCATTTCGAACTCGTTAAATTAAAGGAATTGGCATTGTCTCAGTATACATTTCCCCCTTTTTCGGGCTGAGATTTACTATTTACGAAAAGGGAATACCTTGATCGAACATGGCTAAGAGGTTCTCTTGGATATTGTTTTCTACCTTTTTGGATTTGAGGGATGATTTACGAAAAGGGACCTGATGGAGTTTTCTTTTCCATTTCTTTTTCAAACTCCCTAAACATGAAAAATACATCGAGTTACTCTTCTTTCAGACTCATAAAATATTAAACGACAAAAAACTTATCACCATTATAAGAACAAGTTGCTCATTCCTAGGGCTCATTAAAATTTCTAGGATGGATTAATTCTAATAATTAACTTATACGCTAAGCATATGCTATCCTCTTCATTATTTTTATAAAAAATAAATAGGTACTCATTATCAATAACAAGGGAAAATTGAAAGTGGAACATCCTATGTGTTCTTAGGCAGCATGTCACTCTTGAACATGAGACTCATCTGTAGTTCGTGTCTGGTTGGGGATATCCTTCATTCTTCACTTACCTTCTTGGGTTTGGGAAATCCATTTGCCTCTTAATTGATCACCATTATTTTCATCATGATCTCTGATACCATTTTGAGTCAAATGTTTCCACACTCTAGAGTCATGTCACCGATATGTTCAAGGGAAGTCCTTTTTGTCAAAGTCACACATCCTTTGCTTATTTTACCCTCTTTTCCATAGTCTTGAATCACTCCTATCACCTTGAGAAATTCTTTGTTTCATGTTGATGATGTGGGAATCATTATGGCCCTCCTTCAACAGATCACTTCCTTGAGAGTGTAGACTTTTGTGATCCATATATCTTACATCAAAGAATCTTCCAGAGAAATCACATGTCGACTTCAACTCATTATTCAAGAATGTGAGTTAGAGACTTCTTTTCAATACATTGGAGCTTTCATGCCTCACTGGAAATTTTGTCACGTTAAATGACAGGTTCACATTGTTGGCCTTCGATCGGATGATTCTACAAGTGTTCAACTTCAACTCATTTATTCACACTTTTAGATTGTGTTGTTTTACCTTGAGGATCATTTTCACCATTGTTGGTTTCTCTCTTGCCTATTAACGATTTACATCATTGACCGATAATCAGGTATTTTATACCATGCTATAAATCAATACATCTATTCACATGGTTAGATTCATAGAGTGGATGGATCGAGATAGAGATGAAGACCCTAGATTGTATATGTTATTATCTAGGTTGCATGGAGTTATTGAGTATTCATGTAGGTTCTATATGGATGGATGTGACCATACTGTGGATCCATTTCTATGACCTCCTTCAGACGAATGGCCGCAACCATGTTTTAGGTGCATGTGTTACTTGATGCCTATTCAGAGATATGTTATTAGGAATATTCATATCATAGATGTCATATATTGTATTGTGTTTGATTTGGCAGGTTTCCTCACAGTATTCTGAGCCCTTGCCTTGGTTTGTAAAGCATTTCACCCATCACTCCCTGTTCTGCCTTCATGCTTTAGGGGGCATCTGTTACATAGTAATTTGTCACCCCGTTCACTTCCCATCGCTAAACTTTAAGTGCCCTGTGATGAATATTTTTTAGTATATCCACCATATAGGTTACATCAACATATCCTTTAAAGACTAAATTAAGAAAACCACATTGAATAATTTATGAAGAAGCCTAGCTAAAACCCTAAAATCATGGATCAACACACTTAGCTAGTTACCTGCTCGTGCTGATGGTAGGTTGCAACACTTTGTCCTTGCGTTGCTAGCCTAATTTTTATGGGAAAAACTATGGTGATCCCTTTCTGGCAGTGTTTCCTAAAATGGAGGAGAAGCTTCATGCATTAGAAGCTTCTAGAACGGTGAGTTGGATGTTGTTCGGTAGAGATATGGTAAATCTCTCTCATTTGGAGCTTCTGATCTTATCAATAGGGGATTTTACCTTGAGAAGTGGGCCTTCATCCTTCTTTTATGGACTCCTAACTCTCTCTCCCTTCCTATAAATTAAATCCTGTCCCTCCAATATTGGTTGGTCATTGTTGGGCTGGTCCAATCATTAATCATTTGTATCCTTATACTGTGATAATGACTAGATTTTCAATTGGGAGAAGGATTGTTTGAAGAGACTCGGTTTGGAATTGGACATCAGTAAAGAGATGCCTTCAATATCAAGGCCACAGTTGTAAGATTCCTCTTTTATATTATCAATAATACATCTAGTGTTTCACTTTCCATATTTGTTTTGATATCTTTACAAGTAGCCTAATACTCCTTTATCTGTTAGGTAGTTTGTATTCTATGTATGATATGTTTTGTCTTACGTTTGTTGTTGTCTCATGATCTCCTACAAGTAGTCGAATGTTACAATAAACAAGGAAAAAACCTAATGGATTGTGGATCAAGGTATTCATCGAAGGATTAAACGATAGCATCAGGAAGAGGTAGGTTCTTCCTCCTTTTCTTTCGCTTTGAATATAAACTAGCAAAGGGCACATTAAATAGTCTCGTGCATTTCTATACCCACTCTATGGCAATAGAGATCAGCTCTGTCTGCAGAGGGGATTGTCTTGATAAAAAAAACCATGAGACATACAGAAATATGCCTCATTAGTCCCATCCTACTTTCCATAGCTGATATGAAGTGGCCCCTGTTGTTGCAACTATGAAAAACTGTAAAGGATTATTGCACTGACCTCTAATTATTTTTCCCGTGCCTATATGATTCTATCATTATCTTGTTTACAAATCCTTATTTGTTCATTCAAACTTCTCAATGTGTCTGCTAGGTCAGGAGAGTGCACAACACCATGTTTCTCATATGATTCATAGGAAGAATCTTTGTAGTCTACCATATTGTTAGTCATATTTGATTTCTTCCTACAAGGTATCTCATGTCAGCAAAACCAAATCACAATAAACCAACGTACCTTAGCATAATTCAGGGAGGATATATCATATGAAATATCAACCAATCAATGTAATATATGTATAGATATAATCATAACGTCATATAGACATATAAAATATAGGTGTATCAACACATAAACATCATTCTATATAGAGTCTAGTCATCAATGCATGACCATATCAACTACACATACAATGAGCTAATGCATGACAACAACAACCATACTAATGTACATTGATAATATGTGAGAACTTGAAATGTATAAAAAACAAATAACCATTCATACATTCCTGACAACATATTTCACATCAATATCATCAGCCTCCCATGGTGACATCACTGCAACCATGACCAACACCATGCAGATGCAACAAACACATAGACCACAAGTATGAGTAACACATATGCAACCAACATAAATGTTTTAACAACACGCCACCCATCTGGTCCAAGGGGTGAAATATGCTCTGATACAACTCTGTAACACCCTCCTCCCACATCTACCCAAGTAACTATCCAACTGGGGTAAACACGTGACAAAGAGTTACTATGATATGATTCAACCTCCCAGGTCACATTAAGCGAGTGAAACTGACACCACACACAACAAAAACCTTCTGCACCTACTATAGGAAACCCAAGAGCCATCCCAACCTCCCAGGAGGCTACCCCTTAATATAACCTAACCTTTTCACCATTAAATCCCCCAGTCGCATGCCAATGGGCAAGAGTATGACTAGAAACCTTCAGTCACATTTACAACATGGCATGCATGCAACTATGGACTTTTCCCATTAGTTCTGAGCCTACGACCCGATTTATGTGCCACTTTTTCAGGCTGAGGGCACAGGTCATTGCCAAAAACACCATGATACTTCAATAAATGAAAGATAACCACGAAATAATGATGTAAAATCAAATACTTGAATAAGGAATTGACTGGAACCCTATTAGTCATGACAGGAATTTTGTCAAACATGTCACAAATATGTAATCTATAGGTTTAAATAACAAATATAAGCACAGGAGTCTCATACTTATTTGAGAATCTCTAAGAAGCATTGCTTCCTTAATCCATTAACTACATTATCATCTATTTGGTCATAGATACATTGTTTATTCACTTGCAAATAAAAACATGATGAGAGGCATACATCATCATTGTCATAAAACACATCCATGACCAACATATAAAAATATAAATGACAACAATATAACAAAAATATAAGCCACATAATAACAATCATATTTACCCATCAATACAAGAGGAAAAGAGCTCTTATTTCCATAAGAAAAATGCAACCAAGTATGGGACTTACACATTCCACTTGACCATATATATGGCTGACCCAAATCTCTCTTCAGATGGTCAGCCATGTTCCATATTCCAATCATGAATGTGGGATATCATAAAAATCATCAACCAAAACCAAACCATATCAACGCTCAACCAATGATTCCACCTCACGATCACATATGAAAACCATCACCAGATTGGTCTCTACCTAAGCTGTCTAGGGCTCCTGAGTGTTTGTTCCAACCAGGGCTTCTAGGACTAGTAAATCAATCCACCAAGGGCTTCAAGAGTGTTTTTCCAACCAAGGCTTCTAGGACTAGTAACTCAACCCAAGTTGTTATAGATATTTCAGAGAGTTTGACCAACTAATGCCTCTAGGAGGTAATAAATCAACCCACAACCAAAGGCACATGAGAACCAACCAAAAAAACAAACAATGAAATAAATCCACAACACTATGGTATTACACAAAATTTTGTCACTGTCCCTGTACTCCCTGTTACTGAATCTTGGAGGACCCTAACAATGATCCTTGTGTAGCTTTTCTGTCATGAAAATATGCCATTCCATCCCTTTCAGTCTAAAGAACAAAATATTTGTTGATCATTCCTGGAGTAGCTCCCTAAAGAAATAATTATTTGGAGCAGTGCGACCCTTCCGTGTCTCACCAATGTCGATGACCCATCCTAATATTGTGATTAGTGTCGATTGGCACTAGTATGGACATCACACCTGCTCCGAACTACTTCTGGAAGAATTTTTAAAATGGAAAGGAAGCTTCATGGCCTAGAGGCTTTGAGAGGAGAGAGTTGGACGTTTGTTAGTTAGGATGTGGCCGAGCTTCCTACCTTGGGCCTCATGTTCCTACAAAAGAGGAACCTCCCAAAGAGATAAGCCATTTTCCCATCATAAGTGGATCCATGTCCCCTCATCCATCTCTATAAATTCATCATCCTCCAATGCTTCTGCGAATTAGAACAGAACACAAGAGCATAGTAGAGAGAGGTTTGAAGATTGTAATAATATTTTAAGAAGAGAGTTGAGAGCTTTAGCCTTCTCACACTGAGTTGAAAACAGGTGCTTTGGAGACGTGCCCAGATTCAGACCCACTAGAGGAAAGCTTCGACATCAAGGCGTAGGTTGTAACTCCTCTTTTATTAATAATATGATACAATTGATATTTGTTTTCCATTCTTTTTCATGTTTATGATAAGGAATTCTAGCATTCATTTATCAATTAGATAGGTTATACTTGTATATGTATGTTGCACATGTATGCTTCTTGTTGTTTCTTAGTCACATTTGTAGGAAATTGAACGCTAGTAGCAGTAGAGATCGATTTTTGGAAAGGCAAAGGATCAAGGGGCTTCGACGAAGAGCAACATTGCAACATCAGAATGAGGTAGGCCATATTTTTCGATCTATGTTTCATTTATAATCTAGGAAAGTAGGTATTAGCTTTTTCCCCTTGTTGTTAGACCCACCCTAGGTCTAGAGGGATTGTCTCTACCTGTAGAAAGGATTTACCTGTACAACAAGTTGGCGACTCCACTGGGGATTCATTTCCTTTAGTAGCTTTCAACTCTTTGAGTTTTTTTTTGGTTTTTCATCCATATTTTGTTGAATATCCATCTGTCCTTGGTTTATGGCTTTCGTGACTGCTTATATTCATCAATCCTTATTCTGAAGTG
This sequence comes from Pinus albicaulis, assembly GCA_034641835.2. Lineage (NCBI taxonomy): Eukaryota > Viridiplantae > Streptophyta > Pinopsida > Pinales > Pinaceae > Pinus > Pinus albicaulis. Next base: position 670,764,420 of record CM076574.1, on the reverse strand, counting down.
ATAATCCTGGCTTGAATTGGTCAAACCCTTTTGATTTTATTCATTTTCCTTGATCGGCCCTATTATTTCTCTGACAGACGCACTAATGAACTCTAAATTTTTAACACAGAAGTGCTTATCTCCTTCCAGTGCAAAGTGCAGCCTCACACGTGTGTTGATTTCCATGTGAATGTTTTTTTGGTTTCCCTACATTGGCTGCCAGTGTGCCTTACCCTTCTAGACCTCCTTCTTTGCTCAATTTTCTCTTGTCCTCTTCTGTTCAACGACTTGATTGTCTCAATCAGTTTATCCTCGGTCTTCTTTCTTTCAAAATGTGCATCCTTACCATCCTAGTTTTTCTAGGTGTTCTTAGTCATTTGAATGATTGCATGGCTCGTTGGATTCCAGACTTGTTGTTGAGCCAGTATTTTCATCTAGATCCAACCTTTTGATTTGGTTGTTTTGGTTTTTTCGGTTGGTTCCTATGATTAGCGTTCTCAAGGGTCCATCCCCTGTGCATTTGATTCTCTCTTTTCCATCACAAGCATATATCACATTTTTTGTTTACAACTAAAGGATTCTCCTTTGTGTGTTAGTCAGTGTGGAAAGTGAAGAGTCTTTGTTTTGAGCAACTGATTCTAAATATCTCTTGAAGTGCTTCAATTATTTAATATTTGTGGCATTTGGAGGAATTCGTTTGGAATTCTCAAAACAAGTGTTTGTGTTCTTCCATTTTGTGTATTTTTGACGTTTTGTTCATGCAAGGAAAATGAATTTTGAATTCATCTAGTTTTCATCTCAAAGTTTTCATTTCATTGTAAGTGCATTAGATACGTTGCATTGAGAAATAATTTTTGAGATTTTTCATTGACCCTAGATTACATTGTTTAATTATTGAAAGCTAGAAGTGCATTGCATGCTTTCTTATTCATTGAAAGAAAAGGAAATTGTGCATAGATTACAATTGCGTAGTTTAAAAAAAATATTTTTGCAAAGATTACATTGCATGGTATACATCTTTGAATATTTTTCTTTGGATTGGGAGAGTGTGAGTGATCTAGTTCGGGAAAGCTTCATTTTCTGCATTGTTGTTTGATGCATCCCTATTTGAAACTCTTCCCTTAATTAGATAGTCTTCATCGAATTGAAAGTTATTTTATCATGTTAGTTGCATCATAGGTGTTCAGGTGAAAATTGTTTTGAGCCTTGAAATTGAAACTGTAATCAAGATAAACTTTAAAATGAACCTCAATTAACCTAAGGAGCATTTGGAACCTAATACAAAATGTTTAGTGGTCTAGGCTAGAGTCGTGTTTTGGCGTCATTAAACATAGGAGTTGTTGCTAACAGTTTGCATTACAATCTAGGGGTGATATCCTGTCCCACATATGGAAGTATATTGATGTATGATAAGTATATTTGGGGCGCTCTCATTGAATGGCTATGCACTAGACAACACTACTACAGATTGGAATCCAACGTACCATCATGTATATTTTGGGAGGCACCATTAGGTTGCAAGCCTGCCATATGTAACCGAGTCTGCCACCTTGTAAATGCGATACACTGAACACAACATTCGGGGAGATTGGTTTCCGTATGTTTAGTCCTTGGTAAATTTATTTTCTTAGGTGTTTATTGCAGTTCACAGATACTTGGTAAACCCTCTTGCCTATTTTACCCCTTTTTTGGTTTATTTTGTGTTTAATTTATAAAATTTATTGTCCATGATAACACTTTACCCGTGCTCATCTCCTTATTTTATCTTAGGTTGGGACTAGTGGCAATCGTTACCAACCGAGGAATCCCCTCAGATGGGAATCCTGGTTCTTTTCCTTCTTTTGGAAATGTTGGTGCTCCCTATATGGCACTGTTGTCCCTCCCAGGATTAACCATTGGTCTGTCGGTTTGGTTATTTTTGACCCCTGTGGTTTTGAACATCCAAATTGATTCTCAACCAAGTTCTATTCCACCTGAAACATGTTAACCCCATGTTGATATTAAGTTTCACCCCTCACCCTCTTTTCCCATTTCTTCACCTCCTTATTCCTCTTCACCTGGTGAAAGTCTGGATTCTAGTAACCAGATGGCTAAGAAGAAGAAGAATAAGAATTCAAAGAAGAAGAAGGAACATAACCAAGGGGGAAAACCATCGGCCATCGCTACCCATGTGACTGATATTGAAAAACCTCCCACTTTATCCTACAAAGTGAAATTCCATTGCAAGATATGTAAGGGTGACCACCTTCTTAGAGACTATCTTGGTATTCCCAGGGTTTTATAAGTGTGTTCCACAGGCTTGAACCATCCTCCATCATCAACATCTAGATATCATGTTGGTGATGAACCCTCAGCTAGAGATAATAAGACTCATAAGAAATAGGGTAAGGTCAAATTTCCCTATAGGTTATGTGAAGGGTGCCATCCCATTCACCTATGTCCTTATATGGATGAAGCCTCTAAAGTGTTATATACCCTTACGATTTCTGAGTCTTGTCTTCCAATTTGTTACCGGAAGCTTTCTTCGAGTCCTATGCTAGTTTATCAAGTGATTGATCAAGATTCATCTCAGGTAAATTCCGCTCTCTCCGAAAGTCAATCTCACAAGTCCATTCCAAACTAATCATTGGTCAAGAAAAAGGTCGACCTGATTCCACCCATGGTTCATCAAGTATTTTTCTGTAGAGAGTGGATCACATAACACTCAGGTTCTTTTTTTTCTTTAGATTCCCTAGGATTGGAGGGAGATCCTCCCACTCCCGCGATCTAGGAGGGTGATCCTCATGCTCCCATTCCTGCAGTCCAGGAGGGTGATCCTCTTGCTCCTGTAACACACGGGGATAGTCCTCCCATTCAAATGGTACCCCCTACATGTAGTTTGGTCACTTCCTTTGAATGGATTCGATTGGTAGGATATCGTCTCCCTTCTTACGTGCCTTTTTAGGTCACGGTACAAGCCTATAATGTGGTCGTACCAATCATAATTATAGATGAAGGCACATCTATTAGTATTATGTCCTCAACTACCTAGAAATATCTTTGTTCACCACTACTTGTGCATGTTACTCAGAATTTGTTGGCCTTTAACAGAGGAACCAATCAACTGTTAGGGATCCTTCCGAAGTTGCCTATTACCTTGGGAGGAAATATTGTCTATATAGAAATGATGATTTTCCAAGGCCCCTTGGATTTTAACTTACTCCTGGGGAGTGACTATAATTATGTCATGGGAGCGCTTGTATCTTCCCTCTTTCGTGTGATATTTTTTCCACATGAAGTTCGAATTGTGACCATTGATCGGCTTTCATTCATTGGTCCTAATATGAAAACTAGCATACCATCATCCCTTAATGGTCCTTACACGGCAGTGGTATCTTACTCGCCACAGGTTAATTATGTGGCCACCTGTTCCATGCTCACATATAATGATGGTGTTGTTAGTGATGTTGTGTACCATGTACTAGGGGCATTGGATCCCAATTTCCAGAGTGTTGTTTTCCCGTCAAATGAGACCCTATTGGAATCCATGACCTCTCATACATCATGATCAGGTCTTCAAAGCATAGTTCCTTTTCTTGTGTCAAGCTCCTTAAGAAAATGAATCAAGCTCTTCGAAGCATAGTTCTTTTTCTTGTGTCAAGTTCCTAAAAAAATGAAACAAGCTCTTTGGAGCATATTTCATTTTCTTGTGTCAAGCTCCTTAAAAAATGAAACAAGCTCTTCAGAGAAAAGTTGTTTTCTTGTTTCAAGCTCTTTAAAAAATGAAACAAGGTATCATGAGGATATTTCTTTTACTTTGTAAACCTCGTTAAAAAATGAAACAAATTCCCTTTCAATTCGAGCTTTTAATTGGATCTCATAAAATCCAAGTCAAGTCTTTCACTTGATCTCATAATTGAACCTTCACTCCGTTCACCTGTTAGTGCCCAAAAATATACTCAGGTGAATGCACTAAAGCTTGTGGTCATGTACCTTGAAGTGAGTCACCATGATGGGGGCATGCAAACTTATCTCAAGCATAGTTTGTCTCTCTTTCAAGCTTGTGTAAAAATGAAACCAGTGTCAAGCATAGTTTATATTTATTTCAAGCTTATGTAAAAATGAAACCAATTCCAAGCATAGTTTTCTGTGTTTTTAGGCTTGTGTAAAAATGAAACCATTCTCATTTTACCTATCGTGATTGCCATTTTATCAGTCAATTTTTCTGGATGAGCCTTGGTTTTCTCATTCCCTCGTCACCATCTTCTTGGCTGATCATACACCTTCACTTGGTTGTTTTACCCATTCTTGAGGGACTGTTGCAATGAGTGGTCTTATTAGCCAACCTCTTGACCTTTACTTGTTCTGAGTAGTTCCACCATAACCAGAACCAGTTTCTATCATTTATACCACTCATTCCTTTAGGTGGAGTCACTTTTAAGATATTTTCTGACTCTCGAAATATGAAAAGATTGCTGAGTAATTTTCGTTTTGAACTTGTTAAAGTAAAGAAAATGTTGTTTACCCAGTGTACATTTACCCCTTTTTCGGGCTGGGATAAACTATTTAAGAAAATGAATACCTTAATCAATCACAACTAAGAGGTTCTCTCGAATTTTTTTTATACCTTTTCGGATCCGAGGGACTATCTACAAAAAGGGCACTATGGATTTTTCTTTTCAGCGTCATTGCAAACTCTCTAAACATGAAAAGGCACCGAGTTTCACCTTTGTCAGACTTGTTAAAATTAAATGACATTGGATTCATCATCATGACGCTACTGAATTCCTCCACCCTAGGGCTAGTAAAATGTACTAGGATGGATTTTTCGGAAGGAAAAACTTATACGACAAGAATTTGCTATCCCCTTAAATCTTGTATTAAAAAATAATTGGGGTACTCCCCATAAATGGTGGGGGGAAAATGGAATTATTTATCAGTTTCATCGGCAATATGTCGCTCTTGAACTTGACACTTGTCTGCAGTTTGTGTTGGGTTGGGAAAATCCTACATTCATCACTTTGCATCCATGGGTTTGGGAAATCTGTTTGCATCTCATTCAATTACCAATCTTGTTAACACGACCTATGATTTTGTTTGTGTCAAATACTTCCAAACTCCAGAGTTGTGTCACCGATATGTTCAAGAGAAGTTCCTTCTGTAGTTTTTCATAACCTGATTCTATGTTCAGCCTTGATTCACAACCATCTTTTTCCTTTGTCTCATCTTGATGATGTGGGATACATTATGACCCTCCTTCGAATAATCGCTTCCTGTCGACTTCAGCTCATTATCCAGGAAATTGATCTAGAGGCTCCTTTCATTACCTTAGATCCTGCATTCCTTAATGACATGTTTTTCACATTCGATTATAGGTTCACCTCATTGACCTTCGATTGGATGATTTCATGAGTGTTCGAATTCATTTCCTTATTAAAATATCATGGATTGTACTGCTATTACCTTGAGAGCCACCTTCATTATTATTGGTCTCTCTCTTGCCTATTAATATTTTACATCATTGACTGGTAATCAGGAGATTTTCTTGCACGTTCGACTTCAAGTAACTCATTCACATGCTTGAATTTGTAATTGATTGGGTCGTGACAGAGCGCAAGACCCTGGATTTTGTCTGATAAAGTCCAAGTTGCGAGGTGATATGATTTATTCATGACTGTATACATGACTCCTTTTGACGGATGGCTACGACCATACCTGAGTCCATATTTGTGATCCTTCTTATTGTTGGATGAATATGTCCATGCCATGGACCCTATTATATGATCTCTTTTATGGATGGTTGCATCCATGCCTTATACTCTTGTATTTATATCAGAGATTTCAATTGTATATATGTGCTTGATTTGCAAGTTTCCCGACGATGACATCTTGGTCTCGGCATGTTCTTGTAAAGCATTTCACTCCTCACTCTCATTTTTCCTTCATGCTTTAGGGGCATCTGTTACAAAAAATTTTGTCACTGTCGCTGTACTCCCTGTTCATGAATACTGGAGGACCCTAATAATGATCCCTGTGTACCTTTTCCATCATGAAAATATGCCATTGCATCCCTTTTAGTCTGAAGAACAAACTCTCTCTTGATCATTCCTAGAGTAGCTCCCTACAAACATACTTATTTGGAGCGGCGCGACCCTTCTTTGTCGCACCAACACCGATGACCCATCCTAAGCTTGTGAGCCGATATATTTCTAGAATATTTTTTAAAATGCAAACGAAGCTTCATGGCCTAGAAGCTTCGAGAGAGGGGAGGTAGATGTTTGTTGGTCAAGATATGGCCAAGTTTCCTCCCTTGGGCCTCTTGTTCCTACAAAAGAGGAACCTCCCAAAGAGATAAGCCATTTTACCATCATAAGTGGATCCATGTCCCCTCCTCCAATTCCTTTGCAAGTTAGAATAGAACAGAAGAGCATAGAAGAGATAGGTTTCAAGATTGTCATAATATTTTAAGGAGAGAGTTGACACCCTTAGCCTTCTCACACTGAGCTGAAAAAGAGTTCTTTGGAGATGTGCACAGATTTAGACCCATTGAAGGAGAGCTTCGACACCAAGGCATAGGTTGTAACTCCTATTCTATTAATAATATGATACAACTAATATTTTTTTTCCATTCTTGTTCATGTTTATGATAAATAATTATAGCCTTCTTTGATCAGTAAGATAGGATATACTTGTATATGTACGTTGCACTTGTATGCTTATTTTTGTTTCTTGGTAACTTGTGTAGGCAATTGAACATTGGTAGCAGCAGATATCAATTTTTGGAAAAGCCAAGGATCAAGGGGCTTCGACGAAGAGCAACATGGTAGCATCAGATCTGTTGAAAATGGCAACAAGAAACAGTGAAGGAGGCCTCCTGAAACATCTTTCCTGATCCTAGTTGGAAAGTGATCACCTAAACTAGGTGGGGACCACACATGTGATTTTTGTCGAAAAGTCTATTTTTTAGACTATGTCTATTTTTAGACATATGGAGCATGGTCTAGGAGTTGCGGGATGCTATTCTTGGATGATTGGTCAAGTTGGTAAAAATAGATGGACAACTATTTTTATACATACAGGTCGAAGTCTATTTTTAGACTGCCTGTCTAAAAATAGGTCAGTCAAATATTATTAACCCTTAATAATATTTGGACTATAAACATTATCTTATCCTCTTGGAGCACTTCAGTTTGAGCTACAGATGTGGCACATATAGCTGGCAGAAGGAAATTCGAATTTCCTAAGGGTTAGTTGATCTATTGCATGGTTGAATTCAGTTAGAACTCATGTGGCAGAGTTTGGTGGAGTTGATGAGACAGTTGATGGAGTTATGTTCGGTTTAACTTAGTTGAACTAGTTGTATTTAGTTTAACTGGATAATACACTAGAGATGAGTGGTGTGAATTAATTATTAATTAATTCACTAATTATTAACTCATTATTCAACTAAAGAACACATCAGTTAACAATAGTGCATGGACAGTTCAGTGGAGACCAGTGTTAGAGGTGGGTGAAAGGGTGGAGTCTACTATCAATTGTGACTATAGTGTGCATGAGATTTGCACAATCATTGGAGGAGATTGCCAATGATGATTGCGCAATTAAAGCCAAGGGAATTCGAATTCATTCTATCTATTCTCTCATATTGGATTGCGCAGTAGAGGCAGGCAAACAGTGGAGGAGTTTTGAACTCGTGACTTGTTCAAAACTGAGCTAGTTTGTGTGTAACTTTTGGAGACAGTACTGAGTACTTGTGAGGAGTATTGTACTGAGATTGTTACATGATTCTTCTTCATTATAATATACAGACAGTAGGGGGTTTTCAGCTGTAAGCTCTCCCCGGTATACATACTGTGTTATATGTGTTGAATTTCTATGTGCGCATGTGAATGTTTTCAATACCGCTTGTTGTTTTTATTTCCGCATGTGATGATTAATGCGTAGAAGAGATTATGTGTTATGTATGAAGCTCAAATAGTATGTGACCAGGATAATCTAGGTGAATAATTCAGCTATTATTCAAATTTCTACATGGTATCAGAGCGATATTGATCATCAGATCTATTATTCAGAAAGTGATTGCATTTTATTTCTTCAGGCAGAGTCTGCAATCAGGCCAGGTATCCTTCGGATTCATCCTTCTTTGAAGGTGAAAGGTCTGGTAAATGCCCATGCAGTCAATCTCTGATTTGGTAATAATTTGTTCTCACGAATTTTAGATCGGAAGCGGTGGAGTTTGGAGCTGTTGGAAGTCGAATTGCAGAATTGTTTTTCTTGGTGTCAAAAGAAAAGATGTCTTTCGTCGGATTGCGATTGGAGTATTCCTTGGAAGACAGATCAAATTATATTGCATGGAAAGATAGGATGGAGGAAGTGTTAGATGACAATGGGCTGTTGGAATTCATAGAGAAAAAAATTCCAAAGCCTACTTCTACGGATGCTGCTGTGATTTAAGCTTGGCAAAAGAAGATAGCAAGGTGTCGAAGGATTCTGTTGGAGGGCGTGAAGGATCACATAATATCCAGCCTGCATGGTAAAGCTTCTCCATTCTTGATGTGGAAAGCTTTGACAGAATTTTTCCAGAGCAAGAGTGACCAAAGGAAGTTGGCGCTCAAGGATAAACTCAGGAAAATAAAGACGGAGAAGAATGACACTATTTCGGTATACTTGACAAAGTTTGTCCACTGCAAGGATGAACTTGGGAGTGTAGGAGTTAGTGTGGAGGATGAGGAACTGGTGAGCTTGGCTCTCCTCAGGCTTCTGAAAAGTTGGCATGCATATCAGGACAGTGTAAATGGTCAGGAGAAATTGCCAGGATGGGAAAGACTGTGGTCTGATCTTGTGCAAGAGGAGATAAGGCGGAGTACCAGGGATGGATCTTCATCAAAGGCATCTGATGAAGAAGACTGCGCTTTGGCTGCCAAATAAAGGAAGGGGAAGGGAAAGAAGAATGCTTCTCAATCCGGTGCGGATGGTAAAGAGCGTGACATGTCCAAAGTGAAGTGTTTTCACTGTCACGATCATGGACATTACACCACGAATTGTCCACAAAAGAATAAGAACAAGAAGGCTGCTGGAGCTGCATCTGGTGAGGCTCTTGCCTCACAATTTGAGCTGGACTTCTCATTTATCGCATGCATGGTGTCTAGTGCATTGGGATCGGGGTGGTATTTTGATAGTGGTGCTTCCTTTCACATGACGGGAGATGCGAATCTTTTCAGTAACTTGGTGGAGAAAGATCTCCAGTTGCATGTTGAGTTGAGCGACAATGGACGATACAATGCAACCGGCATTGGTACCATAACCTTTCAGAGGGAGTCAGGTAAACTCATTCTTTTAAAAGATTTATTGCATGTACCAGGTCTAACAAAGAATTTAATCTCAGTCGCAATGTTAGAGGATAAAGGGTATGAAGTTGTCTTCAGAGAAGGAAAGTTTTTCCTTCAGCACAAGGCAACGAGACAAGTCAAGAGGGTTGGGATTCAGACAAAGAATCTCTACAGACTTGAAGTAGATGGGATGTCTACGGAGCTTCCTACTGTTGGGAAGCGGGAGAAAGACATGCAACTGATGCTTGAGAGGGAGCAAGTTTTGCATGCAGGTGATAGTGAACCTTGGGATGCGGAGTAGCCACAAGAGGATCATGGAGTGAAAGAAACCACTCATGCAGAGAAATTTCGTGCCAGATGGGCAGAGGGACTGCATGCAGCTATACCACCAGGTGAGAGGTGGGGCGACATGCATGATTGATCCCAAGAGGAGATTTCTGGGCAGGATTCATGAGATGGTGTGGATCTCATGAATTGAACCTGGCTACGAGGTGCTCACAGCGCAGCAGTAGCATGATCAGTTGGATTGATGCAGGCAGATCAAAGTGACAGTGTCGGATACTGGAGCGCGGATCAGAGTTGACAGCAAGTGCAGAGTGCATGGGTGCAAGAGATCAACAACGCAGTGGTTCCTGATGACATGTGCAATTGGCCAAGCAGAAGTCGAAGACTTTGATGATAGATGCATCAGATTGATTGAGTTGTTTGGAGCCTATTCAGTTTCAGAGGAGTTGCAGAGCAGATGCATGGAGTTGCATGGCGCTTGCAAAGGGTGCATGGCACATGCATGGAGTTTCATGGTGCATGCATGAGTTTGCATGGCGCATGAAAAGGGTGCATGGCGAATGCATGGAGTTGCATGTCGCATGCATGGAGTTGCATGGCGCTTGTGAAGGTTGCAGGGCGAATGCATGGAGTTGCATGTCGCATGCAATGACAGTCCTTTCTTGTTGAGAGGGAGTGTTGAAAATGGCAACAAGAAACAGTGAAGGAGGCCTCCTGAAACATCTTTCATGATCCTAGTTGGAAAGTGATCACCTAAACTAGGTGGGGACCACACATGTGATTTTTGTCGAAAAGTCTATTTTTAGACTATGTCTATTTTTAGACATATGGAGCATGGTCTAGGAGTTGCGGGATGCTATTCTTAGATGATTGGTCAAGTTGGTAAAAATAGATGGACATCTATTTTTAGACATACAGGTCGAAGTCTATTTTTAGACTGCCTGTCTAAAAATAGAACAGTCAAATATTATTAACCCTTAATAATATTTAGACTATAAACATTATCTTATCCTCTTGGAGCACTTCAGTTCAAGCTACAGATGTGGCACATGCAGCTGGCAGAAGGAAATTCGAATTTCCTAAGGGTTAGTTGAGCTATTGCATGGTTGACTTCAGTTAGAACTCATGTGGTAGAGTTTGGTGGAGTTGATGAGACAATTGATGGAGTTGTGTTCGGTTTAACTTAGTTGAACTAGTTGTATTTAGTTTAACTGGCTAATACACTAGATATGAGTGGTGTGAATTAATTATTAATTAATTCACTAATTATTAACTCATTATTCAACTAAAGAACACATCAGTTAACAATAGTGCATGGACAGTTCAGTGGAGACCAGTGTTAGAGGTGGGTGAAAGGGTGGAGTCTACTATCAGTTGTGACTATAGTGTGCATGAGATTTGCACAATCATTGGAGGAGATTGCCAATGTGGATTGCGCAGTTAAAGCCAAGGGAATTCGAATTCATTCTATCTATTCTCTCATCTTGGATTGCGCAGTAGAGGCAGGAAAACAATGGAGGAGTTTTGAACCCGTGACTTGTTCAAAACTGAGCTAGTTTGTGTGTAACTTTTGGAGACAGTACTGAGTACTTGTGAGGAGTATTGTACTGATATTGTTACATGATTCTTCTTCATTATAATATACAGACAGTAGGGGGTTTTCAGCTGTAAGCTCTCCCCGGTATACATACTGTGTTATATGTGTTGAATTTCTATGTGCGCATGTGAATGTTTTCAATACCGCTTGTTGTTTTTATTTCCGCATGTGATGATTAATGCGTAGAAGAGATTATGTGTTATGTATGAAGCTCAAATAGTATGTGACCAGGATAATCTTGGTGAATAATTCAGCTATTATTCAAATTTCTACAAGATCGAGGTAGGCCATATCTTTCTATGTATGTTTCATTTATAATCTAAGAAAGTAGGTATTAGCTTGTTCCCCTTGTTGCTAGGCCCACCCTAGGGCTAGAGGGATCGTCTCTGTCCATAGAGAGGATTTAGCTGTACAACACATGGCTATCTAGGAAATGGCAAGGCTAGGAAATTCTACTGTCAATCCAGGAAATCCTCTATTCCAATGATATATCATGACCAATAAACAACATGCATATGCCATGCATGCCAAAAATAGTGAGGAAAAAACACACACAACTTGATACCTACAATAAAAAACCACTATAGATGTTGATCCTCATGTCCTCTTGCACTTTCCATCACTTCCTTTTCCTTCTTACTCCAAATCTCCAAGTATGCCACACTCTCCAAGAGTGTTCCAAGAAAAAACTGTGTCCAAGAGTATGAGAGAGAGAGAATAGAATGAGAGCTCCAAAACTACACTGAACAAAAGCCATGAACTGATCCTCAGAAGCATTTTTTATTAATGAGGCCTCTATTTTCTTCAATTTTACATTATTTTCCTTCATTTTCCTCCTCACATCCAACCTGTGACCTTTCACCTCCCTTTTATAATATTTTCCATTATTTTCATAAATAAATTCTGTTAGACACCTAATCCTCAATGGGTAGGTGTGGAAGGAAAACAGTCACAAAGGAGTCCAAGTGACCTTGGAATGAGAAATCCAAGAGTCAAATTAATTTAATATAAATGTACATCTATGAGTAATAGAAAAGAAACAAATGCCTATATTTCCTATGTGTGTGTTTACTTTTCTCACCCACCATGTGTGTGTTTAACATGGTATCAGAGCGGGCGATCACTGGCCCTACTCCAATTTGAGCCACTTGTTATTTGTGACCATTATAGACCTGCGCGAATTATTCCCTCTAAATATTTTGCCTGGTTGCCTGTTCCACTGTATCTCTATCTGGTGTCAAGAATGGGATTTTAATGTCCGGTGAGATATTTATGAATATTTCATATTTTCTTATAAACGTCCAGTGAGAAGCTTTTGATAGTGCAAGGGTGTTGCCACTCTATAGTGAGCTCATAACCAAGGAAAATCCTCAAACTGCTTCGACTCGGCATACTTGTTGACTACAAGCCCACACCTCATCGGCCCTTCAATCCTGCGCTCAGGCCACGCCCGTAGGCCCTCCCCTCCCCTACTTCCGCATTCCTCCACGCTGCTCACCTCCATCCTGCTTGCTCCTCGTGCTCCCCCCTGCATGTCGACCTCCCTCCCTGTAACTGCATCGACCTCCAACACTCGCCACCAGTTCACCTCCCACCTACATCCGCCACCTCACGGCCCCCGCCCCCTCACCCATCTCACGACCTCCCTCTCCCCCGCTCACAAACCTCCCTCCCATCAGCCTCCTGCTCACCTCCCCCTCACACGCTGACTCTCGGCCCTCCCCTCCCCCCTCAAAATCTCCATAACGCTCATCCCTCTCCTCAGTCTACCATGCTCCCTCCATTGTTAATTCCTCCTCCCAAAGGTGAAAACGCTCGTCCTTCCTCTATCTACCTTCTCCCCTCACCGTCTACCTTCTCTGGTCTCCTGCGCTGCTCCCCCTCTTTCCTGTTTACACTCCCGCCGCTCTCTCTTTGCACTCCAACCACCTCACTACACTCCCCATCCCCCCGCTAAATACACTACCCACTTGCTCACTGCACTCCCCATCCCTGCCCTCCCCACCCATTCACTTCTCTCTACCCATCCCTAACCTCCCCAAATGCTCACGACCCCCGCCCCCTCAACCCTCACAACCACTCTCCCCATCCCCCTCGCTCGGCCCTCCCCTCTCCTCTCACGACTGCTCGACCCTCCCTCCCCTCCCATATAGATTCTTTGCATTCCATTTTTATTTTGGCCTCTTATTTTTAATTTTTTTTTACAGTTTGGCCTCCCTTAGAAATCACCTCCCCCAGCAAATTCCCCTCCCAAATAGCACCTCTGATTTTTTTTTTCTCCCAATTTTTTTTTTACAGATTTTTTATTTGCTGAATTGAAACCAGAATTAAGTTTTTCGAAGTTACCTCGGTGAAGATTAAATTTATGAAAAAATGCCGTGAAAAATGAAGCGTCACACGGAAGCATCATGGACTGTGCGAGTGAAGTAGATGAGTTTCCCCACATTGGAATCTGAGAATTGGTAGCTGGTTATTTGTTTTCCTATTCCAGTGGTGATTCATAATATGCAGCCATTCTATTTAGTGAGCAGTCGTGTGTGCTTTGAGAAGTAAGTGAGAAATTTCTCCTCTTTAAATATACCGTGGACTCATTATCTCCATATGCCTTGGTTTATATATGTGTGATGGAGCAGTGGTATATATATATATATATATATATATATATATATATATATATATATATATATATATATATATATATATATATATATATATATATATATATATATATATATATATATATATATATATATATGATAGGAATATATTCATTTTTCTTATGCATTGGAAAGTCTCTCCATCTTCTTTAAAATTCTGTGATGTGTTAATTCATCGATATTTTTCTTATGCAACTAAGCATTATTGTCAATGAGATATTTGTGCATTGTGAAATTTTGGTCTTCATCTAAGTTTGATATCAAATGCTAAACTATTGAGAATGCCTTCAACATCTCTATATGGAAGGTTGAAATTTGGAAGCCACCTTGATTTCTTATAGCCATAATAGAAATCTTCATATCTATGTGAAATATATTGCAGATCAACATATGAAGTAAATTCATCAAACTTTGGACACCATTGGTCCATGTTTCCGATTCTTCCCGTTCATTAAAGAAGGGATACAAATAGTTGTATGAAGCAGTGAGTATTGCTCATTGGAGGTTCGTTCTCTGCAAATTAGAGTCGTTGGTGTAAAATTTTTCTTTGAAGAAGAGAGAAATCATTTGCCTTAAAGGGTTATTTCACAATGGTTTTTGCTGCACATTTACAAAATATTTTGCAGTGACATTGTATTGTACTGACATTGTGAGTGGGTATTGCTTCTTAGTTCATAGTTGCAGTCAGTGTTTGAAGTGTAAATTTGAGTTGTTGAGAAAATGGCTAAAATCAATGATGCATTAGAGTTGTTGAATAGCCTCATTCATTCCACTGTTCATGATATGGTAAAAATGAGCAAGAATGCTCTTTTTAATATTCAAAATTTCTTGCAAGATGCACAAGACAAGATTGAGTTTTCGCAGTTGGAGTCTCAACTTCAGCAAGATGAGCTTCAGCAAAAGATTAATCATTCTGAGCCTATTTCTGTTCAGAAAATTGAGAGGGAATCCCATCAGCAGCAAGAATATAATGTTGCAGTCGATTCACATTCAGTTCCTTGTACAAGAGTAGATTTACATGCAAATGCAGCAGCCTAGTCTGCACTTCCCAAGCCCATCATCAGACCTTGGGAATAGCTTGTCCATAAGAAGCACCGAATAGGTCTTGGATATGAAAAGGAGTTCTCCTTTGATATTCTGGACTATTCCAAGCCCAAAAAATTTTAGAGTGCCAGATTTCTTTATCGTAGTTCACCTTCAGCTGTTCCAGATCCTACTCCTCTTCCATAGCAACAACAACAACTGATTGAAAAATGCCAACACTGTGATCAAATTGGCCATATGAAATATCACTGTTTCAATATTCACCCATGCAAGCACTGTGGTCGGCACACCCATTCTTCACACAGATGCTTCAGAAACAAGCCTCCTGCAAGAACAAAGATTCATCTTGGATGGATCACTTCTTGGAAATGGGCATCAATAGCCAAGAAGATGTTTAAGTCGCATGTCAGAACTTGTTCTCGAATATTGAACAATCTTGCAGTTGAGTTTTCGCCATCATCTCACCTTGTACCTAATAGGGGGGGAAATGGTGGTCATATACAAGCTTCAAATCCACATCAAGCGAGCCTGAGTCACAATCTCTCATTCCAGATTCAGAGTTGTAGCCAGAGACATAACAGTCCAAGCGAGGCTAAGCCACAATTCGTCATTCCAAATTCAGAGTTGTAGCCAGAGACATGGATGCCCATGAGCATGCCTTTGGTTGGTGGACGACCTTAAACCATCTATGTGAGGTTGATATTCTTCCTTATTCAGAACACTTCCTCTAGCATAAGACTTCAGCTTCTTGCCAGTTTTGGTTGAGTTCCAGGAAATGCATTAAGCATTCCAGTGTTAGTGGTCATCCTTAAACCATCATAGGTTGTAAACCTCCCTTATTCTAGGTTGAAGGTCTCCCTCTTCAAATATGAGGGACACTTCCTCTAGCAGAAGCCCTCAGCTTCTTGCTAGATTTGGAAGAGTTCTAGGAACTGCAATAAGCATTGTGTTCCAGTGTTGGTGGTCATCCTTAAACCACCTCTTTATGCCAACATTTCAGAGAGATGATTTAGCCTAAGCGCTACCATGCATACTTTGCATATTTGTATTACAACTCTCTTCTTGGACTCACACATACCCCTTCTGATTAAGGGGGGGGATTTTGGACACCTAATCCTCAATGGGTAGGTGTGGAAGGTGAACAGTCACAAAGGAGTCCAAGTGACCTTGGAATGCAGAATCCAAGAGTCACATTAATGTAATATAAATGTACATATATGAGTAATAGAAAAGAAACGAATGCCTATCTTTCCTATGTGTGTGTTTACTTTTCTCACCACCATGTGTGTGTTTAACAAATTCCAATAAATCCCACTTTTCCTTTCCAAATCCTTATCTATTGTCTTTTCCAATTTCCATAGCCATAATAAATAATATGAACACGCACACTAGGATTTTTTTCAAAACATTCAACTTGGAATACATTTCCCATGACCTTGGTTATTATTTTTACTTTATTAACTTTTATCACATGGAATTTTCACCAAGGTTGTTAAAGAACCCTCCCCCTTGGGGGAACACCGTCGTTGGTGTTCAGCCACACCTACAACCAACAAGATTGCTGTAAGCAAAACATAATACCCATGGAGCTTTATAACTTAGCTCATTACAGTATTTACAATGATCAATCCATTGAGAAGCAAACCAACATGAAAACATGACAAAATAACATCATAATGAAATGACACCCATAACTATTATTGGAGCTTTATAACATAGCTCATGGTGGTATTTACATCCATATACATATGTACATATACCAAAACATCATACCAACCTATACCAAAACATATGGCAAAACATATGCCAAACAATTCACTCAACCAATGAATAAGGAAGGATACATAGCCCACATGTGATCTGCCATCTCCCATGTAGCTTCATCGGGCCCAAAGTGCTTCCATTACACTTTAACATGCTCGATTTCTTGTTTCCAGAGCATGAGCTTATTTCTCTGAAAAATGCATTGAGGTTCCGGTTGGAATTCTCATTCTGGCTCCACCTCTTATACATAAAAATCAATCACATGATCAACATATTTAACATACTACTTAAGAAATGACACATGGAAAACATCATGGAAATTCACTATCGAAGGCAGTGAGATTCGATAAGATAATGGCCCAATCCTCTCAAGAACATTGAAAGTTCCACAAAACCGAGGTATTATTTTGGCACATGATTCAATCCACAAGGAGCTATTCCTGGGCTTGATGTGCAAGTACACCTGTTCCAATCAGCACCCTATTAACCAGATCACTCCAACTTATGGGAATATTCCAACTTCTCCCATACAATGGCTCAAACAAACTCGTCCACAAATATTCTTGATACCCATTATTGTAAGCGAACTCTACTAGTGGAAGATACTCTTCCCACTTTCATTGTTGATGCATCACATATATCCTCAACATGTCCTCCAATATTCAACTAACCCTTTCTATATGTCCATGTTTCTGTGGATGATAAGCTATACTGAAGGCCAACTCTATGCCCAAACCTGCAAAAAACTCCTTCCAAAACTTGGAATTTAACTTTGAATCCCTATCTGACACAATATTCTTTGGAACACCATGCAATATGAAACATATTTGATGAAAACTTATGCCACTTCACTAGCTGAATAATTAGTCTTCACTAGAATGAAGTGTGCAACCTTTGTCAATATGTCCATAAAAACCATGATGGAATAATGTTATCTAGATCTCCTCGGTAAAGTTGTGATGAAGTTCATGGAAATGACCTCCCATTTCCACTCCGGAATCAGAATTGGCTATTGTATTCCACATGGCTTCTTACATTCTACTTTGACCTATTGAAAACGCAAGCACCTAGCCACAAAATTTGCTACATCTCTCTTCAAATTTGGACAATAGTAAAACCTCTTTATTGATGTCAACATCTTATGATAACATGGGTGTCCTTAATATAGTTTCACATGTAACTCCCTCAAGATAACCTTCTTGAGTTCACTGCTATATGGCACATATATCATGTCTCTAAACTTGATCAAGCCATCTACTGTAAGACGATAGTCCACATCTTGTGCACTTGTACCTATACGTGTACTATTACCTATACCTATACCTATAACACTACCTTTACCTAAACTCTGCTGCAATCTATGGCTAATCTCTATATACTTGATATCCTGGTGACCTTCCTGCAAGATCCTATCTTGTAGAATCATCCCATAGGAAATCATAGATGCTATATGATTCACATGTATCTTCCTACTAAGAGCATTTGAAACCCAATCCTATTTACCTTTAATATACCTGATCTCGAAGTAAAACTCAATGATAGTGGCTAACCATATAGCTTACCTCTAATTAAGATTTGGTTGGTCAAATAGAAACTGCAATCCATTGTGATCACTCATCAATACAAATTTTCTACCCAGAAGATAGTGCCTCCACATCTTCAATCCATGAATGATCGATGAGAACTCAATATCATGTGTCAGATAGTTATGCTCGTGCCCATTTAGTTTTCGTGAGTTATAGCATACCGCCTATCATTCTTGAATAAGGACTCCACCAATTCCTCTCTTGAGAGCATCTATACATAACACAAAATATTTATCTGAATCTGCAATCTTTAACACTAAAGCATATATCAAAAATTGTTTTAACTGCTCAAAATTGGTCACACATTCCTCTGTCCATTCAAAATTCCTACCTTTCCTTTGCAATGATGTGATATGATAAGAAATTTTTGAGAAGTTTTTTATGAACCTTCTATAATAACCTGCTAACCCCATGAATGATCTTATCTCATCCATATTCCTAGGAGCTGCCCACTCCATGATAGGTCTTATTTTTTCTGGATCCATTTTATGCACTCCTTGTAGACAAAATGTCCCAAGTAATGTACCTATGTATGAATGAAGCTTCACTTGATGAGCTTAACATATAATTGATTCTCTCTCCATAATCTCAATACTGATGCTAAATGTTTGCCATGCTTGTCTTAATTTTCAGAGAATACCAATATATCATCAATGAATATAATAACAAACTTTTCCAGATAAGGACACAACACACTATTCATCAAGCACATAAAATTCATTGGAGAATTAGTGAAACCAAATGGAACTATAACAAAGTCATAATGTTCGTACCTAGTCTGGAAGGATGTATTATTAATTTTATCTTCTTTAATGCGTACCTGATGATATCCTAATATCAAATCAATATTCAAGAACACTGATTCTCCCTTCAACTCATTGAACAAGTCATCAATCATTGATAACATATACATGTTCGTGATATTTACTTTGATCAATTATCTGTAATCAATGGATAGCCCGAGAGTACCATATTTCTTCTTCATGGTAATACACTTGGCCTAATGTATCCATTGTCAAAAATTTCCTTCAACTGTAGCTTAAAATCTACCAAATCCAGTGTGCTAATCATGTAAGGTGCCTTAGATGTTGGTGTTTCCCCTGTTACCAACTCAATAGAAAAGTATACTTCCCTGTGAGGTGGAAACTATGAAATATTTGTGGTAAATACATCTTGAAACTGCTGTAAAAGTGGGTACCTACTAAAAACATCTGCATCGTCAACTTCCTTACCTTTGTGACTAGAAATATGCATTTAAAACAACACACACCCTTTCCTGCGACTGCGCTTGACCTGCATAGCTGTAACCATTCTCACTGATCTTTCTTTATTCTTACCCAATAAGACTCTATGTTCTATGATATCATCCAATAACTCAATATCCTTATCATAAATATCCACCTTGGTCCTATGAATATATATGGTTTAGGTAAAAAATTCAAATGTGTTTAGGTAGGAATACCATTCAAGTCAAATGCACAAGCTCTTACCCATTGATGAAATATCTTCTTGGTCCTTGTAGCCAACTACACTAACCAAGATTCTACATGCACTTCCTTATTCAAACCACACTTATCCACCAATTCAAGATTAACATAGCTATAGTTAGATCCAAGGTCAATAAAAATAGAAAAAAAATTGATCGCAAAGCTTACCGTCCATCTTGAAAATAGATTCGTGGTGATCTTATTGCATATTATCCAACGTTGCATAGATCCTGGGATTACTGTGCCCAACATTTCCCACTGTTTGTCCCTCCTATATACTATATATCCATGTTCTACCACCCTAATTTTGTGGAAAATATTTCTTGCGATGAAATTTTCCAAAAGTCAAATAATGTATAGGCTTCCATCCTTCATCCTTACTTTGATCCTTAGATAAAAGTCCCTATCCTCTACTAGATGTATCGAACTTATTAGGTGGTGCAACATTCTCTTTGTTACATGTATCCCGAGGTCTTTCTCACTTCTTGTTGAGTGTGTTATATTATTTCCATGACTAGTTGCAGGCGAGAAGCGGCAAACCCCCCAATGCTTAAGCTTGGTGCAACATGGGGGTGATAGGGGGGGCGCATTTCCCCCTGTCCGGGGGTTTATAGAGGGGCAGTAGCCCCCCTGCATGGGGTCTGGGGGTAGCGGTTCAAAATTTTTTTTGGACCCTATATTAGGTGGGGGGACCTACCTATGGTTTTGTGCATGGGTTTTCACATGGTTTTGGGCATGATGGTTTTCTTCCCATGGTATTTTGTAGAACCATTTAAGGGAATTACGGTTATGTTTTAATCCAGGGTTAGTGGATTAGGGTTTATGAATGCTTCGTCATGTATATATATGTGCTTTGAAAATTGAAAGGAATATAATAAAAAATCAATTTGGTAGTCCCAGTTTTGGGATTGATGGGAAAATCTCTGTGTATATATGTTTTATGTTTTATGCTCTTGTTATTGTTTATTTTCTGTTTTAAGAGTTAGTTTGTAGATAATTTTTGTACATGGTTAAAACCTACATTTGGTATCATATTTATTTCAACTTCAAGGAGAAGCCTTTGCTGCTGAGGGGTTTTTTTCTCAGGCTTGTGGTAGACCCTGTTCAATGGGAGATCTACGGGATCAATTCTTGTGGTAAAAGGATATGGAAAGCAATGGAAAGTATAGATCGATAAATTTAATGGTCTACGTTTTGAGTTGTGGAAGGTCAAGATGCAGGATTGTTGGTGGATAAATATTGGTGGATCACGGTAGATCTAGGTACTAAACTAATGAAAATGTCAGATGAATATTGGGTGAAGTTGGATCGAAAGGAAAAAAAAACAATATAGGTGTGTATCTCATATTTGGTATTGTTGAATGTATATGGGTAAGCTACGGTGAAGGATTTTTGGGACAAGTTAAGGAATTTGTACCAATATAAGTCCCTGGTGAATAAATTGTTCCTGTGTAAAAATTTGTATAACCTAAGGATGAAGAATGGAGACTCGGTTTCAAAGCATTTGACGCCTTTGATACTGTGGTAAGGCAGTTTTCATATGTTGATATTAAAATATCAAATGAAGATAAGTGCATCAATTTTTTATGTTCATTACCAGATTCGTGGGATAGTTTGGTTGTTGAAATAGGTAGCAGTATAACACTAGAAAATTTGGCCCAATTTGCGATGGCTAAAATGTCACTCTTGCCACACATAGGCATCCCAAGAGTGACACTTTAAGGTGGGGAGAAATGTTGTTTCTTGTCCCGTCGCAATTTTGACACTTCTAATAACTTTCGGTAGAGCGACACTAATGCCAACATTTTTTTGGTAGTGTTGCAATTCCGATGTTTTAAACATGTCATTGCTATTTCGATGTTTTGAAAAGTTTGTTGCAATTTTAAAATTTTGAACATTTCATCGCAATTCTGATGTTTTGAAAAGGTCGTTGCAACTCTAATGTTTTGAAGAGGTCATCGTAATTCTGACGTTTTGAACATGTCATCTTAATTCTGACGTTTTTTAACTTTTGTTGCATGTTCGATGGTTGGAGCATTTTGGATAGTTTGGAGACTTTCATCGCAAGTCCAATGATGCATAGTACCAAAACTTACACTTCTTAACATCGGAATTCTGACGATGCATAGTACCACAACCGATGCTTCATAGCGTCGCAATTTTGATTGTTAGTTCCCCGTAATTTGCTAGATTGATTGAGATACAATTGGACAGGGGTAACATCAAACCAAGCTTTTGAATCTAAGGACCTAGCCTTCCTGGATTCAGAGAGGGATCTCTCTATTAGGTGCAAATATGTGAACTTGTTTGCTGATTAGGGTTGATTTTAGGCTAGTTATGAAATATTGGGTTTGTTGATTGTTTTTGGTTGGGTATGATGCTTAGATAGACTAGATAGAAAAAAGGAAAACTTAAAGTCATTGGGCAATGGAGTCTAACAAGGTCATGATAAGTTCATAAATGGAGCAGGAAGTATTGTAGGGAAAATCTAGCTTGTTTGGTGGATCTTTGAGGTTTGAAGGATCATGAGATGGACATTAATTTTGAGAAACAAAGTTTTGACAAAGAGCAGTAAATAATTCTCTATCATATACTTAAACTAAGGGAGTTAGAAGAATCATAAGCATAGAGAAGAAATCAAAGGCAGAGGAAATCCTAAACTCTTTGATTCAGACTTAAAGCAGATAATTATCCAAGACAAACATTCAAATGAAATACAGAAAAGGCAAGAAACTTATTCAACTTTCATGGATTTCATTATCAAGAATAGAAAACATTAAAGATGCAAAAATAACTACAATCATAGAAGGAGAGAAACCCTGAACATCCAATATTATAGCTATGAAGATCCTTTAAAACAATTAGCTAAGCAAATTCAAAGAGCATGATTGAAATAGACTTCTTTGACAAATCTAGGTAATGGTTCTTTGAAGAGATGACTCCAAGAACAGAGTTTTTAGTGGCAAAAAATATGTAGGTCTAGCCATAAATCATGCTTGATACCAACTGATCTAAACCATTCAAGAAATAGACAAGCTCAAGAAATTCTTGGAGAGCAAAAGATGAATTCTCTAACATATCCCAGCAGAATAAAACATTAAGGCAGTGAAGAACAAAAATACCTAAGGTGCCATTAGAGAACATGTCTTAGTCTAAATTCTTTGTCCTACTGCAACAGAGAAAAATGGAAAAATAATGAAAAAACTAGAAAACATGAACAAAATATAAACACATCACCATCAACTAGGCTTATGGATCCTGCAAACAATCCTCCTCCATCAACAAATAGATCAGGGCATGCATGAGCTCCAAGACATCAAATTATTTTCAAAACTCCAAGAGATTATGTATTACTTGAGAATAAGTCATAAAAATCCAACCCAATACATAACAGCCTCATGCTCTATTTATGGAGCAAATGAGGAGGTGGAAACCATAAGAGGCTTCCAGAAACCCTAATTCTGTCACAAATGTCATAAATGTGCTTAATGACCAAGCAAGGCCCAAGACACATAATAGATAAGCTAATAAATGAAAAACATCAAAATATAACTCCTCAATAAAATCTGGAGTGATTTGTACAAGAAAATATTAAAAAATTATTTTTCCATTAATCAGTGTCTTTTGTTGACTTTTTGGACTAAGCCAGTCAGTTTGCGGAGCGCCATTTTGCAGAAAATAGGCTGTTGTTCAACTAGCTTTTGGACCACTTTCCGATGTCGGATTTGGCTCCGTGATAGCTAGTTGGAAATATTGAAGAGTCTAATTTCCAAAAATTCTTGTGGTTTCCTGATCCAGTCCCTATAACCCTATCAAAAATTACAAAATCTCCAGTCTATCATTTGCGCAGTGCCAGGCCTAAAACAGGGGCAGAAAGGTGTTTTTTGACCTTTTGATGGGTCAAAACAGATCCAAATCCTATGAAATTTTGTGTGGATGATGTGAAGGTCATGAAAAATCAAAATATTTCAATATTTCCTCTAGAGGATGCCCCAAATTTTTGTGTCGTGCCAGTGGCGCTGCGCAAAGTAGGCCAAAAATACACAAAAAACAAAATTTTCTCCAAATTCCTTCAAAATTGGTGGAGACCCTCCTTACATGCTTTTAGATAATTTCTGAGAGGCCTTAGCCAAAATTCCAAGGATGTCATGCTCATTTTTTATTTTTAGGTTTTTTATTTCAAGGTGGGCTTCTTTGAGTTTGGCACATGCAAGCCCGTTCTTCTTTGCGTAGTGGTTAGTCATCTTCTTTTGGAGAGCAAGGCCTCTCTTGATATTCTTGAAGTACTTATGCTCATTCTTATAGTACTGAATGATGCGCCATGCCCTTTCAAAATCCTCCTCCCACTCTTTGATTTATGCATCTTTCTCTAGGAGCAGCATTTTAGTGGTCATCTCCTCATCCTGCTCATCACTATCTAAGTTAATGAATTCAGGCCCTTGAGTAGTTTTATTCAGTATCTTACACCTCCTTACCTTTCCTTGCTGCTAAATATTTCCCACCTTTTTCTTGCCCTTGTACACTATTTTGATAGATTGAGGAGAGATGGCCCTTTTCTTTTTTGAGGCAGCAAACACATCTCTTTGTCCTCTGTAGTATGTGCATATGTGAGGGGTGATGATGGTAGTTTTGACCATGTTTTCATCATTTCCTTGACCCTCATCACTGCCATCAGCCTCATCTTGGCTTTGTTATTTAATAAGGTTTTCTACTTGTTCATTTTATGAATTATCACTTTGAGTTGCTTAATCATCTCAAAACTGATTAGTTTCATGACAGTCTTGACAGCTGTGAAGACTGCCATGAACATTTCCTTGGCTACATTGTGCATTATGCTGACTGTCTTCTTCATCCTGCTACCGATCTGTTTGTTTATCATGCTCAAAGCCTTGTGTTTTATCACTTTTTTCCCCATCACTTCCCATATCCTCTTCCTCTTCTTCATTTATTTCTATGTTTGCCTCGCTGACTTCTTCTCCCTCACCCTGATATCCATGTGATTCTTGATCTCTACTTTTTGCTTCACTTGATGCATCAAGATAAGGAGAGGAAGGGATGTGTGCTTGTGGTGAGGGTACTTGTGTAGATGAGGAAGGCATATTTTTTTGATGAGGATTTTTTGGGTTTGAAAAGAAATCATTGGTTATGAAAGCATCCCAAGGTACATCCTGTTGTTCTAGATGATGTTCAACCACCATATTGATCAAGGAATGGTGGAAAAAGCTAGACATTTGTTGGGGAAAGCTCCTCCTTTGAACAACAGAACACATTTTCATAATACTCCTATAGAGATAGTAGGGTAGGTCAAGTGCCTTAACCCTTGTAAAATGCATAAGGAGTCTAAGATGATAGGTATAAACCCTGGAGTATCTCCTCTCACAGGTGAAGTACCTCATGATAGCCAACATCAAAGGTGCATACCTGTGTTTGAGATGTGAGAAAGGAAAAACAATGATATTTCCCTGCCTATACCTCCTTTTGAGAAATGGAAAAAAAAATCTCTTTCTAGCTTACCATTCTTGAACCATTTCTCACCCACTGAAGGGATACCGGTGGCCTCAGATAAGGACATTGCTGAAATCTCAAATTTTATCCCTGCAAGGTCTGAATGTTTGTTTTGAAAATTAAGGATGAGGAGCCTTGTAAGCTCAGGATTGCTCTTCACCTGCTTGACCCTCTCATAGAACTAAAAACACCTTGTTTTTTGGAAGCATGACAAGATCCTAGGATAGGATGTGATAGCCAATGTATTCTTGGGTTCCAACCTCTTAATTTTCCCTCCCTTGTGCTTTGATTTTGAAGTTCTTTGATTGCCTTGACTAACACTGTTGTTTTCCATCTCTAAAAAGGTGATGGGGGACACTGATTTGGAAATTTGAGGCTTTTTAGTGGAAGAACCAAGTGAGGAATGAAATTGAGTTCAATTTTAGCTAGGAGATGAATTTTGTGGTTTTGAGTGATTTTTGCAGCTTGAGGATTTTAATCACAAATATAGTAACAACCTTAATTTCCTCCTATACTTACTGTTATCAAATTTAGTTTAAGGAGTGCAACTGTTCTCTTTGATTTTGACCTAGGTTTTCACCATCCTATGGTTTTTACCTTCACCACTAAAAACAAGATGTTTTGGAAAATTTGATTTGGGGAATCAAAGAGGAAAGTCACTTACCACTTTCCTCAATTTTCTTCAGTCTTGGAGGCACCTTTGAAGGATAAATTCATGCATTAGGGTCCTTTTGGCACCTTTTGCACCTCTCTTAACTTTGCACAGCGCCCCTATTCTGGGCGGGTCGAGCTGCCTATTTGCGCAACGCTGACGAGGCTGAATGGTGTTTTGTGCAGCGCTAGGTGGTCTGCATGATGTCTGGGCGGGTCGGGCCATCTGTTTGCACAGTGCCTGGAAGAATGGGTGGCTTGTTTGCACAACGCCCAGAGGAATGGGCAGCCTTTTTGCGTAGTGCCCGGAGGAATGGGCTGTCCCTTCACATCAGTTGGAAGGCTGGGCTTGCCTATTTGTGTAGCGCCCGGGCGGAAGGAATTACAGTTTGGGAAAAAGGAACAAATTGCTGGTCTTCAGGCGGGCTGGGCCTGCATTTGTGCAGCACCCGAAATGTGCGCAGTGCCGAAGAAAAATTTGCGTAGCACCGTGCAAAAATGAACGGGGAGGATGGCAGTTTGTGTAGTGCTGACTCCTCTTTTGCGCATCACCTGGATTTTTCACAGCGCCGGACAATTTCGCCCATAAATGGCCCAAAAACCCTGGTTTCTCTCTTTGGCGTTTTTTCTCTCCTTGCCATGTGTGGGAAATGAACAAATTGAGAAATAAAAAATCCTTTATGCTTTTGAGAAAAAATAAATCAAACCATAAAACCCACTTTTGTAATGTCTAGGTCCATTTTCATTTGTCTCATAACCTTGATCTTTTGGATGGTTTTGAGAAATGTCCTCAAGGCACTTTTCTCTTCTGGTGGTGTTGATGTGCTGATGTCCTTTTATCCTTCTTCATTCTAATCACTTGGGTACTAATAAATTAGTTATGAAAATGCTTTAGTTAAAAAATAAAAAAAAACTTTCTCTTAACCTTCTTTGGCATTCTTTGACTGCTGGTGACCTAAAGACTGTTTCCTCAAATTTTCTTCTTTTTTTAAGGTAGTAACAGTCTCATTTACCCATAGTTAAAAAATAATATTGTGACATGGAATTGACTTGGGTACTTTCAAAGTTTCAACCCTATTCTTTTCTTCTTTTGTTGACCTTGAAGACCTCTGTTTTGCATTTTGGGTATTTGGCCTTTTTACACTGATATTCTTTTCCATTCCTTCTTCAGTGCTGGTGAAACATTGTTGTTCTTGACAAACCCTAGAGAGGTGATTTGGGAATCTCTGGTGGCCATATGCTATAATGAAGGAGGCTCTATCATCATTTTATCATTTTATCATTTCTCTCCAAATTCATGGTTTTGAGGGCTGCTCAGAAAAAGATAAACAATGTTATCTTCTAAGTTCTAGAAAACATATCAAAAAACTCTTTTATATCATTCTGATTGTGCATTGGGGGGTTAGGTAACCTCTTCCTTTTCAACCTTAGCATTTATTCCTTGTTTTGGCCAACAACATTTGCTAACCCTGATATCTCAAAACCCATGCTTACTGTTGTCCATTTTCTACTGATGATATTCTTGTGATGATTTTCTCCCTCTTTTACCTTACCTCATATTTGATATGTTGGCCCTTTTGATTTTCCTGGTAGGAAACTGAGCAAGGGGAAAATTTCCCCTTACCAGACTTATGCTTCAGATCGAAGACCTTCCCTAAAGGATCTCTTTATTATTTTTGGACCAAGTTACTTGTCTCTATCCCTTTTTTTTCAAGCAGTCTCCTTGTAGGTATAAAACATAGATTTGAAGGATACCAAATCCACCCTAAGACTCATGAAACCCTAGGTGTCCTAGTGGAGGCTCTTTGGGATTTGGATTTTGGACTAAAACTTAGACTTAGGGATCGCCAAGTGTAAGATAGGATCCATGATAAGCTTAGAGTATTGAAGATCTAAAATCCCACATACTTGACTATCCAAAGAGTCTACAGAGACAATTTGAGACCATTAATGTTTGAGAGTATCATGGGAGGCATAAAAAAGTTGTTTGATTGGTAGGCTTAGGTGGTAGTGGGGAATTTTTAGGAAAAACAAAACAGAATATTTGGGCCAAAGGTGAATATATATGCATAGAATGGGTGATACAAGCATCTAATGGGTTTTTTGGGACTAACAGAATAGATGGAATTTATATGGTAGGGCTAACCATTAATCATGATAAATATAACTACAAACTGATAAATGCATAGAAATAAACATTCAAGCAATACATAGAGATATATGACTCTCTAACTTTAGGAAATTGTTATCAGAATTTGGGGAAAAAACAATTAAGACAAACAAATAACTCAAACTACTAAGAGGAAACTCCTAGACATAGTATTTCGAGCTATCGGGCACTTTGAATTAAGATTACAGAGTTTTAGGCAAAGGGCAAGATCAATACAAGACCTCTTTGGTTCAACTAGGACAATCAAACACTCAAAGAAAGGTTTCAGAGGTAGAACAATGACTAGCCATGAGTAAGCAGGGCATACCATGAATCATACTTAGCATGCATAAAACCATAAATGAAACAAGCAAACAATTTCTTCAGTGATCAAAGAGAAATTAAGAATTCTTTGATATGACTAAGAAGGAAGAAAACATAGAAGCTATAATGAAAAAGGAAATCTGAGGTGCCTCCAAGGGCATGAAATATTTATGAAAACTAAGAAACATAACAGAGAAGGACACTATACCATTTTACCAAGTCAAGGAATCCAACAACAGTCCTCTTTCATCATCTAAAAACATTCAAGAAACTATCCAATGCATGAGACAAGTATTTCTTCCAAGCTTGTATAACCATATATTTCTCTATATCATCAAGTTCAACCTTGTTTACAATGAAATCTCTTGGAATATATAGGCCAAGATGAAGGAGAACCTCCTAGTGCAACTAGAAAGCTCATTGGCCCATCAAAAATATCTAATTTTGTCCTTGAGGCTTTGCAAAGCCCAAGGCACAAAATATCTATAAAAATATCCTAAAAATGCTAAAAAAGGAAATTAAGTTGACTTTTCCCAACTGAAAATGGCCAAAAAAAGGCTAAACGCACATTAGGAAAAGCCACTTCAGAAAACTGCATTTTTTACAAAAATACTTCAGAAATATATCAGCAGAAAATCCCCTATCTTGTGGGAAAATTTTGAAGGCCTTCTCAATGTCAAAACGAGGCCTGTGATGGCTCGGTGGAAAGCCCTAGATGCCTAGTTTCTGAAAATGTTTTTTTGTCCCAAAACTGATCACTGAAAGCCTGTGAAAATATGACCTATGTGGAAAAACCTAGAAAATAGCCTTTGCTGATATGCGGGGCAGAGTGTGGAAAAAGTGATTGTTTTTCGCCACTTTGGGGGACAAAATCATCTTCAATTGATCTAAAATTTTCTGAGTAGATGCCCCTAAAATTATGGCATCCAATGATACCATTTTAATCCTTTGAGGATGCTTCAAACAAAAATGGCGATGCCCATGATTTTTAGCAAAAAGCCCAAAATTGTCAAAAAACCAAAACTTGTCGAATTATGCCCAATTTTGGTGAGCATGACCCTCATGGGTTTTTAGAAGCATGCTGAGAAGTGGAGGTTAAAATTTCAAGCCTTTATATGCCTTTATTCACTTTTTGTGCTGGGCGCCTCTTTTGAGCCTCCTTGAGCTTTTCTTGTGTAGCTTTCAATTTCCGTTGGGCGAATTGATTAAACTTATTATAGTGCCTGGTCATTTTTCTTTGAAGGTCCAAATCTCCTTTGGCATTTTCCAACTTCTTCTCCAAGTGTTCATTCACCCTTTCAAGCCATGCTTCTCTATTGTTTTCTATCCTGTTGGCCGGATAAATCGTTCTTGCGGACAAGACCGATCTCCCTAGTGTCAGAAGACAATCTAGCAACAAACGAACAACTAAGTTTGTCTTTCTCTAGATATATTCGTTTTACAAATAAATGCTATGAAGGTGTCGATCCTACCTTAGATCCAAATGCTTATTTGTGGTCGTAGTGCTTCCGTCGCATCAATAATCCTTCGTCGCAACAAGAGCTCTTTTGTCACAAGAAAGTATCATCTTTCGTCGATCTGCAATCACAAACAAGAAAATATCAATAGCACCTGTATAACAAATAATTATAAAACATACCTATCATAGTGATCAAGGAATCTATGAAATAAACGATCAAATGACAGCTTATTGAAATAAACAATCGAACGACAATTTATTGAGAAAAATAGAACTTGATTGTATTAATCTTAAAATATACAGAAGAACCTTACAACATTAGCCTTGATGTTCGAAAGGCCTTCCCGGGGTCCGAAGCAGGAATCTCCTCTACTTTGATAAGTCTTGCACTCTTCCTCCAGGAGCACAAAGAGGTATGTGATCTTTCCTCTCAAAATCTCAGCAGAAAGAAGTCTAAATCTCAACAGCACTTCAACTTAATCACATATAAAGCTTGAACTCTAATCCTCAATCTCCAAATATCCAAAAAACTTAACCTATCTTGTTAACCCCTTGAGGATACCCAATGCCTCCTTTTATAGAGCAGATGAGGAGGTTAGGATTCCACCTTTAAAGGGATAGAACCCTCCTTCAAAGGGATAGGCTCCTCACATCAAGGGATTAGTTCCTTAAGGTGTGGGATACATGCACCTTACCAAAGCGTACTCATCCCCAAAAAATCTCATCCAAAACCTTCTAGAATTGACCAAAATTCAACCTTTTCAGTTTTCTTTCGCGCTTTTTTGACTTTACAGGGGTACCGCAGGAATTACACTGGAAAAATGCGTTCTAGAACGCAATTTCTCTTCACATTACCTGCGTACCCTAGCTAAAAACGCAGGCAGGCTTCATGTTACCTGCGTACCCAAGGCTTTTTTGAGTTTTAAGGGTTTTTCCTCCATTTTTAGGGCTTGGAATGAGGAACAAAGGTTGTAAGACTTGCAGAGGAGGTAAGTATGAGTGTCAATGAGCTCATACAGTCAGCAGAATGTCAGGGTGACATTTTTTAGTGTAACAGATTGCCCCCTAAAGTGCGAAGTCTGAAATAGATGAAGATGAAGTTTGTCATATATGAAGAGTGAAGTACTTTATCATTTCAAGGATCATCCTGTGGACACCCCAGTCGGAACCTGTAAAAACATTCAATGCAAAATATATATATGTAATCATATCATCGCTGAGGTAGGCATTCCCATACTCAGATCAAAACTAACTAGAACTAACTTAAATTGTTCTGATACAGGAATGATTTTGAATACATCACAGTATAGACATATGTAGACACAGCATGGACGCAGCCATCTGTTTATGAATAGTCTACTGTATAAATGATAACAAAAATTCCTTGCAGCCTGGATGGTAGAAACTAGATCTAGGGTCTTGATTTCCGCTTCTCGAACTAGTACGATTCTATCCATGCGATTAAATGTGTTGAAGTCGAACATGGTAGAAACCACTTGACTACCAGTCAATAATGTAAATTGTTAACAAGTGTGAGAGTAACCACCAGTAATGTCAATGGCTCTCAAAGTACTCAGTACAATCCATGAAATGTGAATGAATGAGCTGAAGTCGAACATCTCACGGAATCATTCGATCGAAGGTCAATGATGTAACCTGTCGTCGAAGGCGAGAAACCTGCCATTGAGGCATGCAGATTTCAAGGTACTGACGATTTTTGGATCAACTTCCTAGATAATGTGTTGATGTCGATAGAAAGTGATCTGTCGTAGGCAAGCCCACAACACGAAATCATAGATCAAGTTTTGAAAATATATTGGCAAGGACTGACTCGGGGATGGTCAAAAATGGATGACAGATATTTTGCAGATGAATGGTTTATTTGAACTGTTCTCTTGAACACATAACGACACTGCAGATGGTTTGGTGACAATTGACCCAAAGCTAATACCCAGAAACCGGCTGAAGACTTTCAATATGGTTTGATTAACTGTTAGGCAAAGGATTTCCCAACCCAGGTGGACAAAAAGTGTCGTGTTCAAGAGTGGTTAACGGTTTTCTGAATAATCAAAATGTAACAAACAGGTTCGTTTTTCTCTCTTTTCCCCCACCATTTCTGGCAAGTACCTCTTTATTTTTGAAAAGCTTGAGGAGGATAACATTTGCTTGATTATAAGCTCATCCTTCGGATGAGTCCAACTTAGTTTAAGATTCGAACCCTAAGAAGGAGTGGTTCGTTCCTGTTGAAAATTAAACAGGTCCTTTACTGTTAAGTTTTAACGAGTCCGGTATAGGAGAAACTCGGTGTTTTTCAGTTTTAGGGAGTCAGAAGAAAAACTTAAGAAAACTCCATGGGTGTTCTTTTTCGTAAATTTAGTCTCTCGAGCCCGAAAAAGGATAAAATAATGCGGGAGAGAACTCTATTGACCATAATTAGTCAACGTATACCTTTTTCGTAAATAGTCCATTTCAGTCCGTAAAAGGGGTAAACTTATACTGAAGGGACAATCATTCATTTACTTTAACGAGTTCGAATAATCAAGTACTCGGCAATCTTTTCATATTTAGAGAGTCTGAAAAGGGCTTAAAAGAGGACTCCAAGGTTTCGCTTTTTCGGTAAGTTTTAACGAGTTCGAAAAAGGGATAAAAATGTACTCATGGTTTTCACTTTTTCGTAAGTTTTAACGAGTTCAAAAAAGGGATAAAAATGTACTCATGGTTTTCACTTTTTCGTAATTTTTAACGAGTTCGAAAAAGGGATAAAAATGTACTCCTGTGGCCGACTTTCAATTTAATTTACGAGTAGGAAAAGACGGAAAGAACTCGGCATTTTCATGTGTTTTACGAGAATGAAAGATAGCAAAATAATCTCGGGATTTTCATGAGTTTAACGAGTCTTGAAAATAATAACCAAAATTGACTCAAGATAGGTTTCATTTTTACAAAAGCTTGAAACAGAGAAAAACTATGCTTCAGAGTGGTTTCATTTTACACAAGCTTGAAACAGAGAGAAAACTGTGCTTGATGCCCCCTAAGCGTAACTGCTAGAGCGCATGCCCCCCCAGCTTCATTTCATTCAACTAAATACACTGTTGGTAATTAATAGCTGGATGGAATGAAGGTTCATTTACGAGATCATATGAAAGACTCGACCTAAAACTGTAAGAAAATTATGCAAAAACTGAAATAACTAACCTAAATAAACGACTTAACATTTACGAGATCTAGTCAAATACTCGACTCAATTAGGGGAGGATTTGTTTCATTTTTTAACGAGCTTGACACAGGAAAAGAACTATGCTCATGAAAAAGTTTTTCATCTTTTAAACGAGGTTGACACAGTAACAGGAACTATCCTCACCTACATGTTTCATTTTTTAACGAGGTTGACACCGTAAAAGAAACTATCCTCGTATCTACTTTCTACAATCTACCTATATAACCTACTGATTCATTTTTTAATGAGGTTGACACAGGAAAAGAACTGTCCTCGCACCTGATTCATTTTTTAATGAGGTTGACTTAGTAACTGGAACCATCCTCATAAACTACTTATTTCTAATCTACCTACATAACCTACTGATTCATTTTTTAACGAGGTTGACATAGTAAAAGGAACTTTCCTCGTACCCACTGATTCATTTTTTTAACGAGGTTGACATAGTAAAAGGAACTTTCCTCGGTCCATTGATTCATTTTTTAACGAGGTTGACACAGTAAAAGGAACCATCCTCGGATCCACTGATTCATTTTTTAACGAGGTTGACACAGTAAAAGGAACTTTCCTCGCACTTCACTGATTCATTTTTTAACGAGGTTGACACAGTACAAGGAACTATCCTCAGAAACTACTTATTTCTAATCTACCTTCTACTCTCTACAATCTATCTACTGATTCATTTTTTAATGAGGTTGACACAGGAAAAGAACTCTCCTCACCGCCGACTGATTCATTTTTTAACGAGGTTGACACAGTAAAAGGAACTCTCCCCATCAGCCACTGATTCATTTTTTAATGAGGTTGACACAGTAAAAGGAACTATCCTCAGACTCACTGATTCATTTTTTAAACGAGGTTGACTCAGTAGAAGGAACTATCCTCTGACCAACTAATTCATTTTTTAACGAGGTTGACACAGTAAAAGGAACCTTCCTCAGAAACTACTGATTCATTTTTTAACGAGGTTGACACAGTAAAAGGAACTATCCTTACTCACTGATTAATTTTTTAATGAGGTTGACATAGTAAAAGGAACTATCCTCAAAGACATGTTTCATTTTTTAAAGAGGTTGACACAGTAACAGGAACTATCCTCGGAAATTACTGATTCATTTTTTAACGAGGTTGACACAGTAAAAGGAACTATCCTCACAATGCATGTTGGAGGTTTCCTCAACACAACTAACACTTACAGCTATGGTTGACTGGTTGACTTCTTTCTTATCCTGCTTCTTATTCTTCTTCTTCTTCCCTTTCTTCTTCTTCTTAGCCACCTGGTTACTAGCGTCAAGACTTTTACCAAGTGAAGAGGAAGAAATGGAGGAAGAAATATTAGGCAAAGAAGGTAAAGGGTCAACAGAAGGTTGGTGATGTTGAGATGGTGAACTCTATGAAACATCCGGTTGAGGTGGAACAATTGGAGTATTCGGGGCCAAAGAAGTTGAAAATAACCATATCGGTAAACCTATTGTAAATCCAGGTAATGACAAAGTAGCCATATAAGGAGGACCAACATTTCCAAAACAAGGAAAAGTACTAGGATTCTCGTTAAGAGGTGTTCCTTGGTTGGTAAATTCCGGAACAGTTGCCATTATATTCAATTTCTGTGAATTTTATTAACAAATTAAAAACTAAAATTAACAATTCACAATTCACACCTAACAATTAAAATTCACAATTCACACCTATGGTCTCTAAAAGTAAAAACAAACAAATTAACATGCGCTATCAAATCTAGGAATCAAACTACACACAAACAGTAACTTCCTGTACTAAAAACACTAGTTGGTGATGAAATCCAACATTGTAGAATTTAATACAGAAAGGGCGGTTGGAACAGTTACCCCGACAACCTGCTTAATGAAACAGACTGGCACAAGTTTCTTCACAAAACCATCTCGTGTGAAGAGAACCCCCCAAAGAGTCCAAGCGAGTCTAGTCGACGTCTGCTCCAGGTACAGTGGGATCTTCCCTCCACCGTCACCTTAGGAAAGAATCCTATAGATTATGGCCACTAAGGTTACCAATAGAAACAAATATACCTGGGGGAACAGTCTACGATCCGATACACATGCAAGGGCAGAGTAACAAAGCTCAATCCCCTTGAAGGCTCCTTGACATAATCCAAGGTTTACCGACAAGTGACCCCAGGCTCCTCGACAATGGTCTATCCGAGGTTTACCGTTGTTAATACGTGTATATCTTCTATCGTTCCCAATGAGGAAGGATTGATTACCTCACTGGTTTGGATATGATCTCGTGCTTGACTCCTTTAGGAGGAGCTTCCCAGAGCATACATGCTACTATTGGAATTTTCCTACCGCAAGATCGACTACTTGTTTGTTTTACTGTCTTGGAGAGTTAACTAAAACCTATTCCAAGACACTAGCCTAAGCTATATTGGTGGAAAGAGCCCTAGAAATGTAAAAATTACTAGATGAATTTTAATTAAGCGTTGTGTTATTTAGGCTGTTATTACTCAAAAGGGTAAATGGATATGAAACCAATGGTGTTATGACCCGACCCAAAACTGAATGCAATCGAATATGATAATGTAATATTTTCAATTCTATGAATCCTAACTAAAGTAAGGAGAGAGTTTCCATTCACTTCCAACAATGCAAAGATTGATAAATAAGAGAAAATATAACAAATTCTCTAATGCACTAATTTTATCAAGAAAAACTAATGCAAATCAATCCCAAAACAATTTTTTATTTTTGTGTTTTTTTTTAAAACAAACATAAAAACATCTAAATTCAAATCAAAGAAAACTGATCTAAATCTACGATTGATTTTTCAGAATGTAAACTATGCAATTGTAATCTATGCACAATTCACATGAAAAGTATGCAAATGTAATCTATGCACATTTTCATTCATATTCTGAAAATGAGAATTCTAATTATGCAAATGTGATCTATGCAAGAGAATTCTCAAACACAAGATGATTCTAATGTAATCTAAGAACCAATCAAGTGGAAGTCAAGAAAATCGGGTGAGAGTTCCAAAGATCAAAAACACTCAAAGGCGATTAACACTCATTCACAATTTAGCGATTAACACTCATACACAAAAGAAAAAAGATGCAAAATTGTGAAAAGACTGAGAAACACCTCCAAGTAATGACCAAAGGAAATCAAATTAAGAATTTCTCAAAAAAGAGACTCAAAACACCCAATTAACTTAATGGAGATTGATGAGATGAAGAATTTGATGAAAGAAACTTAGAAACAAGAGATTTTTGACAGAAAAATACAGATCTGGGTAGATGCTAAGAATCCTAAATTAAATCTAAACTAAACTGAAAGAAGAAATCTAAAATTTTCAAGACTTTTAACAAGGTTCGCAGGTCCCAGAAGTAACAAGTGCGGTCCCGCACTGGTTACCTAAGGAAAGTGCGGATATGCCCGCACTGTGTGTGAAGACAAAGTGCGGTCCCCTGAAAACTTCAAGAAAAACATAAAATATTTCAAAATTTAAAAAAGAAGAAGAAAAACTAAGCTACCCAGGCATATATCCATCAATCAAAAACCAGGAAAAACTTTTCCTCAAATCAAAATAAAAGAGAACCAAAAACAACAAGTTCTTTCCCCAATGGAGTCGCCAATTTGTTGGCCGGATAAATTGTTCTTGCGAACAAGACTGATCTCCCTAGTGTCAGAAGACAATCTAGCAACAAACGAAAAACTAAGTTTGTCTTTCTCTAGATATAATCGTTTTACAAATAAATGTTATGAAGGTGTCGATCCTACCTTAGATCCAAATGCTTATTTGCGGTCGTAGTGCTTCTGTTGCATCAAAATCCTTCGTCGTAACAAGAGCTCTTTTGTCACAAGAAAGTATCATCTTTCGTCAATCTACAATCACAAACAAGAAAATATCAAATAGCACCTGTATAACAAATAATCATAAAACATACCTATCATAGTGATCAAGGAATCTATGAAATAAACGATCAAACGACAGCTTATTGAAATAAACAATCGAACGACAATTTATTGAGAAAAAAAGAACTTGATTGTATTAATCTTAAAATATACAGAAGAACCTTACAACCTTAGCCTTGATGTTCGAAAGGCCTTCCCGGGGTCCGAAGCAGGAGTCTCCTCTACTCTGATAAGTCTTGCACTCTTCCTCCAGGAGCATAAAGAGGTATGTGATCTTTCCTCTCAAAAGCTTAGCAGAAAGAAGTCTAAATCTCAACAGCACTTCAGCTCAATCACACATAAAGCTTGAACTCTAATCCTCAATCTCCAAAATCTCCATCAAAACTTAACCCCCTTTAGGCTACCCAATGCCTCCTTTTATAGAGCAGATGAGGAGGTTAGGATTCCACCTTTAAATGGATAGAGTCCTCCTTCAAAGGGATAGGCTCCTCACATCAAGGGATTAGTTCCTTAAGGTGTGGGATACATGCACCTTACTAAAGCGTACTCATCCCCAAAAAATCTCATCCAGAACCTTCTAGAATTGACCAAAATTCAACTTTTTCAGTTTAATTTCACGCTTTTTTAACTTTACAGGGGTTCCGCAGGCATAACATTGGAAAAATGTGTTCTAGAACGCAGTTTCTCTTCACATTACCTGCGTACCCTAGCTAAAAACGCATGCAGGCTTCATGTTACCTGCGTACCCAAGGCTTTTTTGAGTTTTAAGGGTTTTTTCTCCAGTTTCAGGGCATGGATTGAGGAACAAAGGTTGTAAGACTTGTAGAGGAGACATGTATGAGTGTTTAATGAGCTCATACTGTCATCAGAATGTCAAGGTGACAATTTTTAGTGTAACATATCCCTTGGGTGAATAAAGTAGTAAGAGGAAAAGATTGGAAAATGGCAGCCTCTTCCTCTTTTTGTTTCTCCAAGGCTCTTTTGAGTCCCATGGTCCTTGGCCTCTTCTTCCTTGGCTGATCTTCTTCTTCACTATCATTTAATTCACCCATGATTTCTTCCAACTTAATTTGTGCTTTGGAGGCTTCTTTTTGATACTTGATAGCTTGTGTCTCATACACCGCCATGTGGACACTCATATGCTTGTTTTGCGTTTGCATAAAATGAATGAGGTTTTTAGACCTCTCTAGATCTGCTCTTAGATCATGAATTTGTTCTTCTCTATTTATCAAGAGACTCTAGGATTTTGGCCTCATTGTCGCTATCATCACTGTTTTTCTGAATTATGTCAAAGTCCCTCTATTTCTCATGGCTACTTTCTTCCTTCTCCTTTCCCTTGCTTTGGGTGGCCTTATTGGTCTTCCTCCTCTTTCGTAATTCAACAATTGATTGTTTGGGCAACTTCCCTTTGCTTCGAAGGGCTCTAGTAACATTCGGAGTTACAATTTGAGTCACTTTCTTTCTTGATGTTTGGGGCCTTTTTACCTTTGGAGAAGAAAGCATGGCCCCCTGCCTAGGAGAGGAAGTTAGCACTTGCTCTATTTGGTCTTTGCCTTTGCTTCTCCCCTTATCATCCTTGCCACTGTTTTGACCCTCTTCATGAATGCCTTGATTTTCACCTTGCATGTCTCCTTGAGGGCTTCCCTTTTCACTTTTGTCCCTGCTTTCTTCAGGACTTTTAGGCTCTTTATCCTCAATGTTCTGTACTTCATCCTCATCATGTTTGCTACTATGAGAGCTACCAATATCTTCCTCTTTGTGACTGTTGTGTTCCTCATCAGACTGTTTCATTTATTCATCATTTCCCTCTTCACTATTTTTCTCTTCTTCCTGGTGCTCTTCTTCATCACTGTGCTACTTTCATCACTGTGCTTTTCTTCACTTTTCTCCTCTTCATCACTGTTTTTCTCTTTATTACTATACTGCTTTTCCTCACTATACTCCTCTTCATCACTATGCTGTTCTTCCTCACTTTGTTGTTCTTCCTCACTATGCTCTTCTTCTTGATCAATCACAGGAGATTTTTTTTTCTTAGGAATGGGTTTACTAGAAG
Organism: Pinus albicaulis; assembly: GCA_034641835.2. NCBI lineage: Eukaryota > Viridiplantae > Streptophyta > Pinopsida > Pinales > Pinaceae > Pinus > Pinus albicaulis. The sequence continues at coordinate 670,725,462 of CM076574.1, read as the reverse complement.
AAGGAGAAAGATGATGAGTGGAAGGTGAAGGAGATGCATGGGATGAAGAAGCAGTGGCAAAATCGGGATGTGAAATGAAAGTGTCCCAAGAGATTCCCTTCTTCTCAAGTTGATGGGGAATGACAATATTGATAAGGGAATGATGGAAAAGAGAAGCTGGTTGCTGAGAGGAAGATCTCTTTTGAACAGTAGAAGCCATATTTTCAATACTTCTATGGAGGAAAAAGGGTAGGTTTAGAAATTGGGTTCTCATGAAGTGCATGAGTAGCCTGATATGGTAAGCATAAACTTAGGAAAACCTTCCCTTGCATGTGAAATATTTCATGTTTATCTTCATGAGGGGAGCATAGCTAGTCAACAGATAGGAAAAAGGAAAGATATATGGACATGCATCCCGATGCTCTGGTTTCAAGAAGGGTTTGTATTGATCTGAGTCTAGGTAGCTCTACTTAAACCATTTTTCTCCGACATATGGAATTTTGGTAGCTCTTGAAATGGATCTAGGAGAAAGTTTGAAGTCCAATCCTGCTAGATGAACATGTTTTCCTTGCAGCTTTAAAGCAAATAGATGTGTCAAGGGAAGATAAATTTTCACCTCTTGAACCCTTTGAAAAAACTCCAAACATCTTACTTCATGAAAGTTAAAAAGTACTGAAGGATGGGCATTTACTTCCTCAGTTGAGAAAGGTTCATACCTTTTATGAGGGCCACCTCTGCTATCTTGCCTGGGAGGAATTTTGCTTTGGATACTCTTTGCTAGCTGACCAAGACAGGCTGATTCAAATGGTCTTTGAAATGTATGTGAAATGAAAGTTTCCCAAGAGATTCCATTCTTCTCAAGTTGATGGAGAATGACAATATTGATAAGGGAATGATGGAAAAGAGAAGCTGGCTACTGAGAGGAAGATCTCTTTTGAACAATAGAAGCCATCTTTTCAATACTTCTATGGAGGAAAAAAGGGTAGGTTTAGCAATTAGGTTCTCGTGAAGTGCATGAGTAGCCTGATACGGTAGGCATAAACCCGAGAAAACATTCCCTCGCATGTGAAATATTTCATGATTATCTTCATGAGGGGAGCATAGCTGGTCAACAGATAGGAAAAAGGAAAGATAGATGGACATGCATCCTGATGCTCTGGTTTCAAGAAGGGTTTGTATTTATATGAGTCTAGGTAGCTCTGCTTAAACCATTTTTCTCCGACATATGGAATTTTGGTAGCTCTGGAAATGGATCTAGGAGAAAGTTTGAAGTCTAAGCTTGCTATATAAACATGTTTCCCTTATAGCTTTAAAGCAAATAGATGTGTCAAGGGAAGATAAATTTTCACCTCATGAACCCTTTGAAAAAACTCCAAACATCCTACTTCATGAAAGTTAAAAAGTACTGAAGGATGGGCATTTACTTCCTCAATTGAGAAAGGTTCATACCTTTTGTGAGGGCCACTTCTGCTACCTTGCCTGGGAGGAATTTTTCTTTGGATACTCTTTATTGGCTGACCAAGACAGGATGATTCAAATGGTCTCTGAAATAGTTTCCCAACACCACACCTTTTCCTCCTTGCAAGTCACTGTGTTTCTTTGATGCTAGTAAACAAGTGTTTGTCAAATGAGAACCAAAATCACTTTTATCACTGTGTTTGAGCAAAGGGTTTAAATAAGATATATTTATGGTTTTTTGTTTGAAGAGGAATCTCCCTTTGTTTTGGCACAAACACCCTTCCCTTCAAACACGGCTCTTTGTTATCACTATTTTTGAAAGGTAATTAGGGATCTTTCAAAGTTGATAAAACACCTTCCCTTATCACTATGTTAAACCTTGATACCCACAACAACAAAACTTATTTGATTTTGATCAAAGGCCCAAACTCCTAATCACTATGTCTCTCTTTGTTTTTTAGGTGATAAAGTGCCTTTAAAGCCACTGTTTTTAAAAGACTGCATTTAATTGACAAAAGTCTTCATCTTCTAACCACTGTTTCTTTTCTGAGTTTTGAAAAACAAATGCCTTTGAAAAATACTGCTAAGACACTTCCCAAAACTGATTTGAAAACCTCTTCAAACTAACTCTTTTTCTCTTTCTAGAAACTGTGGGCAGTATTAACTATTTTATAGCACAAAGAATTCTTTCACATTGGCACATTTAACCATCCTTTGTTTCATTGTTTCTCTCCTTGTTTTTAGATGATAAAGTGCCTTTAAAGCCACTGTTTCTCTTTTGAGTTTTTAACAAACAAATTCCTTTACAAAACATTGTAAAGAGACCCTTTTTTAACCCCAAAATTTATCAAGGAGTGAAGAAATACCTTGAAGATAAGTTTGTGGACCTTGTTGATCGTTGGAGCAGCTTTCAAAAGAGTTTTTGGAAGTCTAGTGGATGAGCGGGCCGTTTGCAATAGAAAGCACCGCGCATATGGAGGTGTCGGGTCGGTTTCGGGCGCCGGTGACTGTAGGCATAGGCACGCCGCATGCATCTACAGGTGCGCCACGCAGAGTTTGAGCACCGAAAACTTGAAAAAATGCTTGAAAACTACTTCCTCTCTTCAGTGTGCAGCCAAGGGATGTTTGCTTTGGTTTTTGAAATTGCTAATGGGCCTTTTTAAACGGTCTCCTCTCTCCTTTAAAATTCAAATAAGCTCGAATACCTTTGGAGCTACTTTGGAAGGGTTTTGATGTCTTTTGAAAATGTTTTTGTCATATAAAAACATAAATCACCGCCCTCAGTATTATGTCACTTTTAAAATACCATAAAGACCCATTTTCTTAACTGTCTTCTTTGTATGCATATGCATAGGCTATTGTTGAAGACTGAGGCTATTATGTCCTTCAAAAGGAAAATTTCTCAAGAACCATATCAAAGACTACTGATGCATCCTTTGTCTATCTCTTGGAAGGAGGTGATTGACAATTCCAGAAATTACTTTGACAATTCAACTCTCTTGTGTTTGATGATTGATTATGCCCATTTTTGAAGTTTTTCAAACACTGTTAGGCACCTTATATTGAAATTTTCTTTTGACTGTGGATAAGCCCTTATTTTCACTCACCAAGCTTTGACCTACATTTGTTCATCAAGGAGATGGCCTTTAAAAACCCTTAATGCAATCATATACAAACAACAGAGTTTGTTCTTATGTACATTAAAAGGTCTTGTCTATGACTGTGGTATGTTTTATTTCTTTGAATGTTGTCTTGAACTTGAATCATTGTGTCATACCCTTCCTTATCCATACAGTCTCTGTGTATTCATTTGCAAAGGTCTTTTTATGAAACAAGGCTATTCTACCTTCTTGTCATTTCGATGAGATTGTTCTAGGTTTTGGACATTCTAGCCTCAGATTACCCTTTTAAGAAGACCTTTATGGACAAAAGAAAAACAAAGCTTATTTAACACCATAATATCACTACTTGGCCTATGTTTAACACCAGACTTCAACTCATAAACCTTCAATTGCTTCCCACTGATTTTCAACTTTTACTTTTAAACAGTGAACTTATTTAAACACTATTTGAAACACTACTAATATATCAATGGTTTCATCCTTTTGGAGGAAGTGGTGTAAACAAGTTTTTAAGTCATTAGAAAAACTGTTAGTCTCGTGCTCTTTGAATGAGGCTATACCTCTATTTCTGAACCTCTTCTTTTTAAATGAAGGAGGTCCTTGTCATGTTCCCAACCATCTACTTTTAAATGAAGGAGGTTAACATAATGTTTTCAAACCATCTGCTCTTTATACTGGAGGAGGTTTTCAACATTTGACCCAACCATCTGCTCTTGCTTGGATGAGGTTTTCAACATATCACCCAACCATCTGCTCTAGTTTGGAGGAGGTTAACACCGTCATGACATTTCATCCATTTCTCAAACTGTGTCATCTTTCTTTGTAATACATATCTCTTTCTTGATTATGTTTGCAGAGGCTTATTGAATTTTCTCTTTAACTAGTATTCTTATCCCAGGCTCAAGACAACATGAGAAGCAACTGTCTTCTTATGTTCAGTTTGATAATGTCTTCTGGAATACTTGTGCATCTCTGCTTCTGAAAGAGACACTGAAACACTTTAGATCAACATTATATCAGTTTGGCTTTTGAAACATGTACTATTGAGACATCAAGACCTCTTAGTGGCGTGACCTATGGGTGTGTCAAGATTTTTTTTTTTGCAGACTAAGTGTTATTTCAGGGTTGGCTGGTATTGAACAAAATATTTTGGCTCAGGATGTTTTTGCCAAGGAAGGGATCCCCTAAAGCGCCACTACCAAACTTAGGGGCGATCTTGACAGATTTTGAGTATTCTCTTTGGTATGATTAGATCTCAAAATGACATATGACTAGAGGTAGGGTGGCTGAAATTCTTATCAACAGTTAGATAATGAATGACTTGGGAATGAGGGTAAATGACAGTAGATAACCTTTAGCTATGACAGCTCATGGACAGGATTATATGACTGAAACTAGATAGGACTTGACAACTAGGTTTTTTCTCATCATAGGTTGACTGGAAAAGGTAGGAGAAAAAAAATTGTTTTGGGGTGTTTTCTAGATGACAAATTTGACAAATTGGAGATTAGCTTCTAGAAAACTTGGCTTTAAAAACTAGTCATCATCAGCAGGTGAAAAATATTGATGACTAACAATGGCTCCATTTGGGGAGGGTAGCTCCTTTTCAGGAGGTGTCCAAAATTTCAGATCTCTGGACTTTGAAGACCAGTACCTTGATCCATTGGCGCAAATTTCTTTCTTCCTTGATGTTATTTCTGAAAATTGACAGCATGATTAGCATCAAAGTCATTTCTACCTACCCCGCTACATTTCCTAACATTTTTTCTTCTTTCGGGTGCATTTGGACTAGCAACCCTTTGACATAATATTTTTGAAAATGACACTATCTAATTCTACACTTATATCCACCAGGAGTTCAGATTAAACTGATGAACTCCTTTGTTTCTATACCTATGCTGGATCGACTGTCAAGGTTAAGCTGTTTGACAAGATTTTATTCTCTAAACTAAAACATGAAATTGAAAAATGACCAAATCAGGATTATATAGTTTGATTTTTCATATACTTGTGGCATGAAAGACAAGCTGCACACGAATATTATTTTTCATGAACATGAAATTTATAAAAAATCAGGGCTAAGATACACAGTTTGTTTTTCATCCCTGTTTTCCTCTTTGGTTTTGTTTTGAGCATGTGGAACCAGTATCTTTTCCTAATCTATTTTCTTTTACAAGTCAAGCTTACACAATTTGACTATCTCTTCTCTCACTAACTTATCAACAAATAAATTTAAAACATGTTCAGTTATGATTAGGCTAGATAACTGAACAAGACATTTTGAGCACTAGTAGCAGCATTTAGACTTGCGTGCTTTCAGAATGACTATTTTTTGAACATGGGGCTTTCTTTCTGTTTTTCAAAATGCCCTCTTTTTCTACATTTCTATTGTTTTTGAGTTTTCTATTTTTTGTTTTATTTCTTCAAACAATGATATATACAATGATTGAAAAATCCAGAACTAGAAATCCTGAAAATGGTGAAACTTGAGCATCTTATCTTCATAAGGATCTCCTACCACTCTTTGTCCACTTAGCTCTTGAAAAGAAAAGTTTGGAAAATTTTCTCTTTCAAGCATAACATAAGGATTCATGCATGAATCTTTAAACAACCTCGTATCTTCCCGCTGTACTTCTTTATACCTTTGATCTCCACTTCTCCTTTTGTTCTACATATTTTTCAAATAATGCAGATATTCTTTGTCATTTTTGAAGTATATGATGACAACATCAAGGTACATTAGAATGCAGAAATTTAGAATTGGAAACATGGCTTTTAGGAGCATGTTTTTGGTGTCTGGTGGTCTTGGAATTTTGGTTTTGAAGATGGAACTACTTCCAACATACTTGAAAAATTGTTTGAGCTATTCGCTTTGCAAAGGAATTATTTGGCGATACCCTGAAACATCATTTTGTAAAGACACATGATTAGAAGCACCTATCATTTGTATAACATGGTTTTGAGCAGGAAGGATATAATTTCTGTCTCAAGGGTGTGTATTTGTGTTTTAAAATCAACACAGATCCTATGTCCAGCTGTTTTGTCTTTGCTTGTTGTTGTTTGGTCAAGATTTTTATATTTTCTTTTGTCGAAGCTGTTTCTTGGAGTAATGGCAGTGTCATAGTGCTTCTCATTATTTTATTTCTTGCAAATTCTAGCACTTCTAAGTCTTTGGTGGAGTGGTAGAATGGTAGCTAGTTCAAACAAATTATGTATATTTGGACTGCAGTCATCATATCCTTTCAGAAGAAGTTTATAATACATTTTTTCTAGATTTTTAGTTGTTGTGGCTACAGTAAAGGTTTCATTTGAGGGGGTAGATTTATGAGATGATAAATCCTGAAGGTATGGTAAGAACATTAAGCTTCCTTGCCCCTGATTTCCAAAAAGGTTTGTAATATGCAAGTCTTCTAGTGCCTCTATTCTGAAAAAGTATCCTGATGTTACTGCTGATGTTTGTCTATGGTTTGAGAAATTTTCTTGATGGTATATAATGTTTTGTGCTTCCTGCTCTATTTCTGTTTCAAGAGAAATGAACTCTCTTTCCTCAAGACATAACTGCTCATGGTCATGATAATTTTGAGTGTCCAGCTCACCTGGGGTAGCTAATGTGGTGTGTCTAAGTTTGTTTCAAATTCTCCTAACTATTCCTCAACGTCTTTGTTAGTGTGTAAAATGAAGGAATTCAAATCAGAATGTAGGGAGTACATCGGGATGTTATCTGGCCTTTCTTGGCTATTGACCATATATTTCATGTGTGATTCCTGATAGAGTCTAGTCTGGTTAAAAACGAGAATGGTGGAGTAGGACATATCAAGTTGAATATTTCCCTGAAGCTTGGTTCCCCAAGTTATGGTTAAAAGCATTCTGTACTTGGGAGGGATGTCTACTACCACTATGTCCATGATCAGGTGTTTTGCAGGTATTTGGGCCAAACTGAAACAAAGATCTTTGACTAAGCCTAGACACTTGAATCTACTTGAATCAACTGAATATAAGTCTTTATAAGGTTTTTTTATTTCTAGGCCTAATCTTTCCATCAAAACCTTTGGCATGAGATTATGCGAGGCCCCGGAGTCTAGTATGGCATTGTGTAAGATTTCGTCATGTATATTCAGACTGATGTAAAAGGGAAGAGTGGTTCCTTCTTGGAATTTCGCTTATATTTTTGGACCAAACAACACCTCAGGGGTGTCATCAGCTAGATGTAGGGTGTTTGCATCATTCCCTATGTTTGGTACCTTTAGCACTTGGGATTGGTAAGAGCTTTGGGTGAGAAGTTTAGTGAGAGGCATGGTGATCTTTATTTTGACGATTTCCCCTTCAAAACTAAAGGGTGCTTGTAGTTTAGATAGGTTTGCTTAAGTTTTTTCAGCCATGACTTTCACTATGTTCTTAATTTGCTGACTTTGGTTCGGGATTTTGTTCAACACAACCATCTCAGGAATCTTGGTAGAGGTACTAGGAAAATCTGAGCCAAGGCTTGTCTAAATAGCTTTATCATTGTTTTGGCCAGTTTTCTTGACCACGATTTTGTTGCTATCCATTGCTCTTTTAAGGATGGTATCAGGGGTTTTAGTAACAACAGTGTCTAATCTACCTTTCTTAGAGTTGTCTTGGTTTTTTCTACTTCTAATATCATACTTCCTGTGAGCTTCTATTATGGCATTCTAAAATCCTATAGCAGGATCTTCGGGGTCCTCATAGTTGGTTTCATTTTGATTCGGGGAGAATAAGGCTTGTTCTTCTTCTGTGAGGTAAACCTCACCCTCGTTATCAGAACCTATTAGGTTTAAATGACTTTCATCAATGGGTTCTATATCCCTCTCTTCTTCATCAACATAGTTTTCATTGAAGGGTGGCCTGATTTGTTGGTCATTTTCCGTTGGTTTATTTTGAGACTGGTCTCTCCTAAAGTTTTGGTTCTGGTTCCTTTTTTGAGGGTTTGGCTGGTTGTCCCTAAGAGGTGTATTTTCACTTATCTTTTCCCACATTTTCACCATGGATCTAACCAGGTCATCTATTCTAGGATCTGAGGAAGATATTGAAGGGGAAACTTCATCACGGTATGTGACTTTCTTCTCTGATCTCATCCTAGCTCTCTTTTCATCTAAGTTGGCTTCTGCACTCATAGCCACTTTTTGCATTTCCTCTAAGGTTGCAGGGTCCTTGTCTCTTAGTTGATAAGTCATGTCTGGGTCGAAGCCTTCAGGAAAATTTTCTAAGGCTGAGCCAAGTGGAGGTTTGAAGTGAGGCGGGAGGGCGTTATAAACACTGTTAAACCTAGTGCAGTAGTCCCAGACACTTTCCCCATTATCCCTTTTTAGATTTTTATAATCAGAAAGGATTTGAATGGGTCTTTTTCTAATTTCCCACCCATTTATGAAAGTTTGGTAGAGTGCTGGGAGGTCGTGTATACTGTTTGGAGTTAAGCTCTTAAACCATTTTTTGGGTTCTCTGCCCAGGCTTTGGGCGAACATCCTCATTCTTATGGTCTCGTCTTCTATTTCCATGTATTCAAAGGCATCGCTAATTCTATCTACATGTTTTTGGGTGGTGGTAGCCTCAACTCCAGTGAAGTGCAAGATTTTGGATTGGTAGTCATGTTGTAAAGGTGCCAAAGGTTGTGGTAATACCAAGGGTGCATACCAAGCTACCATGGCGGGAGCTAATGGTTTATTTACAATATGAGGGCTTGTAAGATGAGCTGAGGTGATTTGAACAGTGGTGGTTTGGATGGGTGTGGCAGATGTACTCAGACTTGTGAACTGATTTTGAGCAGATTTCGGGTGGTAGGAGCCAAAGTGGTGGAGAAGCTGAAATTTGGGAGGTGTAGTAGGTGAGGCTTCTCTACTAGGACTCTGTTGCAAATCTAAGGGCTCAAGATCGTCAAATTTGATTTTACTTTGTGACTTGCTTCTAAAAAGGGTTTTTGCTGATTTTAAGTCAAATGGGGAACCCTACAAGGATGTGAGATGTTCAGGTACAGATCTTTCTTTATGAATGGACCTATCGGTAGCTAAGTTGCCAGTTTCAGAAGTTTGCCACAAAATCTTCTTTGGGTTATCAACTATGATAGGGAGATTTGGGTCTGGATGAGATCTGGTATTGATTCTTCGTGAAGCTAGATTTCGAATTCAAAGTTTAGAGAGGATGGTATTTGTGATTGTTTTGGATGGATGGCCTCTCTAGGGGTTTCGTTAATGTGAAGAATTTTCAAAACAAAAATGAAGGCCAGTGGAGTCGCCAGGTGGATTTCTTTGAGATCTATGGTCCACCACCAATACTATCAAATATGCTTTCAGGAAAAAGTTTTCTTAGCAAAATTTGAGGTGGAGACTTGCAAGAAAGACTTATCACTTAGTTTCAACAATTTGCTAGACTGTTTGGACAAGATAATGGTTCTATTTGCAAGTTTATTGTGTTTATCTCCTATGTTTAGGTGAATATTTCTGAATCGCTAAGTTATACATAGTTTTTCACTGATTACAGAGTTTGCACCATGAATTTTAAGTTTTGGAAAGGACGAGTCAACAGAAAAGTATGGTTTATGAAATTTTTGGTTTTTAGGGAGTTTTAGGCCTAATGGAGGTTAGTGGAGTCGTCAGGGGGATTTCTGGTTGTTTTTATAGAGATGTACTTATGGTCCACCACCAATAACTAGGAAAAGCCAATCTGGGGATGTTTTTGGGGTTTTTTGAGTTTTTTATGTGCAACCTATGGTTTATTAGAGTGTTCTAAACCTGATTCATCACTTTGCTAGGGTGGTGAAACAAAAAGAGTTTACTCTAAATGATTCTATGGATTGTGTGCTTGTTTATATTTTGAAAGACTAATGAATCTACAAGAGTTTGCTAGACTGTTATGTACTTAGTTAGTCCCACTGTGATCGCCATTATGTTAGGGTCCCGTGATTTGGCTGATTGGCAAGCCAAGTGACAGGGTAACATTAAACCAATCTTTGGAGCCCAAGGACCTAGCCTTCTTAGACTCAGAGAGGGCTCTCTCTATTTATGTAAGGGATATCTATGTGTTTTTCTTCTTATGTTTCTGATATTAGGCTAGTTGTGAAGTAGGTTTTGGTTTTGTTTTTAGGTTTGTGAGGGAGGAACTGATCAAAGACTAAGATAGATAAAAATATTGTCAAATCAACTAGGCTATGGGGTCGAAAAGGTCGAGAAAGCTTCAGATGGTGATACAAGGTATGTTGAAGGGCCGATTTGATCAAGGTAAAATGGATCTTAAGGTAAAATGAAGTGGGATGGACACTAAGTTTGTGAAGGACAAAGGCTTTCAAACATAAATAGTTCAATAGATGACATTTATATGGTAGGGCTAACCATTAATCATGATAAATGTGACTACAAACTGATAAATGCATAGAAATAAACATTCAAGAAATACATAGAGATATATGACTCTCTAAATTTAGGAAATTTTTATCAGACTTTGGGGAAAAAATAATTAAGACAAACAAATAACTCAAACTACTAAGAGGAAACTCCTAGACATAGTATTTCGAGCTTTCAGGCACTTTGAACTAAGATTGCAGAATTTTAGGCAAAGGGCAAGATAGATACAAGACCTCTATGATTCAACTAAGACAATCAAACACTCAAAGAAAGGTTTCAAAGGTGGAACAATGACTAGCCATGAGTAAGCAGGGCATACCATGAATCATACTTAGCATGCATAAAACCATAAATGAAACAAGCAAACAATTTCTTCAGTGATCAAAGAGCAATCAAGAATTCTTTGATATGACTAAGAAGGAAGAAAACATAGAAGCTATAATGAAACAAGAAATCTAAGGTGGCTCAAAGGGCATGTCTCAAATCTATTCTCTATTGTCCTATAGCAAGCAAGAGCATGAAATATGTATGAAAGCTAAGAAACGTAACAGAGAGGGACACTATACCATTTTACCAAGTCAAGGAATCCAACAACAGTCCTCTTTCATCATCCAAAAACATTCAAGAAACTATCCAATGCATGAGACAAGTATTTATTCCAAGCTTGTATAACCATATATTGCTCTATATCATCAAGTTCAGCCATGTTTACAATGAAATCTCTTAGAATATATAGGCCAAGATGAAGGAGAACCTCCTAATGCAACTAGCAAGCTCATTGGCCCATCAAAAATATCTGATTTTGTCCTTGAGGCTTTACAAAGCCCAAGGCACAAAATATCTATAAAAATGTCCTAAAAAAGCTAAAAAAGGAAATTAAATTCACCTTTCCCAACTTAAAATAGCCATAAAAAGGCTAAACGTACATTAGGAAAAGCCACTTCTGAAAACTGCATTTAAAAAAAAAATACTTCAGAAATATATCAGCAGAAAATCCCCTATCTTGTGGGCAATTTTTGGAGGCCTTCCCGATGTCAAAATGAGGCCCGTTATGACTCGTTGGAAAGCTCGAGATGTCTAGTTTCCGAAAACTCTTTTTTTTCCCAAAAATGATCATTGAAAGCCTGTTAAAATATGGCTTGTGTGGAAAAACCAAGAAAATAGCCTTTGCTGATATGCGGGGCAGAGTGTTGAAAAAGTCACTGTTTTTTGCCACTTTGGGGGACCAAATCATCTTAAATTGATCTGAAATTCACTGAGTAGATTCCCCTAAAAATATGGAATCCAATGATACTATTTTTAGCCTTTTAGTATGCTTCAAACAAAAATGGTGATGCCCATGATTTTTAGCAAAAAGCCCAAAAATGTCAAAAAACCAAAACTTGTCGAATTATGCCCAATTTTGGTGAGCGTGACCATCATGGGTTTTCAGAAGCATGCTGAGAAGCGGAGGCCAAAATTTCAAGTATTGATATGCTTTTCTTCACTTTTTGTGCCGGGCGCCTCTTTTGAGCCTCCTTGAGATTTTCTTATGTAGCCTTCACTTTCCGTCGGGAAAATTGATTAAGCTTCTTATAGTGCCTAGTCATTTTTCTTTGAAGGTCCAAATCTCTATTGGCCTTTTCCAACTTCTTCTCCAAGTGTTCATTCACCCTGTCAATCCATTCTTCTCTATTGTTTTCTATCTCTTGGGTGAATAAAGTAGTAAGAGGAAAATATTGGAAAAGGGTAGCCTCTTCCTCTTTTTGTTTCTCTAAGGCTCTTCTGAGTCCCATGGTCCTTGGCTGATCTTCTTCTTCACTATCATTTAATTTTCCCATGATTTCTTCCAACTTAATTTGTGCTTTGGAGGCTTATTTTTGATACTTGCTAGCCCGTGTCTCATACATCGCCATGTGGACACTTATCTGCTTGTTTTGTGTTTGCAGAAAATGAATCAGGTTTTTAGACCTGTCTAAATCTGCTCTTAGATCATGAATTTATTCTTCTCTATTTATCAAGAGAGACTCTAGGATTCTGGCTTCATTATCACTGTCATCACTGTTTATCTGAATTATGTCAAAGTCCCTCTCTTTCTCATGGCTAATTTCTCCCTTCTCCTTTCCCTTGCTTTGGGTGGCCTTCTTGGTCTTCCTCCTCTTTGGTAATTCAACAATGGATTGCTTGGGAAACTTCCCTTTGATTCGGAGGGCTCTAGTAACATTTGGAGTTAAAATTTGAGTCACTTTCTTTCTTGATGTTCAGGGAATTTTTACCTTTGGAGAAGAAAGCATGGCCCCTTGCCTAGGAGAGCCAACTAGCACATGCTCCGATTGGTCTTTTCCTTTGTTACTCCCCTCATCATCCTTGCCACTGTTTTGACCCTCTTCATGAATGCCTTGACTGTCACCTTGCATGTCTCCTTGAGGGCTTCCCTTTTCACTTTTGTCCCTTCTTTCTTCAGGACTTTTAGGCTTTGTATCCTCAATGTCTTGTGCTTCATCCTCATCATGTTTGCTTCTATGAGGGCTACCAATATCTTCCTCTTTGTGACTGTTGTGTTCCTCATCAAACTGTTTCATTTCTTCATCATTTCCCTCTTCATTGTTTTTCTCTTCTTCCTAGTGCTCTTCTTCATCACTGTGCTACTTTTCATCACTTTGATTTTCTTCACTTTGCTCCTCTTCATCACTGTACTATTCTTCCTCACTGTGTTGTTCTTCCTCACTATGCTCTTCTTCTTGATCAATCATAGGATATTTTTGTTTCTTAGGAATGGGTTTACTAGAAGAAGGAGAAAGATGATGAGTGGAAGGTGAAGGAGATGCATGGGATGAAGAAGCAGTGGCAAAATCGGGATGTGAAATGAAAGTGTCCCAAGAGATTCCATTCTTCTCAAGTTGATGGGGAATGACAATCTTAATAAGGGAATGATGGAAAAGAGAAGCTGGCTGCTGAGAGGAAGATCTCTTTTGAACAGTAGAAGCCATATTTTCAATACTTCTATGGAGGAAAAAGGGTAGGTTTAGCAATTGGGTTCTCATGAAGTGCATGAGTAGCCTGATATGGTAACCATAAACTCAGGAAAACCTTCCCTCGCATGTGAAATATTTCATGATTATATTCATGAGGGGAGCATAGTTGGTCAATAGATAGGAAAAAGGAAAGATATATTGACATGCATCTCGATGCTCTGGTTTCAAGAAGGGTTTGTATTGATTTGAGTCTAGGTAGCTCTACTTAAACCATTTTTCTCCGACATATGGAATTTTGGTAGCTCTATAAATGGATCTAGGAGAAATTTTGAAGTCTAAGCCTGCTAGATGAACATGTTTCCCTTGAATATTTAAAGCAAATAGATGTGTCAAGGGAAGATAAATTTTCACCTCCTGAACCCTTTGACAAAACTCCAAACATCCTACTTCATGAAAGTTAAAAAGTACTGAAGGATGGGCATTTACTTCCTCAGTTGAGAAATTTTCATACCTTTTGTGAGGGCCACTTCTGCTATCTTTCCTGGGAGGAATTTTTCTTTGGATACTCTTTGCTAGCTGACCAAGACAGGCTGATTCAAATGGTCTCTAAAATAGTTTCCCAACACCACACATTTTCCTCCTTGCATGTCACTGTGTTTCTTTGATGCTAGTAAAAAAGTGTTTGTCAAATGAGAACCAAAATCACTTTTATCACTGTGTTTGAGCAAAGGTTTTAAACAAGATATGTTTTTGGTTTTTTTTTTGAAGAGGAATCTCCCTTTGTTTTGGCACAAACACCCTTCCCTTCAAACACTGCTCTTTGTTATCACTGTTTTTGAAAGGTAATTAGGGCTCTTTCCAAGCTGATAAAACACCTTCCCTTATCACTGTCTTAATCCTTGATACCCACAGCAAAAAAACTTCTTTGATTTTGACCAAAGGCCCAAACTCCTAATCACTGTGTATCTCTTTGTTTTTTAGGTGATAAAGTTTCTTTAAAGCCATTGTTTTTAAAATACTGCATTTAATTGACAAAAGTCTTCATCTTCTAACCACTGTTTCTTTTCTAAGTTTTGACAAACAAATACCTTTTCAAAATACTGTTAAGACACTTCCCAAAATTTATTTGAAAACCTCTTCAAACTAACTCTTTTTCTCTTTCTAGCAACTGTGGGCAGTCTTAACTATTTTATAGCACAAAGAACTCTTTTACATTGGCACATTTAACCATCCTTTCTTTCACTGTTTCTCTCCTTGTTTTTAGATGATAAAGTGCCTTTAAAGCCACTGTTTCTCTTCTGAATTTTTAACAAACAAATTCCTTCGCAAAACATTGTTAAGAGACCCTTTTTTAACCCCAAAATTTATCAAGGAGTGAAGAAATACCTTGAAGATAAGTTAGTGGACCTTGTTGATTGTTGGAGCAGCTTTCAAAAGAGTTTTTGGAAGCCTGGTGGATGAGTGGGCTGTTTGGAGTAGAAAGCGTCGCGCAGATGGAGGTGTCGAGTAGGTTTCGGGAATCGGTGACCGCATGCATAGGTACGTCGCGCCTCCATTCAACTTCTTTTTTCGGACGCTCACAGGCACGCCGTACACATCTACAGGCGTTCCGCGCAGAGTTTGAGCACCGAAAACTTGAAAAAATGCCTAAAAACTACTTCCTCTCTTCAGTGTGCAGCCAAGGGATGTTTGCTTTGGTTTTTGAAATTTCTAATGGGCCTTTTTAAATGGTCTCCTCCCTCCTTTAAAATTAGAATAAGCTCGAATACCTTTGGAGCTACTTTGGAAGGGTTTGGATGTCTTTTGAAAAGGTTTTTGTCATATAAAAACATAAATCACCGCCCTCAGTATTATGTCACTTTTAAAATACCATAAAGACCCATTTTCTTAATTGTCTTCTTTGTATGCATATGCAGAGGCTATTGTTGAAGATTGAGGCTATTTTGTCCTTCAAAAGGAAAATTTCTCAAGAACCATATCAAAGACTACTGATGCATACTTTGCCTATCTCTTGGAAGGAGGTGATTGACAATTCCAGAAATTACTTTGACAATTCAACTCTCTGGTGTTTGATGATTGATTATGCCCATTGTTGAAGTTTGTCAAACACTGTTAGGCACCTTATATTGAAATTTTCTTTTGACTGTGGATAAACCCTTATTTTCACTCACCAAGCTTTGACCTACATCTTTTCATGAAGGAGATGGCCTTTAAAAACCCTTAATGCAATCATATACAAACAACATATTTTGTTCTTATGTACATTAAAAGGTCTTGTCTATGAATGTGGTATGTTTTATTTCTTTGAATGTTGTCTTGAACTTGAATCATTTTTTCATACCCTTCCTTATCCATACTGTCTTGTGTATTCATTTGCAAAGGTATTTTTAAGAAACAAGAATATTCTACCTTCTTGTCATTTTGATGAGATTGTTCCAAGTTTTGGACATTCTAGCCTTAGATTACCCTTTGAAGAAGACCTTTATGGACAAAAGAAAAACAAAGCTTATTTAACACCATAATATCACTGTTTGGCCTATGTTTAACACCAGACTTCAACTCATAAACCTTCAATTGCTTCCCACTAATTTTCAACTTTGTCTTTTAAACAGTGAACTTATTTAAACACTATTTGAAACACTACTGATATATTAGTTGTTTCATCCTTTTGGAGGAAGTGGTGTAAACAAGTTTTTAAGTCATTCGAAACACTGTTAGTCTCATGCTCTTTGAATGAGGCTATACCTCTATTCTTGACCCTCTTATTTTTAAATGAAGGAGGTCCTTGTCATGTTCCCAACCATCCACTTTTAAATGAAGGAGGTTAACATAATATTTTCAAACCATCTGCTCTTTATACTGGAGGAGGTTTTCAACATGTGACCCAACCATCTGCTCTTTCTTGGAGGAGGTTTTCAACATATCACCCAACCATCTGCTCTAGTTTGGAGGAGGTTAACATAGTCATGACATTTCATCCATTTCTCAAACTGTGCCATCTTTCTTTGTAATACACATCTCTTTGTTGACTGTGTTTGCAGAGGCTTGTTGAATTTTCTCTCTGACTAGCATTCTTATCCCATGCTCAAGACAACATGAGAAGCAACTATCTTCTTATGTCCAGTTTGATAATGTCTTCTAGAATACTTGTGCATATCTTCTTCTGAAATAGACACTAAAAAACTGTAGATCGACATTATATCAATTTGGCTTTTGAAACATGTAATACTGAGACATAAAGACCTCTTAGTGGCGCGACCTATGGGTGTATCAAGATTTTTTTTTTTGCATATTAAGTGCTATTTCAGGGCGGGCTGGTATTGAACAAAATATTTTAGCTCAGGATTTTTTTACCAAAGAAGGGATCCCCTAAAGCGCCACTACCAAACTTAGGGGTGATCTTGACAAATTTTGAGTATTCTCTTTGGTATGATTAGATCTCAAAATGACATATGACCAGAGGTAGGGTGGCTGAAATTCTTATCAAAAATTGGATAATGAATGACTTGGGAATGAGGGTAAATGACAGCAGATAACCTTTAGCTATGATAGCTCATGGACAAGATTATATGACTGAAACTAGATAGGACTTGACAACTAGGTTTTTCCTCATCATAGGCTGATTGGAAAAGGTACGAGGACAAAAATTGCTTAGGGGTGTTTTCTAGATGACAGATTTGACAAATTGGAGATCAGCTTCTAGAAAACTTGGCTTTAAAAACTATTCATCATCAACAAGTGAAAAACACTGATGACTAACACAACCCCCACTGTTGGAAAGGAGCTTCAACACTGATGGGATGCAAGGGCAAAGGTAGAAGTTTTCTTTTGCCATCAAATATTTGGCACTTATGGCAAGTCATGACTAGTTTGTGAGTATCAGGAAAAAGGGTAGGCCAATAGTAACTAGCTCTAAGGATCTTGTTGGCTGTAGTCTTCCAATATTAGAGGTGACCTCCACATTCTCCCTCATGTAATTCATGCATGATTTTTTCTGCATCATCTTCAAGCAAACATTTAAGTAGCAAACCAACAGAACTCTTCCAGTACAACACTCCATCTAAAATGAAAAAATTTAAAGCTTTTTGTTTTAAGAATCTAGCTTTAGTATTTGACAGAGAAGGAGGAGCATTGAGATAAAGAAGCACGTAAATGATATCAACATACCAAGGTGAATTTAAAAACATTTCTTCAATGTATGGAGCTGTAAATTCTTCTGTCTCCTCTAACACATCAACCATATTCATGTCTAAAGCTTGGAATTTTGATTCAACCATAAGTTTTGCAAGTCCTTGTACTTTAATCAATTTGGTGGGTCTAATTTCTAAATCATATTCTAAGATAGTAGCAATCCACTTGCCCCTTTTACCATCAAGGTCTTGATTAAGTATGTCTTTGACAACTGTGTGTGGGACAAAAGCTATGACATGTGAATGCAAAATATAAAATCTAAAAATCTTTCAAAGCTTTGATTAAGGCAAAGGCTTACTTTTCCATGATGTTATACTTTAGAGGAGCATCCCTAAAGGCCTTGCTGAAGAAAGCTATGGGATGTTCTTGCCTCATTATGTTCTTTTGCAATAATACTGCTGCCACGGTATGTTCAGATGCAAATGAGAAGATGTAAAAATCCTTGATGAAGTCAGGACTGATTAAGACTGGTGTTTGTGTGAGTTTTTGTTTTACCCTCTCAAAAGATTGTTTTTCTTCCATATTCCACTTCACTCCTACTTTCTTTTTCAACATGTTTGTGATATGCCTTAGGATTTTAGCTAGGTTGGGGATGAAACTTCTTAGGAAGTTAATCTTTCCAATGAAATATTGCAGCTCTTTAATGTTTTTGGAATGGTTAATTTGTAAGATGCCTTCTATCCTTTTGGGATCTATTTTGATTCCTTCTTCAGAGATGATGTGGCCTAAGAGTTTTCCTTCCTGAAGGCCAATTTTTTTTTTCTTAGGATTCGGAGATAGGCCATACTATCTACACTTTTCAAAAACTTTTCTCAAGTGGACTAAGTGTTCTTCATCAGTCTTAGAGTAGACAGTGATGTCATCAAGGTATATGATTGTTAAGTAACCTATGTCTTTCGAAAAAGCTATGTTTATTTCCCTTTGGAAAGTGGCCCCTGCATTCGTTAAATTGAATGGAATTTTAACATACATGAATGTACCCCAAGGTGTAGTGAAAACATTTTTGAGTTGGTCACTTAGAAAGGCTAGAACTTAGTTATAACCTGAGAAGCCATCTAGTAATGACATTCTTTGTGAGCCAACTACTTTCTGGAGTATGTGATCTATTTTAGGCAAGGGGTAATTGTATTTTAAGGAGGCCTTGTTTAAATTTTTTAAGTCAATACAAAGCCTAATTTCCCCGGTCTTCTTCCTAAATGACACAAGGTTGGACACCCATTCTGAGTATCTGACAGGGACTATGATCCGTGACCTATTTTTCCTCCAGATTTCTTTCTCAGGCGAAGGTAACAAGATGGGGTTAATTCTTCTCAATTTTGTTTGAATGGTTTCGATTTTTTTTTAGTGTCATAGGATTTCAAGTATTCATACCTCCAAGCGAAGACATCTTTAAATTATTTTAAAAGTTCAATGTATTTCTGTTTTATGTGAGGAGGGAGAGTTTTGGAAAGCTTGACTATTTTGGGCTCTTTCATCCCTCCAATGTTACATTCTTCTACATTTGTTTCAGTAAATTCCATATTGGGTTTTTTAGCTACATCATTAAAATAAAACAACTCTTCTAGTGGTGTAAGGCCTCTTGGCAAGGTGCCATATTTATATTACAAAACCTCAAGTTATTTTTTATCTGATTTATCAAATATTTCTGCAACACAATGATTTTGAATGTGCTTTATATCATCATTAAAGGATAGCTCTGTTTTTGGAGTTTCATTTTTAGCAAAATTATTTCTTTCAAATCTTAAACTCTGTTTTGTGCTTGCAAATTCATTTCTAGATTGCAGAAAGTCATCTATTTGCTCATCATTGTCAAACACTTGCCATTGTTTCAAGTTGTCCGGCACAGTAGGTCTGTTTTTTAATTTGATGAGGCATTGTTTATTTTCATAGGGTAAAGAGCAATTGCTGGCAGCAAAAGCAAGCTCATTGGCAAGGAATTTTTGGGCTCTAGGGATGAAAGTGAGCTCATACTTCTCAAAGGTTTTGAGAAGATCCAGGGAAATATTCCTATACTCTCTCAGTCTAGGGTTCTTGGCTGAATATTCTCCATTTATTTCTCTGATGATCAGTTTTGAATCTCCCTGAACCAAGATTTTCTTAGCTTTGAGGTTTTTAAGTAAGTGTAAACCAATAAGGAGAGCCTCATATTCTGCAATGTTATTGGTGCATTGGAAATATAGCCTATAGGAATGGCCTTCATTTATGTTTCGGATCCAAACCCCAGATCCTGAGCCAGCCTTACCATAAGAGCCATCAAAGCTCATATGCCAAAGGGTGTCAATTTTAGATTTGTCATTGTTTTGTACTTCAGGGCTGCTAGAGTTTTGGGTGTCATTTTCTTGATTAGAGGGTTGGTTTGGTTGTTTCGGGGGGATTAGTTCTCCTTCATTGTCATTCACTTGTTCATTGATATCATTTTCATTGTACAATATGAATGAGTCAAGGTCTGAGTGAATGGAATAAATTGGTGTGTTATTTGGCCTATCTATGTTACTCACCATATATTTCATGTGGGATTATTGGTACAACCTCCTTGTTTGATTGAATACTGGGATGGTGGCATAAGTCATGTCCATTTGAAGGCTAACCTAGAGTTTGGTCCCCCATGATATAGATAAAATCATGCCATATTTTGGGGGGATGTCAGCAACAACTATGTCCATGATTAGACTTTTAGCGAGGATTTGTGCCAAATTGACACAAAGATCCTTGATTAGGCCTAGGCACTTAACCCTACTTGAATAAAAAGAGTACAAGTCTTTGTAAGGCTTTGTGATTTCTAGGCCTAATATCTCCATCACAACCTTTGGCATTAGGTTGTGTGAGGCACCAGAGTCTAGCATAGCATTATGCATAATTTTTTCATGTATGTTCAGACTGACATAGAAAGGAGGGGCAACTTATTCTTGATATTTTCCCTCCACTTCAGGGCCAAACAACATCTCTGGTTTATCTTCAGTTAAGTTTAAAGTGTCAATATCATTCTCTATGTTTAAAACTTTGAAAATCTAGGATCTATATACCTCTTGCATTACCAATTCAATGAGAGGCATGATTATCTTGATTTTGGAAATTTCTCCTTCAAAGCTAAAAGGCAAAGGTGTCTTTATTGCATTTACATCAATTTTATCAACCATCAACTTTTCTACATTTTTTATTTGCTGATTCTGATTTGATGGTTTGGACAACAATGTTTTTTCAGGGCCACTAGTTGAAGTACTAGGGCAGATTGAATCATTACTAGGTTGACTATTTTTTAGTTTGTTTAGTTCAGATTTCTTAGCCATAGCATTTGTGTTTTCCACTGTCTTTTTAGGAATATGTTCAGGGGTTTTCCTAACAGCAATGTTTGACTGATTTGTTTTAGGAACATCTTTATTCTTTTTGCTCCTAAGGTTATATTGCCTATGGACTTCCATTATGGCATTCTGAAATCCTAGGTTATAGTCTTTGGAATCTTCATATGATTTTTCATTTGGTTTTGAAGGGAACATCATTTGTTCTTCTTCGGTAAGGAAAGTATTATCCTCATCATCAGAACCTATGACATTTACACGGTCTTCTTCCAACTGCTCTGGCTCGCTCTCCTCTTCATATACATAGTTGTCTTGGAAAGGGGGTCTAATTTGTTGGTCATTTTCTCTTTGTCTGATTTGGGGAGGGTCCCTTCTAAAATTTTGATTCCTATTCCTATTTTGAGGATTGGCTTGATTTTCCCTAGGAGGTGTTCTCTCATTTAAACTAATTTTTTCCATCATTCTCTCCATTGTCCTAACTAGGGAGTCAATTTTGGTGTCGGAGGAGGAGGTTAAAGGTGTTGTTTCATCTTTATAAGTAACTCTTTTTTGTTATCTCATCCTAGCTCTTTTCTCAATTAAATTGGCCTCTACACTCACAGCCCCTTTTTGCATGTCTTCTAGAGTTCGGTAATCTCTCTCCCTTAGTTGATAGGCCATGTCAAAATCAAAGCCTTTAGGATATTTTACTAAGGCTAAGCCTTGGGGAGGCTTCATGTGAGGTGGGAGGGCATTGTAAACATTGTTAAACCTAGTGGAGTAGTCATGAACACTTTATCCTGGATTCCTTTTAAGATTGTTATACTCGAAAAGAATTTGAAGAGGGTTCTTCTTGATTTCCCATTTGTTCACAAAATCTTGGTAGAGGGAAGGGAGATCATGTATGCTATTTGGAGGTAAGTTTTTGAACCATTTCTTGGGTTCTCCTCCTAGGCTTTGGGAAAAATTCTCATTTGCATGGTTTCTTCTTCTATTTCCATGTAGTCAAAATAATAATTTATTATATCTACATGCTTCTGGGCAGTGATGGATTCAGTCCCTGAGAAATGAGGGATTTTGGACTGATAATCATTTGGAAATGGTAATAGTGGTTGTTGCAGAGAAAGTGGAGCATACCAGGCTGCCATGATGGGAGGAAATGGAAACAAAGGTTGATTTACAAGGGGAGGGTTTGTGAGAGGTGGAGTAGGATGGAGTGAGGTGTTTTGCACAGTGGTGGCATGTATGGGTGTAGCTGAGGTACTCAGACCAGGAAACTGATTTTGAGTAGGCTTGAGATGAAAAGAGCTGAAGTGGTGGAGAAGCTGAAAGTCAAGTGGGGTGGAAGGAGAAGATTCTTTACTGGAGTTTTGCTGCAAATCTATGGGCTCAAGGTCAATTTGGTCAATCCTACTTTGTGACTTGGTCCTGAATAGGTTCTTCGTATGGTGCAAGTCAAACTGAGGATCTTGTGAAATTGTAAGGTGTTCTAGTGCAGAGCTTGCTCTATGAATGGTCCTAACAGTGGTTGAGTTTCTAGCTTTAGAATTTTTCCACAAAATATTTTTTGGGTCATCAAATATGGTAGGAGGATTTGGGTCCGGGTGAGATCTTGTATTGATCCTTTGTGAAGCCATATCTCTTACTAAAAAATTAGAGAGGCTGAAATTCTTGGGACTGTTTTTGGAAGGCTGACCTCTCTTAGTGTTTATTTTACCCACACAAGGTATAAATAGGCCCTAAAACTAATTAGGACTGATCTGACCCAATCCTAGGAAAACCTATGGGACTAGTGAGGTGAAAAAAGGCCTACTGGAGGCTACTGGAGTCGCCAGGTGGATGTTTTTGTAATTTTGAGGATATTTATATAATGGTACACCACCAAATTTTGACAAAAATAAATCTAGGGACTATTTTGGGTTTTCCGAGTCTCCTTATGTAGCCCTAAGGTTTCAATGAGCATCCTCTAGCTGAGTCATCATCTTGCTAGGATGGTGAGGCAATTAGTTTCTACTCTTGGCTACCAGTTGATTTTCTCAGCTTAATTGAGATTTTGGGAATTCTTAAGGGATACCTAGGATGTTTTTGACTCAAATTCCCACCGTGATCGCCATTATGTTAGTGTGGCGATGAGGTGGCAGATTCACTGGATTTTCTAAGTCAAACTAAGGATCCAAAGAGTCTTAAGAGGTATTCAGGAAACTATGTACTCAGAGGTCCCACCATGATCGCCATTATGTTATCTCCTCGTAATTTTCTAGATTGATTGACATACAAATGGACAGGGGTAACATCAAACCAAGATTTGGAATCCAAGGACCTAGCCTTCCTTGATTCATAGAGGGATCTTTCTATTAGGTGAAAAGATGTGAACTTGTTTGCGGATTAGGGTTGATTTTAAGCTAGTTATGAAATATTGGGTTTGTTGATTGTTTTTGGTTGGGTATGATTCTTAGATAGACTAGATAGAAACAAGGAAAAATTCAAGTCATTGGGCAATGGAGTCTAATAAGGTCATGATAAGTTCATAAATGGAGCAGGAAGTATTGTAGGGAAAATCTAGCTTGGTTGGTAGATCTTTGAGGTTTGAAGGATCATGAGATGGACATTAATTTTGAGAAACAAAGTTTTGAAAAAGAGAATTAAAGAATTATATAGCATATACTTAAACTAAGGGAGTTAGAAGAACAATAAGCATAGAGAAGAAATAAAAGGCAGAGGAAATCCTAAACTCTTTGATTCAGACTTAAAGCAGATAATTATCCAAGAAAAACATTCAAATGAAATACATAAAAGGCAAGAAACTTATTCAACTTTCATGGATTTCATTATCAAGAATAGAAAAAATTAAAGATGCACAAATAACTACAATCATAGAAGAAGATAAACCCTGAACATCCAAGATTATAGCTATGAAGATCCTTTAAAACAATTATCTAAGCAAATGAAAAGAGCATGATTGAAACAAACTTCTTTGACAAACCTAGGTAATGGTGCTTTGAAGAGATGACTCCAAGAACAAAGTTTTTAGTGGAAAAAAATATGTAGGGCTAGCCATAAATCATGCTTGATACCAACTGATCTAAACCATTCAAGAAACAGACAAGCTTAGGAAATCCTTAGAGAGTAAAATATGAATTCTCTAACATATCCTAGCAGAAGAAAACATTAAGGCAGTGAAGAACAAACAGAACTAAGGTGCCATCAGAAAACATGTCTTAGTATAAATTATTTGTCCTACTGCAACAGAGAAAAATGGAAACATAATGAGAAAAATAGAAAACATGAAAAAAAGAGAAAAACATTACCATCAACCAGGTTTATGGATCCTGCAAATAGTCCTCCTCCATCAACAAACGAATCAAGGCATGCATGAGCTCCAAGACATCAAATTATTTTCAAAACTCCAAGAGACTATTTATTACTTGAGAATAAGTAATCAAAATACAGCTCCATACATAAAAGCCTCATGCTCTATTTATGGAGCAAATGAGGAAGTGGAAACCATAAGAGGCTTCCAGAAACCCTAATTCTCTCATAAATGTCATAAATGTGCTTAGTGACCATGCAAGGCCCAAGACACATAATAGATAAGCTAATAAATGAAAAATATCAAAACATAACTCCTCAATCAAAACTAGAGTGATTTTTCCAAGAGAATATTAAAAAAATATTTTTCCATTAATCAGTGTCTTTTGTTGACTTTTTTGCCTAATTCAGGCTGTTTGCATAGTGCCATTTTGCAGAAAATAGGCTATTTTGAAACTAGCTTTTGGACCACTTCCTAATGTCGGATTTGGCTCCGTGATAGCTCATTGAAAAGCTTGAAGAGTCTAATTTCCAAAACTGCTTGTGGTTTCCTAATCCAGTCCCTATAACCCTATCAAAAAGGCCAAAATCTCCAGTCTATCATTTGCGCAGCGCCAAGCCTAAAACAAGGGCAGAAAGGTGTTTGTTGAGGTGTTGTTTGACCTTTTGAGGGGTCGAAACAGCTCCAAATCCTCTAAAATTTTGTGTGGATGATGTAAAGGTCATGAAAAATCAAAAAATGTCAATTTTTCCTCCATATTATGCCCCAAATGTTTGCGTAGTGCAAATGGCGCTGCGCAAAGTAGGCCAAAAATTCACAAACAACAAAATCTTCTCCAAAGTCCTTCAAAATTGGTGGAGACCCTCCTTAGATGTTTTTAGATAATTTCTAAGAGGCCTCAGCCAAAATTCCAAGGCTATCATGCTCATTTGTTATTTTTAGGTTTTTTATTTCAAGGAGGGCTTCTTTGAGTTTGGCACATGCAAACCTGTTCTTCTCTGCGTAGTGCTTAGTCATCTTCTTTTGGAGAGAAAGGCCTCTCTTGATCTTCTTGAAGTAATTATGCTCATTCTTATAGTACTGAATGAATGTGTCGTGCCCTTTCAAAATCCTCCTCCCACTCTTTGATTCGTGCATCTTTCTCTAGGAGCAAAATTTTAGTGGTTATCTCCTCATCCTGCTCATCACTGTCTAAGTTAATGAATTCAGGCCATTGAGTAGTTTTCTTCAGTCCCTTACTCCTCCTTACCTTTCCTTGCTGTTCAATATTTCCCACCTTTTGCTTGCCCTTTTCCAATGTTTTGATAGCTTGAGGAGAGATGGCCCTTTTCCTTTTTGAGGTAGCAAACACATCTCCTTTGTCCTCTGTAGTATGTGCATATGTGAGGGTGATGATGGTATTTTTGACCATGTTTTCATCATTGATTTGACACTCATCACTGCCATCAGCCTCATCTTGGCTTTGTTCTTTACTGAGGTTTTCTACTTGTTCATTTTCTGCATTATCACTATGATTTTCTTGATCATCTAAAAATTGATTAGTGTCATGACAGTCTTGACAGATGTCAAGACTGTCATGAACATTTCCTTGGCTGCCTTGTGCATTATGATGACTGTCTTCTTCATCCTGCTGCTGATTTGTTTGTTCATCATGCTCACTGCCTTGTGTTTTATCACTATTTTCCCCATCACTTCCCATATCCTTTGCCTCTTCTTCATTTATTTCTGTGTTTTCCTCATTTAATTCTTCTCCCTCACCCTGATCTCCATGTGATTCTTGATGTCCACTTGCTGCTTCACTTGATGCATCAAGAGAAGGACAGGAAGGGATGTGTGCCTATGGTGAGGGTACTTGTGCAGATGAGGAAGGAAGATTTTTTTGATGAGGATGTTGTGGGTTTGAAAAAAAATCATTGGTTATGAAAGCATCCCAAGGTACTCCCTGCTATTCTAGCTGATGTTCAGCCACCATCTTGATCAAGGAATGGTTGAAAAAGCTAGAAATTTGTTGGGGAAAACTCCTCCTTTGAAAAATAGAACACATTTTAATAATACTCCTGTAGAGATAGTAGGGTAGGTCAAGTGCCTTAACGCCTGTAAAATGCATAAGGAGTCTAAGATGATAGGTATAGACCCTGGAGTATCTCCCCTCATAGGTGAAGTACCTCATGATAGCCAATATCAAAGGTGCATACCTATGTTTGAGATGTGAGAATGGAAAAACAATGATACTGCCCTGTCTATACCTCCTTTTGAGAAATGGAAAAAAAAAATATCTTTCTAGATTACCATTCTTGAACCATTTCTCACCCACTGAAGGGATACCGGTTGCCTTAGATATGGACATTGATGAAATCTCAAATTTTATCCCTGCAAGGTCTGAATATTTGTTTTGCAAATTAAGGATGAGGAGCCTTGTAAGCTCAGGATTTCTCTTCACCTGCTTGACCCTCTCACAGAACTGAAAAGACCTTGTGTTTTGGAAGCATGACAAGATACTAGGAGAGGATCTGATAACCATTGTATTCTGGGGTTCCAACCTCTTAATTTTCCCTCTTTTGTGCTTTGATTTTGAAGGTCTTTGATTTCCTTGACTACCGCTTTTTTTTTCCATCTCTAACATGGTGATGGGGGACATTGATTTGGAAATTTGAGGCTTTTTAGCAGAAGAATCAAGTGAGGAATTAAATTGAGTTCAATTTTAGCTATGAGATGAATTTTGAGGTTTTGAGTGATTTTTGCAGCTTGAGGAGTTTAATCACACATATAGTAACAACCTTAATTTCCTCCTATACTTTCTGTGATCAAATTTAGTTTTAGGAGTGCAAATTTTCTCTTTGATTTCGACCTAGGTTTTCACCCTCCTAGGGTTTTTACCTTCACCACTATAAACAATATGTTTTTGCAAATTTGATATGGGGAATCAAAGAGGAAAGTCACTTACCACTTTCATCAATTTTCTTCAGTATTGGAGGCACCTTTGGAGGATAAATTCATGCATTAGGGTCCTTCTGGCACCTTTGGCACCTCTCTAAACTTTGCACAAGGCCCTTGTTATGGGCGGGTCGGGCTGCCTGTTTGCGCAACGCCGACGAAGCTGAATGGTGTTTTCATCGGGTGGTCTACACACTGTTTGGGTAGGTCAGGCCGTCTGTTTGCGCAGCTCCTGGAAGAATGGGTGGCTTTTTTGCACAACACCCAGAGGAATGGGTGGTCTTTTTGTGCAGCACCCGGAGGAATGGGCGACCCCTGCATGTCAGTCGGGTGGCTGAGCAACCTGTTTGTGTAGCGCCCGGGCGGAAGGAATTGTATTTTGGGCAAAAGGCACAAATTTCTGATCTTTGGGCGGGTTGGGCCTATGTTTGCGCAGTGCCCAAACTTTGCACATCACCGAAGACAAATTTGCGTAGCACCATGAAAAAATGAACGGGGAGGATGGAATTTTGCACAGCGTCAGCTCCTCTTTTGCGTAGCGCTTGACAATTTTGCCCAGAAATAGCCCAGAAACCCTAGTTTCTCTCTTTGGAGTTTTTTCTCTCCTTCTGAAGTGCAGAAAATGAAAAAATTGACAAATTCAAAATCGTATATGCTTTTGAGAAAAAATAAATCAAACCATAAAACCCACTTTTGTAATGTCTAGGTCCCTTTTCATTTGTCTCATAACCTTTATCTTTTGGAGGGTTTTGAGAAACTTCCTCAAGGCACTTTTCTCTTCTGGTGGTGTTGATGTGATGATGTCCTTTTACCCTTATTCATTCTGATCACTTGGGTACTAAGAAATTAGTTATGAGCATGCTTTAGTCAAACTGAAAAAAAACTTGCTCTTAACCTTATTTGGCATTCTTTGATTGTTGGTGACCTAAAGACTGTTTCCTCATTTTTTTCTTCTGTTTTTAAGGTAGTAACAGTCTCATTTACCCATAGTAAACAAATCATATTGTGACATGGACTTGACTTGGGTACTTTCAAAGTTTCAACCCTATTCTTGTCTTCTTTTGTTTACCTTGAAGACCTCTGTTTTGAATTTTGGGAATTTAGCCTTTTTAAACTGATATTCTTTTCCATTCCTTCTTCAGTGCTGGTGAAACATTGTTGTTCTTGAAAAACCCTAGAGAGGTGATTTGGGAATCTTTGGTGGCCATATATTGTAATGAAGGAGGCTCTATCATACTTTGATCATTTTATAATTTCTCTCCAAATTCATGGTTTTGAGGGCTGCTCAGAAAACGATAAACAATGTCATCTTCTAAGTTCTAGAAAACATATCAAAAAACTCTTTTAAAATTCTAATTGTGCATTGGGGGGTTAGGTAACCTTTTCCTTTGCAACCTTAGCATTTATTCCTTGTTTTGGACAAAAAAATTTGCTAACCCTGATCTCTCAAAACCCATGCTTGCTGTTGTCCTTTTTCTACTGATGATCTTCCTGTGATGATTTTCTCCCTCTTTTACCTTACCTCATTTCTGATATGTTGGCCCTTTTGGTTTTCTTGGCAGGAAAGTGAGAAAGGGGCAGCTACCCCCTTACTAGAATATGCTTTAGATCGAAGACCTTCCTTAAAGGATCTCTTTATTAGTTTTGGACCAAGTTACTTGTCTCTGTCCATTTTTTTTGAAATCAGTCTCCTTGTAGGTATAAAACAAAGATTTGAAGGATACCAAATCCACCCTAAGAA
This sequence comes from Pinus albicaulis, assembly GCA_034641835.2. Lineage (NCBI taxonomy): Eukaryota > Viridiplantae > Streptophyta > Pinopsida > Pinales > Pinaceae > Pinus > Pinus albicaulis. Next base: position 670,696,646 of record CM076574.1, on the reverse strand, counting down.
TCATGAAACCATAGGTGTCCTAGTGGAGGCTCTCTGGGATTTCGATTTTGGGCTGAGACTTAGACTTAGGGATCACCAAGTGTAAGGTAGGATCCATGATAAGCTTAGTGTATTGAAGATCTAAAATCCCACATACTTGACTATCCAAAGGGTCTACAGAGACAATTTGAGACCATTAGTGTTTGAGAGTAACATGGGATGCATAACAAAGTTGTTTGATTGGTAGGATTAGGTGGTAGTGGGGAATTTTTAGGCAAAACAAAATAGAGGATTTGGACCAAAGGTGAATATATATGCACAGAATGGGTGATACAAGCAGCTAATGGGTTTTCTGGGACTAGTAAGAAAAGCTAGACATTATGGAGTGATGAGATAGTGAAAAATTATCTAGAGGATAATGAAGGTAGTGAGATTTCTAGAACTCACAATGTTTATGAACCTTGTTTCTAGAAATATTGGGATAGTCATTCAGTCATCATCAAGGAAAAAAAAATTACTGATGACTAACACTAACGATGCATAGTACCACAACCATTACCAAACATTCGTCGCTCTTCCAACGTTGTTGAAACATTGGAATAGCGACGACAAAAAATGTATATGGAAAAGAAAATGTTGTATCTCCGTGTGCCATGCATTAGTTGGCTTGTTTTTAAATTTTCTTATTAATACAAATTTGTCTTGGTTCATGACTTTGTTTTGATCTCTCTTCTATGATTGTAAGCTAATCAGTGTGCTACCGTGGGAAGGTCCCCTTACTTGAATACATAGCTATTATTTATATTTTAATAGTATAGTTTGTGTTTATGATTTGAATATTTCATTACAGTACTTGTGTTTTTTCCTTTAGCATTTATGACCGTGTGCATGAATGTGTAACAAATAGGAGTTGTATGATTTGATTCTAAATAAATATTGGTACATAAGACAAACCTAAAATTGATTTGATATTAGTGAAGTTTGTGTTGTATAATGTTATATCTCTGTTTTTTGTTTGGGTTAAACCATTCATATAACACGAGATTTAACTGAAGTGTTAACCTTTGAAATCAATTATGCATCACATTTAATGTGTGCGTTGAGTAATATATTTTTTCCATTTGATTTTTTGCCTTTGGTTTCACATAAAGCTCATACAATTACATTAACCTTTGGAACTGGAATTATTACTCTATCATAGGTGTAGCAACAAGTACACTTTGAATTGTATGAAGGAGAAACAATATTTATTTGTATATTTCATATCAAGGTTTTGATACTCTCTTTACATAATAAATTAGTATTAAACACTAGGATTTACCTGTTTCCTAAAAAAATTACAGTTTATAGTCAATATTGAATATTTTCCATCATCATCTCAAAGCAACATGAGATCACAGAAGGATGAACACAAATTCATGCCAAACCATGGATGAAAATCTGAATTAATATTTAACACCAAGAAGGTACAAATTAATTGAAAGATAACACTTTAGCTTACAAGTGATATGGATACCATGTCAACAATGAAATAAACTATAGCAATCAACATTTAAAACATATAATCAAATTAGCAAGAATTTGTTAATTTCTCTTTATCTTCATGGGGTTTTCTTGGTAACACCTGAATAATTTTCCTATACAAAAACTAATTTTTGATAGAACAAAACAATGATATATGGAAGGTTTACATTGCATAATTTTTCTCAATAGACGATCCAAGAAATTGAACAAAATACCTTCAGTTCGTGACCATTGGACCTTCACACACCAACATAAGTACTTTGTGTCGATATTTGTGACTTCAAAACACATGTGTTGGAGTCCCATTTAAGTGTCCATGCATACGTTGAACAATGAACTCATAAACCTTAGTATTAGAATCCTTCTATAGGTACCAGAAGTAAACTAGTCACATTTTTTAAGGGGTATTTAGGCTCAAAATCATAGGGTTTTGGGGGGAAATAGGAACAAAAGGTAACGAAATGGTGAAGAAAAGGGATAGCTTGTGATTCCAATTTGGAATACCATCTCCATCATGTTGATTTTCTTTCATGTCCTCATGAAAGGCATGCAAAACTAAAAAGTCAAGTTCTGTCAAAATTGTTATCATCCTTCAACTCATTTACGAAAGCCTTGCAACATTGAGGATAATGTTGAGGTCTCCTTTAGTTCTAGTCACCTTTTCCTATCACCTTTGAGATTATGATAGAACATATTATAAAGAATTATCTTGTAACCTCCTATTTTCCAAATGCAATGCCTTGTTTTCCTCCTATAACCTATAACTTTGAGCCCTTAACTCGTCATTTTCCTTCTGCATGTACTTGTTTAATACCGTAAGATCCATATTTTCTTATTTCAAGATTTTAATCTTCTTGTTTATCCTCTTCATCTTTTCAATCAATGGATCAGTTCGGAGATGCAGAAAAATTGAATCATCAAGAAGAGGATCGATCTCAAATTGGTGATTATGCTCACTGAAATTCGACTAAGATGGGTTACCTTCAAGCCAAGGTTGATTAGAGTCTTATGTTTCTTTTTTCATGATCCTATGCTGATCTATTTCAAAAAAATGTTGTTGGAAGTTAACATTGTTTTCTACCTGTCTTCTATGCTCATTTCTATCAATTATCATGTATTGTAGTTCACACTTTTGAATGGGCTTATTCCCTCGTTTGAAATGGATGAATTCTTCAAAGACCGTTACACTTAAGAAAGTGCATATCATTTTGTGGCACCTGACATGTGCATGTAATAGGTAGACCTATTCACTTGAACTCACGTATGATATTTATCCAAAATTTTTGGACAAAAGATCACCTATGGCATCAACTGAAATTGTTTACTCGATTAGCATGGTTACACTTGAACGAGGTCTTAACATTAGGAATTGTGTCCCACAATCATATATTGTGTTGGAGGTGAGGCATCCTACACAGATGGACTCAACAATCAACATCTTTGTAACTAGTCTGTGTGGACCTACCAGGGTAAGCGACTAACGAGGAATTCCCAAACCATGGTGAGACTGTGGGTGCCTAATAATCATGGAGCTATGTTTGAAATTTGAGCCTCAACAACTCAATAAGAAGTTGTGGAAATGTTGTTCAAAAATCTAAAAATTCTAGAGCAGTGCCAAGTTCAGGTGTTTTCCTTGTAGTGATAATCATTTGTAGCATGTTGACGGTTGGAGGAAGGTGCAGTAATGGAGAATGGCTTCAATATAATTAAGTAGTTATTTTCTTGTGAATTTGGTGACAAAGCCTACATGAAATCAATTGAGGAATTTCTCCATAGAAATGCAAGAAACTCCATTGGCTTGAAAGGAGTTTCAAGAATTGGATTCAATAACATAGTATTGGGATTGGAAAAGCACATTGCAGGCATACCCTCTTCTATGTTTCTTAGTGTCTGTACAAAGTTTCCCTTCCGATATAATTTGACTCTGCCATGATAACAACCTACAAGAAAAATGAGATCATAGACATGTTATCAGAATGTAGATGTTGTTTCACTTGATCAGAAGCCGAAAGTATTGAAACAAAAATATAGTTAGGAGTTATTTGAACTACGTAATAGCAATAATATTTAAAAACATACCTCAAGGGAAAATATTAATTCAACTATGCTATAAATATGCAATTGCGAACTATCTCCTTGTTACTATGAGATGGATTCCTACAACAACATAAATTATATAATCAAGACAACCTTTGATACTTCTTTCTTAGCTTCCTAGAACTAAGAACATCAATAGACTAAGAAAACTAGCATTGAGATCCCCAATAAGCCAATGAATAGTTGGGAAATTTCTATAATTGTTGGCCTGAGTATGTTAAAAGGAAAATGAAAATAGAAGCCATGAAAATATGAAAATGGTTGTAAACATCATATCAATATTTTGAGAAATAATGTCCATCCACTACATTTGAAGTTCTTGGTTCTTAGCAATGATGTATATACTAAAATAAATATTACCTTCTTCTCCATTATAGTATATATTTAAAATTTTTGACAACTAAAAGAATATGCAGTGAACAAAGTCGTAAAGCTCTGGTGCATTTCAATGTTATTGTAGCGCTAGATGGACACCATTCTTTAAATTTAAATATATTTTCCTAGTTTAATCATAAGAATTGAGATGAGTGCATCATGTGCAGCAAATTTGTAAAAATATATATAAATTATTCCCTGCAACATGAAATGAAATGATGAAAGCACTACAAGGGCACCCAATACCAGACTTGTACATAAAACCACTAGCAGAAAAAAATTTGCAACAATCCAAGTTGCAATGTGATGCAAGATTCAAAAAATATTTGAATATTTTACACCATATTCATAAATATTGTGTTCACATACATGTACTTGGATCAGAGTCCAAACATTCCAGTTCTAATGCTAATGAAGTGATGAGTTGTTTCTTAAAGTATATAGGCAAATTATAGTACTTGAGACCTTGAATATAAGTGGGCATACACAATGGGATTAAGAATTCTGAGTATCGTATAAAATCTTTCCAAACATTCCAATTCTAAGACTAATGAAGTGATGGGTTATTATTTAAAATATACAGGAAGATTCCAGTACATGAGACTTTAAATATGATTCGGTAGACACAATGGGATTAACAATGTTGAGTACGGTATAAAATATTTCTAGTAATTGAGACCTTTGCATACATAATGGGATTAAGAATGAAGAGTATGGTATATGCTGATTTTGTATTGTTATGATACTTATTGCATCCACTGTGGGTACCTATCCCAGTCGATGTCCCTTTGTTTCACAAGTCACACCAACTTGAATAGGACCCTGTTGTGGAATGTGAAGCTAAGGAAATGTTGCAGTAGGGTAGAGGCTGGTTTCGAGCAAAGAAGTTAAAAAAACCACTAGATCAAAAATTAAAAGGAGTAAAGCCCTTGTTCCCATGCATTTTCCCTTCTTTGTGGTGTCCTAACCTAAAATTTCAATAAGAGATAGAACGTCAAAACCTCAAAAGAAGAAATCTCTACCTACAAGGAAAGCCCTAAACCTTTCTAGAATAGGTTAAAAGTAATATCAAGCAAGCCACTTGTTATCACTTTGGTGGTCTTGCTCCACTCTTCAGGATAAGGAAAGACTAGTTTATGGGGGATTCCCTGTGTCAACCTAAGCCTAATTGTTTGATACAGAGTGAAAGTGTCTTAGCTTAACATGAAAACACTCAATCAAACCAACTCAATTTTGAAGATGTAGTCCAAATGTTGTAAAGGGTGAGAAAACTTCTTACAATCCAATCTCACAAAGTACTCAGCATTGTTAGTTGACAATGTAGTTAAAGGATGGACACACGTTGAAGTATAAATGTGAGCAAGCTATGACTTTATTAGGTCCAACATAAACCCAATAGTTAATTAGCCTTGTGAGATGAAAAATGCACCTATATTTAGTGAAATATGAACCAATGCTTATGAAGGGAATGTTAGTGCTTGAAACTATGCCAAATGTGAAGTATTTTTGTTGTGAAATTTAACTATTGGCCATCTACAATATGAGCATATGCATGCTAGAAACCTTATGAAAACAAAGAGTGAAACCCCAGAGCCATAAATTATGCTAATAATTCATCATTTAAGGTTCCCAATTTAACCGTGAATTCCAAAAAAAATTAACTTTGGGCTTGTGAAAAATTAACTAAATTTTTGTATATACCTCACATTGTATTCTACTTGAGTGATTCAGACATCAACCTATTGATTATACTCAAAATTGTGAATGTTGCTCAAAGTTAAGGAAATTTAGATCTCTTAAGAGTAATTGTTTAGGGAAATGAGGAAATTGTGATCCAAATTTTGCAATAACCAAAGGGTAATTGGAATTTCAATAACAGTGGTTTACAAGCTACTCGTGATGTGGAGATAAAAGATAGTCTTGCATGCAGATATTTCAAAGGTGCTTCCCAATATCATCCAATGAAGTCATCTCAGGCCAAGACACTCTCCAAATGAAATTATTAAATAGTGCATCAGATCTCTTTATGTGCTTGACTCCACTTCATACACCTGCTCCTCGCCTTTTTCATTATCATTAAATCTTACAGACTTCAAGACACTCTTTTGCACTCTCTCTTATTTCATCCTCTTGAATGTGATATTTAGCTCATGTTAAATTTTTCTTCAACCTTTGAGGGATACATTAGGGAACCCATTTTTGTATTTAAAATCTTAATCAATAATAAGAATAAACACGAGAAAATTAGAAAAAATCCAAAACCTTAAATATTAAAAGAAGCTAACCATCCTCGCAGAATCTGACGTCTCAAATTCCTTCTGTAGAAATTTACTGACTAAAGAAGATTTATCCACCGAGATTATCCTGATCACATATCAATTCGAATTCATATGCAACACATAATCTCTTCCACTCAGATCATCACACATGCGGAAATAAAACAAGCGGTATGCGATCAAAAGATCATCAAAACATCACACACATTACACAGTATGTATGGGGAAAGCTTATAGCTGAAAACCCCTCATCTATTGTGTATATTATAATGGAGAAAACATGTAACAAACTCAGTACAATACTCCTCACAAGTACTCAGTACTATCTCATGAAGTTACACACAAACTAGCTTGGTTTTGAACAAGTCACAGGTTCAAAACACATCCACTAATTTCCTGCCTCTATTGCGCAATCAAGGCTGGTATAATGAGAGATCCAAGGTTCAAATCTCCTTGGCTTGACAGCGCAATCATCATGGGAAATTCCTCCAAGTGTGGTGCAAATCTCATGCACAATTGATGTCACAACTGATAGCTATCTCAACCCTTTCATCTACCTCTTTCACTGGTCTCCACTGAACTGTCCATGCACTGTAGTGAACTGATGTGTTCTTGAGTTGAATAATAAGTTACTAATTAATGAATTAAATAATATTTAATTCACTCCACTCATTACTAGTTGATTAGCTAGTTAAACTAATCTCAACTAGTTCAACTAAGTTAAACCGAACACAACTCCACTAGCTGTCTCATCAACTCCACCAAACTTTTGCCACTGAAGTCCTAACTGAAGTCAACCATGCATGAGCTCACCTAACCCGTAGGAAAAGCATATTTCCTTCGGCATCGAGATCATGAGCCACTTCGCGCTCGAACTAAAGTGCTCCAAGAGAGTAAACTGAAGTTTAGAGTCCAAATATTATTAAGGGTAAATAATATTTGACTTTTCTATTTTTAGGATAGGCAGTCTAAAAATAGACTTCGACCTATATGTCTAAAAATAGAGGTTCATCTATTTTTACCAACATGACCAATACTCCAATAATAACATACTGCAACCCCTGGACCATGCTCCATATGTCTAAAAATAGACATAGTCTAAAAATAGACTTTGCACCAAAAATCGCCTACGGACCCACTTAGTGAAGGCGACTTCATTTCACTAAGCTCCATCATCTTGCTACATTTTCAACACTCCCTCTCAGCAAGATATGGATTATCTGCAACCCCTATCCTGCCTCTGTGGAATTCGAACTTGCTCCTGGTGAGCGCCTTCGTCAGGATGTCGGCATCCTGATCCTCCGTGGGAACATATGAAAGCATCATGATCCTCCGCTGAACACAATCTCTGATGTGATGGTACCTGATGTCGATATGTTTGGACCTATCATGAAAAACTGGATTAGCCGAGAGCTTGATGCAGCTCTGGTTATCACAGTAGATCACTGTAGGCTCCAAATGCAACCGAACAATCAACGGATCTTCCTCATCCAAATAGCCTCGCATGCGGCCAAGCTTGCTGTATGCTCGACCTCTTTGAGCGAGTGCCACGGATCTATGCTTCCTGCTGTACCAGGAAACTGCTGTCGACCCAATGCTGAAAACTCCTCCATATGTGCTCTTTCGGTCCGTTGGCTCCCTGCCCATTCTGCATCAGTGAAGCCGGAAAGCTTCGCTCCATCCTCCTGTCTGTACCATAGACCATATCCCGATGTGCCACTAAGATAACGCAATACATGCTTGCCTGCCTTCCAGAAGAGCTTGGTAGGCTTAACCATAGCTTGCGAAAGCTGGTTAACAACATAGCATATATCGGGTCGTGTATTGACCGGATACATAAGCGACCCCACCAACTGTCGATAGACAGTGGCATCCACTACCTCCGCTGAAGTAGCATCCTCCTTCCTCCAACCACCAGGAAGAGGAGTGTCAACAGGCTTGCAGCCTTGCATGTTGAACCTCTCCAGAATCTCCCGGGCATACTTTCCCTGAGAAACAAACATTCCTCCGCTGTGCTGCCAAATCTCCAATCCCAGGAAATAATGAAGGATGCCCAAGTCCTTCATCTCAAACTCTCATGCAAGATCCTCCTTGCATGAAAGTATCAACTGCTCATCGCCAGTCAAAATCAGATCATCTACATACAGTACGATGATCAACAGCTTCCCCTCCACCACAATCTGGTACAGGTTGGGATCCGCCTCACTCTTGGAGAATCCAAGCCCGGTGAAGTAGCTGTCTATCCGAGTGTACCAAGCACGAGGTGCTTGCTTCAGCCCGTACAGTTCTCTCTTGAGTCGGCACACATGCGACTCACTGCTGAAGATCTCAAAACCTTCAGGCTGCTCTATGTACACCTCCTCCTCAATAACTCCATTGAGGAACGCAGTCTTCACATCCATCTGATGAATGTGCCACCCCATCTGCGCTGAGAGAGCAAGGATCATTCGTATGGAAGAGTACCTTGCGACAGGTGCAAAGGTCTCCTCATAATCGATCCCCTCGATCTGTGAGAAGCCACGGGCGACAAATCTCGCCTTGTACTTCTCCACACTCCCGTCAGCCGCCTGCTTCACTTTGTAGTTGCGACAGGTGCAAAAGTCTCCTCATAATCGATCCCCTCGATCTGTGAAAAGCCACGGGCGACAAATCTCGCCTTGTACTTCTCCACACTCCCGTCAGCCGCCTGATTCACTTTGTAGATCCATCGCGAACCCACCACTGATTTCCCCACCGGTCTTGGGACAATCTCCCATGCACTGTTCCTGACGATCGAATCATATTCTTCGATCATGGCATCAACCCATGCGGATTCCTCCACAGCTTCCTCAAAAGAGGATGGCTCCGTCACAACACATTGACTCACAAGAGCCATGTATCCAGTGTACCGATCCGGTGACTGCCTCTGTCTGCGCTGTGCTGTAGGTGGTCCTACAACCTTCTCTACATCTCGAGCCAGTCGCTCAGCTTCTGTAGTGCGCATGCGCCCTCTGATGGTTGGCGCTGCATGGGTGGTTTCTTCCACCTCCTAAACTTCCTCTTGTGGCTGATCCACATCCGGAAGCTCCTCCTTAGGAACTAACAGCTCCTCATCTGCATGCAAGTGTAGCTCCCTCTCAAGCGAACACCGCATGGCTTTCTCCTCCTGGAATTTTATATCCCGTCGCACAACAGTCTTGCGACTGTCTGGCACATACACCCGATAGTTGTGAGGTGTATCAGTGTACCCCACAAATATTCCAACTTCAGCAGTTGGATCCAGCTTCCTTCTTGCATCCTCCGTCACATGCATGTAGACAGGAGATCCGAAAATCCGCAAATGGGAAATATCAGGCCTCTTGCCAGAATAAGCCTCCTCTGGTGTACTCATGCCAAGAACCTTGTGAGGACAACGGTTCTGCACATACACTGCTGTATTGCATGCCTCAGCCCACAAGTGAAGGGGTAGGCCCCGATCATGCAACATCGCCCGTGCAGCACCCACGATCGTTCTGTTCTTCCGCTCAGCCACCCCTTTCTGCTGTGGGTTATGGGGTGCGATGAGCTCTCTCCGAATCCCTTCTGCGCTGCAAAATTCTTTGAATTCAACCGAGATGAATTCACCACCATTGTTGCTCCTAAGAGCAATCACCTTCTTCCCCGAATCCTTCTCGACCAGTGCCTTAAACTCACAGAACTTCGCGAATGTATCGCTCTTCTTCTGCATGAAGAAGATCCAGCACTTTCGAGAGAAATCATCAACAAAGATCATGTAGTACTTGTGCTTTGCTGTCGAAGCAACTGAGAAAGGACCACACAGGTCTGTGTGAACTCTCTCAAGGATCATCGTGGCGCGACTATCCTTCTCGTGAAAGGTGGCTTTCACATACTTCCCCAAGGTACACCCCTTGCACTGATCTGACTGCACAAGAGTGCCCTTAGGAAGCCCAGTAGAAATCTGCTGCAGTATCTTCAAAGCTCCATGGTGAAGGTGGCCCAATCTCCAATTCCACAACTCGCCATCATCCCAGCTCACCACTCCTTCTGCCTTGCATGCCATTGCTGCGCAGCCATCTACTTGCAATTGATAAAGGTTCTTTACTCGAACCCCTATCTTCCGGGTTTCTCCAGTTGTCTTACTGCGCAGGAAAGCCTTTCCCTCGCTGAAGACCACATCATACCCCTTGTCTTCCAACATCACCACAGAGATCAGATTCTTCATCAATCCCGGAACATGCAATACTTCCTTCAATACGAAGGTTTTACCAGACTCCCTCTCAAAGGAAATGGTACCGATACCAGTCGCACTGTATCTACCATCATTTCCCATCTCGATGTGCACTCCAAGATCCTTTTCCTCCAGATCACTAAACAAATCTTTGTCTCCGGTCATATGGAAAGACACACCACTGTCAAGAAACCACACCTATCCCATCACACTTGAAACCAAGCATGCGATGTACAACAAGTCCACCGAATTGAGAAGCCAATGCCTCTCCCACTGCAGATCCGACAGCCTTCTTATTTTTATTCTTCTGCGGACAATTTGTGGCATAGTGTCCGTGCTGGTGATAGTGAAAACACTTCACCTTGGACATGTCTTGCTTCTTGCCTTTTGCACCAGACTGAGAAGCCTTCTTGCTCTTCCCCTTCTTTGCTTTGGCAGCCAAAGCGAAATTTTCTTCATCAGATACCTTGGATGAAGATCCATCCCTGGTAGTCCTCCTTATCTCCTCCTGCATGAGATCTGCCCAAAGGCGCTCCCATCCCGGCAACTTCTCTCGACCATTGACACTATCTTGATATGAATGCCAACTCTGCGTAAGACCAAGGAGAGCCAGATCGACCATGTCCTCATCTTCGACAGCCACCCCCACGCTTCCCAGCTCATCTCTGCATTGAGTGAACTTCATGAGGTATTTGGCGATACTGTCGCCTTTCTCCATCTTGATGTTTCTGAGCTTATCTTTGAGCACCAGCTTCCTTTGGTCGCTCTTACTCTGGAATAGATCCTTCAAATATTTCCACATTAAATATGGAGAAGCCTTTCCATGCAGGCTGGATACAATATGATCCTTGACGCCCTCCAACAGAATCCTTCGACATTTCGCCATCTTCTTTTGCCAAGCTTTGACTTCAGTAGGATTAGTGGGATTTTTGACATCCGTATCTACGAACTCCTTCAGTCCATTATCTTCTAATACTGACTCCATGCGATCCTTCCATGCAACATAATTCGAACTACCTTCAAGAACATATTCGAGTCGCAAACCATTGAAAGACATTTTCAACTCTGGCACCAAGAAAAAAAAAACTGCTGCAAAATTCGAATTCCAAGCTCAAAGCTCAACCACTCTTGATCTGTGAGAACAAATTATTTCTAGCACAGAGATTGAATGCTGGGGCATTTACTGGATATATCACCTTTCAAAGGAAAGGATGGATCCAGAGGCTACCTGGCCCGCATGCAGACTCTGTCTACCGAAATAAGTTTGTAATCACTGTGATGATCAATCTCTGCTTCAATAGCTCCGATACCATGTAGAAATTTGCTGAATAAAGAAGATTTATCCACCGATATTATCCTGATCACATATCAATTCGAATTCATATGCAACACATAATCTCTTCCACTCAGATCATCACACATGCGGAAATAAAACAAGCGATAGCACATCAAATCATCATACACATTAACACAGTATGTATGGGGAAAGCTTATAGCTGAAAACCCTGCAGCTATTGTGTATATTATAATGGAGAAAACATGTAACAACCTCAGTACAATACTCCTCACAAGTACTCAGTACTATCTCATGAAGTTACACACAAACTAGCTTGGTTTTGAACAAGTCACAGGTTCAAAACACATCCACTAATTGCCTGCCTCTATTGCGCAATCAAGGTTGGTCTAATGAGAGATCCAAGGTTTGAATCTCCTTGGCTTGACAGCGCAATCACCATGGGAAATTCCTCCAAGTGTGGTGCAAATCTCATGCACAACTGATGTCACAACTGATAGCTATCTCAACCCTTTCATCTACCTCTTTCACTGGTCTCCACTGAACTGTCCATGCACTGTAGTGAAATGATGTGTTTTTGAGTTGAATAATGAGTTACTAATTAATGAATTAAATAATATTTAATTCACTCCACTCATTACTAGTTGATTAGCTAGTTAAACTAATCTCAACTAGTTCAATTAAGTTAAACCGAACACAACTCCACCAACCGTCTCATCAACTCCACCAAACTTCTGCCACTGAAGTCCTAACTGAATTCAACCATGCATGAGCTCACCAAATCCTTAGGAATAGCGTAATTCCTCTGTCATATGCATGAGCCACTTCTGTAGCTCGAACTGAAGTGCTCCAAGAGAGTAAACTGAAGTTTAGAGTCCAAATATTATTAAGGGTAAATAATATTTGACTTCCCTATTTTTAGGATAGGCAGTCTAAAAATAGACTTTGACCTATAGGTCCAAAAAATAGAGGTCCATCTATTTTTACCAACATGAACAATACTCCAAGAATAACATACTGCAACCCCTGGACCATGCTCCATATGTCTAAAAATAGACATAGTCTAAAAATAGACTTTGCGCCAAAAATCGCCTGTGGGCCCACTTAGTGAAGGCGACTTCATTTCACTAAGCTCCATCATCTTGCTGCATTTTCAACACCTTCCACCTAATTATACAACACCTCAGTGCCCGCAAAATCATGGATTTGATCCACACCCTGCTCCAATGCGGTCGAAGAAATGGAAGTGTCAAGTCATGGAAAACACGTTCAACGTTCAGGTTCAGGGTGAGTCGGTTTCCATAGGGAGTTGGGCAGGGTCAAGTCGGGTTCAACCTGGTTCTGCATGCAGAACAATGACAACGCATTTGGAACAGTGATTTGGGTGGTAGACAATTTCTGGGTCAAGTCGGGCATTGTAGTAAGAGGAGGAGAAAATGGGAATAAGGAGGCTGGGGTGAAGGGTGAATTTTTTTTAGGTGGGAATTGAAATTAAAATAAAAAAAATAAATGTAAATAATATTATTTAAAAACAAAATTATATATAGTATTAAATTAAAAATTGAATATAAATAAATAAGATATTAAGGTGTATATAAATTATTTAATATGTAAAACTTATAAATTTCCACACACATGACATGACCCAACCCGAACGTGACCCGAATGCGTTTCCTTGGGCACCCTCACACAACACAATCTGACCTGCCTGAACTAAGGCACAAGGGAGCAAACGAAAAACGGGTTGCACGAATATGCACATTAAGGGACACAGGCGGTCACAAATTAGAATTTTTTATAAGACCTCCCTCACACGACCCGACTTGACCTGACTCGAACATGTTTCCTTGGGCGCCCTCACATGAAACGACCCAACCCACCCGAACGAAAGCACAAAGGAGCGCCAAATGGAAAACAGGTCACGCAAACATCACTACTCATCATTTTTTATACTACCACCCTCACATGACCCAACCTGATCCGAATGCATTTCCTTGGGCACCCTGACACGGCACGACCTGACCCACCCAAACGAAGGTAGATGGGAGCTAATGGAAAATGTGTCACACGAACATGCACAAGGCACACGGGTGGTCACAACTTAGAATTTTTGACATGACCACCCTTAGACGACCCAACCTAGATGTGTTTCCTTAGGCACCCTCACACGACATGACCTGACCCGACCTGACCCGAATGGGTTTCCTTGGGTATCCTCACATGACCTGACCTGACCTGACCCACCTGAGCGAAGGCACAAGGGAGAAAATAGAAAATGGGTCACAAGAACATGAACAAGACACACAGGTGGTCACAGCTTATCATTTTTTATACGGCCTGCCTTACATGACCCGACCCGAACGCGTTTCCAAGGGTGCCCTCACATGACACAACCCAACTCGACCCGATATGAATGTGTTTCCTTTGGCGCCCTAACACGACTGGACCCAACCTGACCCGACCTGAATGCATTTCCTTGGGCGCCCTCACATAACCTGACCCAACCTGAACGTGTTTCCTTGGGTGCCTTCACACGACCCTACGTCTCGACCCGCCCGAACGAAGTCACAAGGGAGAAAAATGCAAACGGGTCATATGAACGTGCGCCACAAGGCACATAGGCAGTCACAACGTATCATTTTTGATACGACCTCCCTCACATGACCCAACCCGACCCGAATGTGTTTCCTTGGGCACCCTCACATGACATGACCCGACCCGCCCAAATGAAGGCATAAGGGAGCAAACAAAAAATGGGTCGAATGAACGTGCACACGGGTCGTAATTAGGGAGTGAAAAAGTCTCCCTTATAGATATTTTTGAAGCCTTTCCTGAGGAAGAAAATATTAGGTTGTACTTTTTTCTCCTCTCTCCCATAATTGATCGGATTGGATCTAGATTTTTTGGGCACCTAACTAAACATACCAGACATTAGAATTGTATTAAAATACGATCTTGAGACCTTATACTCAAAGTAAGCTTAATATAAAGTGGAATCTCAACAAACACAAATACAAAGGGAAAAATAGAATGCAAGCTTGGAGTGAAAGGGTTTTCTTTAATATGAAGTTCCTTGCCTCATCCATTGAAGTCTTCCTCTACCAAAAATGACACCACTACTGTAGCTAAAGAAAATAACCACAAAAAATAGGATAGAAGTGAGCTAAAAAATTAGAAAATAAGAGACAATAGAAAAGGTAATGGAGTACTTGTACACCCAAGTGTGGATTGCACTTGCAAAGCCACCTTAATGGAGGAAAATTTCTCCAAGAAACCTTGTTGACTATATTTCTGAAACTGATTTACAAATCAGAAAGAGTAAAGCACTATTTTTCCCAAAAAATGATAGAAGGGATAATTTTCCAATAGCTATATATGAATTTTTCATGTTGTTTTTGACCTGTGAAAATATCTTGAATTGTGAACACATTATGTATGCTTTAAGAGTGATGTTAGTTTTTCTACAATAAGTTTTAATCAGAAATATATCTAGTTTCTCTTAACAAACTAATATATACCTGCAATGCTCGCTTCAAGACTTGGGATATTTTCTTCGCAAGGCTCGGTTCAAGACTCGAAAACTCTGACAAGTTTTAGAAGGGTTCAATGGGTTTTGGAAATTTTCATTTTCAATCAAGTTTAAGGTCAATTTTATACTGATTACCTGTTTCAGGTTTGAGTTGGAGACACATACAAAGTCTCAGGGTTATTGAACAGATCTCACAACACTACTTGAAACTTGTTGTGCAGTGGTAGTTGAAGCCATGCCAACTATTATCAGGATATTGTGTCGGCTTACAGTTAATTTTAATACTATTGTTTCCAAAGGAAAAATAAATTGAACATCCAACTAAAAGAAGGGAAAAAAACTGAATGGAATCAATCCCACTTTGAACAGGATTATGTTGATCTACCCTGAAAAGGATAATGTCGACTAAGGTCAACTAATATTTCGAGGTTTCCTAGAGTATTTTAGAGACCTACTGTAAGAAGTTTATTTGGTTTTGAACTATTTCATGGAAGGTACTTAATTTTAATTTACTCAAAGGTATCACCTACTAACAAGGGACCTATATTGCACTTGAAAATATAGATGTCCCTAAGAGACCTTGAAGTACCTCAAATATACGTCAAATACTTAAAACAAATACTATTTAATTTCTGTGCGAAGAGACCATAATTGAGGCATTGTTGTTGGTAACCTTGGATTTTTACAACCGTTTTACTTTGCTAGAATTTATGTAATAATTAAAGAAAAAAATAGAAAGTGATTAGAAAAAATATTATAGAAAACAATATCAATACTGTTAACTTACAGTTAGACGCGGTTTCATAGTGTTTTCCTCATTAGTCGGCTTGCAACAATAGATAGACATTTCTACACATGAAATCTTCATTTATCGAAGATCAGTTTGCTTACCTTAAGGAAAATATGACTTACGCTCGATTACAACACCCCAAGCATCAATTAACCTACAATTTATAGAAGGTTCTTCTATCCTTGAGTGACAATTATTAAACAATACAAAAACCTCTGCAGTCTACATGCTCACTCAATTTATACCAAAATCTTGCAGGAAAACCGATACCCTGACTCAAGTCTTCCAAGGGATTTGATTATCATTCATAGGGAAGCCTTGGCTTAGTCTCTTGAATATCGAAAGTGGCTCTTCGTTGCAGTACTTTGGATCTTCATTGTATTGATCTAGGAAAACTTCAGTTCCTAGGCTCGATCCTTGCCATTGGAAGCCACAGGATTCATGGATTGATTCGAACATGATCTTCATTGGAAGTGGCAGAGTTTTCATATTCTCCTTCATCGTCTGAAAATCCAAGGGTGGCCACTGCTATTTGAAGTCAAGGCCAAAGGAAAACCCTCCTTCATCATCCAAAAATCCAATGGCGTGTGCTGCTATTCGAAATCGAGGCTGAGGGAGAATGTAGGAGCTTCCAAAACATCCACTGCTATTTGAAATCGAGGTCGAGGGAGAATGTAGGAGCTTCCAAAACATCCTCTGCAATTCAAAATTGAGGCCAAGGGAGAATCTAGGAGCCTCCAAGACATCCACTGATATGTTAGTCATCAGTATTTTTCACTTGTTAGTGATGACTAGATCCATAGCTGAGTTTTCTAGAAGCTGATTTCCATATGTCAATTTGTCATCTAGAAAACCCTCATAAAACTTTTTTCGCCCTCCTACTTTTCAGTCCGCCCATGTCAAAGTCAAAACTCATTATCACTATCCTATCTAGCTTCAGCCCTACTGGTCTGCCCAACAGATTTAAAAGGCAAATCCAAGTCTGTTTCAAAAGCCTCCCCTATGTTAGGAAGTGGCGCTTTAAGGCATTTTACCCTTGGCAACCATCAAAAGGCCAAAAAACCTCCATCTGCTACAGACCAATCATGATTTACCTCTCACTCTGCAAATCAAGTTGATCACAGCTCTAAGTCACGCCACTTACACACCCCTAGGTCTCAGCACTGCATAAACCACAGTCTCAAGCTGATTATTAGGTGTTTCACAGTGTTTTATGGATTATACAAAGACAGGAAGTATAACTTCATCTCAGGAGAAAATTCTTGAATGCACATTTAGAAGAACAACTGCTTCTCAAATGTGAAAATGAGCCTGAGATATATTTGCAAGACAGAGAGTTACTCATCAAGACCTTGCAGCTTCCTTTCAGCATGAAAATCACAGTAAGAGAAAGACACCACTGTCACAGCAAACTGCTAATTTTTCATGGCCAAGAACCTCCTTCATTTACAAGCATAGGGTTAGGGCACCTCCTTCATCTACAAGCAGAGGGCGCTGGCCAGTATTGACTTTAAGGATTGCAAAAGCCCAGGTTTGATTTTTACTGAACAGTGAAACAGTAACTCTAGGTTTTCTGAGTGTGAGTGATGATCATAACAGGGCTAGGATCTGAAGTGTGCAAGTTAAAGGGAAAACATAGTTTTGGTTTTGTAAAGGAAGTCATTTGAAGTTTTCAAATCATATGAATTGTTAAAACCTTGGAGAGACATATCATTAGTGAAAAACAATTCTAATCATAAGCAGCATGCTGTTTCAACAAGATCAAATTGAAGAAAGGTTGACAAATCATGTCATTTCACAGGCAGAAGAAAAGGTGGTTGTTTTTCAAAGGGTGCTAACCTCCATACTCACAGAGATTATCTTTCAAATAACTTGTCATAAGTTGACCAAGGCAAATGGGGACATTTCAGTTCCCCTCAGCAAAGAGCATTGCAATGAGACAATGAAAAGCTCCCTCACAGGAAACATAAAGAGCAGTTCTCCTTGTTTCACTTTCTAACTCTCATGCATCATCCCCTGTTTTGTCTTCTACCCACAGTCAAAGAAGAAAGCTCAAAGAGACCTAGCACTTGCATCTACAGTCAAGCAAAACTTGTCACCTAATTAGATTTACATTGCAGGCAAGATTCTGGCATAATACCCAGAACAAAAATGTGTTTGATCAAGTTTGTCTCTTACAAACAGGTATACAAGCTCATCAAGTACAAAAAGAGTTTTGGCACAGTGTTTCAGGTTCTGGAAATCATCAAAGGAAAAAGCTAAGTGCCACTGCTCCAAAAAGAGACATTTCCTCCTCTAAGTAGATAACAGTCAAAGTTTCAAAAGACATTTTATCCACAAGTTATCATCTGAGTTTTGAAAACTTTGAAAAGCATGGAAAGAAAATCAGATGGCAGGTCAATTTTAGTTTTATCACCAAGAGACATCACCTTTGAAATTATTGTTCATCATGTCCAAAAGAGGGTCATTTGACATATTGTCATTGTTTGGATGGTTTGAAACAAACACAATTTTTCATTATTCAAAAGGACAGAAATATCATAAATAATATGTTTTGAGCAGGAGAATGTAGTGAAAGGGTGCCCTTCTTAAATAAAGGACCATGGAAAACTATGAAAAACTGCAGCAAAGTTTGACACCTACAATGGAAGAAAAGGCTGATGAAGCACCTACAAGCAAGGAAGTATTTTGAAAAGGGGCGCCTTTCTTAAATCAAAGAGCCATGACTAAAATCCAAATATGTTAGCAAATTTGGGCACTTGCAGTAAGAAAGAGGTTGAAGAAGTAAGAAAAGACAGAAACTGTCAAAAGCAAGGGATTAAAAAAGTGGCAGTTAAGTTTTTCTCCAACAGGAAAGGCACTCCAAACAAGTTTACAAATATGCAAAAGGATCATTACATGTTTTCAGACACTGGAACCTAGTAAAAACAGATGCTCAGAGAAGCCCAAGGAACTGTGGCATTTTTTTTTTCAAGGTTTTATTAAAAGCAGAATCTACACACCATTGTGACAAAGGGAAAATTTCTCCCTTTGGTAAGAAGTAGTCAAAATTTTGAAGGAAAAGTTCCTAAAGGAAAGGTTACATCATCAAGGGAAAACAGGTTTAGAAAAGGATAGTCATTGCCTGCATATTTCTGTTTGAAACCAAAGAAGTTTAAAATTACAAATGTTAAAAAGGAGGACCCTTTTTCTCTGGTTTAGAAACAGTCAAAGGATTTCAATGTCTCACAAGGTTTAAGAAAGGTATCACCCATGAAACAAGTAGTTTTCGCCTTTGTGCATATGACCAAATGAAAGATATCCGTTGCAGGTTCAAAAGGAGGTTTTAGACTTCGGTTTAAAAAACAAAGCTGTGTAAAAGGAACGTTGAAAGAAACCCTCTCCAAATCCAATGGAAAAGAGCCGTTCAAGTGTTCTATTCGAAGGGATTAAAACCGTGGCCAAATCATTTTGAAGTCCCCCAACTCCGTGCTAAACCTTCTTCACTGCCCCCAAGACAAAAAAAGGAATATTGGAGCATTTTATGGAGAAGTTGTCATAGTTTATGATTGCATGACGTGCCTGTAAGACTGCATGACACGCTCAGGAGAGCTTTTGTACAGGCGGTCAACGTATGCGCGACGCGCCTGTACATGTGGGCGACGCGCCTGTACACGGCGCCTGACCACGACCCGACAGGCTGCCCGGTTGGATTTTTGCGCGACGTTCTTTCTCTACAGAGTGTCGCGCAAGCTTAAAATCTCCATGTGCACCTCCAGTTCATACGCAAAGCTACTCCAACTCTCCACAAAGGATTTCCATCAAGTTTGAAGGTATTTTTGCATGCTCTTCCCCTCGGTTTCAAAATTGCTAAGTGCTGTGAGGGTTTTAAAAACTACAATTCAAGTTTGTAAAAAACTAGCTATTGATGTGGTGCTGAGGTTAGAAGCAAACACCAAAGGGTTGACTTAAGCACCAGTATGAGTGACCATTGAAATTTGCTCTCAAAATTGGATAAGACAAGGTCAAAACCATCATGTTATGTATTTAAAACAGTCAGAAGTTTTCCAAGGATACTTTGAAGGCATGTAGGTCAAATGATTATGAGGAACAGTGATACAAAGGAAAGATAGTTGTCATGTGAGAGGTTTCCCATGTAGTTTTAATGATAAATGTTGGTTGCCATATCATAAAAGCATCGAAAAAGCAGTGTTCTGGCTGTGCGGTGATCTAAAGTGTAAAACTGTGGTTAAATGCTGAATGTGTTATTAAAGTCACCTACAGGAAAGAAATTGTGCTGAACTAAAAGCTGTGTGTTTTCACCTTCATTAATCAAAGAACCAGAGATCATATACCTTCAAAGCATCACAGGGAAAAGTTGCTACTATTTATCACAGAAAAGGACATTTCTCACTGTGTGGTTTGCCTGACTGTCTTTTATTCCTCAAATCTTATTGGACAAGTTGATATTCAGATAGGGTAAAGGTTTTTTCTACGAAGGACAGGGTTTCCATATTAAAACAAGAGTCTTGATTGTGGGAAAGAGATAAACTCCTACAGGCTTGGTTGAACTTGTAAAGCATTCTTCAAATTTCTGTCACCTTGTTTCATAACAGTGAGTCTGGCTGTATGCTCACACTGGGGGTTAACTTTGTATGTGTATGATTCTGTTTGATGAAGTGACATACCTATAGAAGACAGTGAAGTGTAATCAGAAAAAAGGGTTTTTGTCAAAGAGCAGTTTATAGGTTGAAAGCTACAGGGGAAAGTTGCTCACACTTCCCACAGAAAATACAGTGTTCACTGTGTTTGTTGCTTTACTGTCTTTTGTTTTTCGAGCTTATTGATAAGTGTATGTTCATATAGAGTAGAGGTTTTTTCTGCAAAGGCAAGGGTTACATTGATAAGGGGCCACTGATTATTTTGAAAGAAATAAGCTGCTACAGCCTCTGTTGAAACTTTATAGCTTGTTTAACTCTGTCACCTCTGTTCTCTAACTGTGACATTGACTGTCTAATTGCACTAGGAGTTGATTGCATAAAACATAAGTGTGTTGAGTGTTTGGCACATTAGACAGGGCAAGTTTTGTAATGATTAGAAGGTCTACCTTGGGACAAAGATACAGATGTATTGTTGACCTCTAAACCTCACCAGAACAAGGTGATTTCTTGACACTTTGAACAGAAAATTCACCTAACAGTTCGCTCCTTTTCACTGTATGGTCTCTTATTAAGAAATCTACTGACAGAGATACTTTAAAGATGGATAGGCCTTTTTCTGAAAGAGCAAGGGTTCTTTATATTGCAAGGAAACTTGTTGCAATCATCCAAAGTACATTGTTCACTATCTAAACAGTGAATTGACACAGTTTGGCTCCAAGAAGGCAGTTTACACACAGTAAGGCACTTTGTTTATTCAAAAGCACATTTAGGTCAAAATGCCTCCAAGCCAAGGCAGCAGGAGTGGTCTGCATAAAAGATATGAGCCAATCTCTACAGAAGAGGTTAATTCTCATCCATCCATACTTTTCAACTTCCATGAAGTAGATTGCCTAGATTTCTGCCAGAAGATACAGGAAGTCAAAATTTTTTCGCCATTAACACACCTATGCGCCCTGAAATTCAAAGAAAAGCATTTCCAGGTAGCGGACCTTGATTTCAAGTTTTCTCCAAGATCAGTGTCCAAGGCCACCAAGATTCCATATCATGGCGAAAAATGGTTCAAACAGGCCCATCTTGACTTAGAAGATTACAAGCCTTTCATCAAGCGTGAGCATAGAGATGCTTTCACTGCTATTTTCCCTTTTTCATATCTTCTTGACAGCTATGCTCCTCTTATGAAAGTCATAATGAAATATTTTACTTGTGAAGGGAGGTTTGATCAAGTTTATGCCTACCATGTCCGCCTGTTGATGCATTTCACTAGAAACATGCAACTAAATCTCCCTTACTTTTTATTCAAGAGCATCGAAAAGATGGCATCTACAGTCTAGAAGAAGGCCCCACCTCTGCAAATACCTTCCCTTTTCCATCATTCCCTGATCAAAATTATCATCCTACATCAGCTAGAGAAGAAGGAAGTTCCATGGGATGTATTCATCAGTCACCCAGATTTCTCTACTGTTCCTCCTGTCCATGTGTCTCCCACTCAGCCTATCCATTGCCCGGTACCTTTGTCCAGCAGGCCTACTCCTAGAAGGCTCAAAATGACTACAGGACAACTAGGACAATAGGAAGAAGGAGAGGGAAGTAGACAGCAAGAGAAAATGGATGAACAACAGCAAGAGGAAAGGGATGAGCAGCAGCAGGACAGTGGTGAAGGACAACAGGTACAAGATGAAGAACAACAGCTTGATATGGAAGGACAGGAATAGCAGTTTGGGCAGGAAATTGAGCAATATCTAGAGCCAGAAAATGAACAGGAAATCCAAGCACAGCAGTAGCTTGATTTTGGTGAAAAAGGGTAGCAAGTTGAAAAACAAATTGAACAAGGCATTGAAGTAGAACAACAAGTTAATGTTGGCGAACAAGGGCAACAAATTGAACATCAAGAAGAAGACACACAGCAGCCTCCAAGAGAGCGGCAGTCTCAAGAAGATGTCAAGGGTAAAACATTTGTGTCTCTTCCTCCTAAAAGAACAAAGCCCAGCTCAGCAAGCAAGAAAGGGCCTAAGGCTGCCACTCCAAAAGTGACAAAAGTTGTCCATAGCAAAAGAAAATTGCCCAAGAGGACACCCACTAGCATGCCAAGGAGGAAAAGTGCAATATTGGCCTTCAAAGGTAAAAGCAAGGTTGGAAAGAGTCAAGAACATGAAGGAGCATCAGCTGTCATTCCAATCCAGAGTGATGACAGCGATAATGAAGCCCGCCTTCTTGAAAATCTCCTAATCCATAAAGAGGGGAAAATTGAGACATTGGAGAATGATCTTCAACGGGCAAGGAACTTCAACTATTTCTTGGAAACCCAAAACAAACAGATGAGTGTTCACACAGCTGTTCATGAAGCACGAGCGATCAAATACAAAAATGAAGCAGCTAAGGCGCAAGCAAGGATAGAAGAGCTCATTGGTGAGTTTGATGAGGAAGAAGAGGGAGACCAGCCTAGGCGGAAGAGGCCTAGGACCATAGGGCTTAAAAGAGCCTTGGAAAAACAAAAAGAAGAAGAACAAGTCCATCTCCAAGCCTTTCCTCTCACTGCACTCCTTGAGCAGGAAATTGAAGAAAACAAAGAGGCATGGCTTGAAAGAGCCAACAAACACTTGGAGATGAAACTTGAAAGAGCAAACAGAGATCTGGAGCTACAAAGGAAGAGGACACAACACTTTCAAAAGTTGAATCAGTTTGCCCGGCGCAAACTAAAGGTAGCCCAAGAGAAATTGAAGAAATCAAAGGGGAAGCGCCCGACACGGAAAGATGAGAAAGGCACATCAGCTCTTGACATTTTGGCCTCAGCTTCGGAGCATGTTGCTAGGGACCCCTGAGGGTCATGCATGCCAATTTTGGGCTTGTTTCGACAACTTTTTGTTTTTTGGCATTTTTTGGGTTTTTGGTCGAAAACTCATAATTTCGCCATTTCAGTTCGAGGATTTGTCAAGTGAGGAGGATGATACCATTTGATGCCATAATTATATCAGCAGGTCCTCAGCGATTTTCAGAGCATTTGGAGATCATTCGCCCCCTCAAAACGGCGAAAAATTCTCACTTTTTGCACATTCTGCCCGTCATATCAGCAGTCTGCTATTTCCTGGCTTTTTACACACAGGTACAGATTTGGAAGACTTCCAGGCATCAGATTGAGGTGATTTTAGTTGCACCGGAAATTAGACACAGAAATATTTCCAACGAGTTATCATGAGCCTCGTTTCGACACCGAGAAGGCTGCCAATTGTCTCCAGCAAGTAAGGGGACCTTTTTCTGATATAAATTTGAAGTATTTTTGCAATTTTTGAACCTCAAAAATCTGCTTTTTCCAAATGTGCGTTTAGCTATTTTTACACTTTGAAAATGATGCAAAGTCAATATAATTTCTTTTTTTAGCATTTTTTTTAGATATTTTATGGGATATTTTGTGCCTTGGGCTTTGCAAAGCCTCAAGGACAAGTTTAGATATTTTGATTAGGCCAATGGGATAGCTAGTTGCACCATGAGGTTTTCCTCACTTGAGCCTATTTATTCCACAAGGCTTCATTGTAAAACATGGCTGAAATTGAGAGAAGAATCAATATATTGGTCATATGAGCTTTGAAGAACATACTTGTGTTATGATTTTGGATTACCTCTTGGATGATTTTGATGAATGATGAAGGATTGTTGATGGATTCCATGACATGGTAGAATGGTATAATGTTTCTTGCTTTGTTGTTGTCTTCTAGTTTTCATTCATGATACATGCTTCTTGCTGCTATAGATCAGTAGAGATTAAGTTTGAGATATGCCCATGGAGGCACCTCAAATTTCCTGAATCTTCATAGCTTTGTGTTTTCTTCTTCCTTAGTTATACTAAAGAATTCTTAATTGCTCTTTAGTAACTTAAGGATATTGTTTCTATTTTTATTCATAAGTTCTATGCATGTTGAGTAAGATGTATGGTGTGCCCTGCTTACCTATGATTTTCCATAGTTCTATCCATGAAACTATCTCTTTGACTGATTAGTTTATCATCTTGTTGAACCAAGGAGGCCTAGTCCCGATCTAGCCCTTTGCCTAAAACTATGAAATGTTATTTGTCAAAGTGCCCAATAACTTAGAGACTGTGTTTAGGCGTTCCGGCATAGTATTTTGAGTTGTTAGTCCGTCTTATGTGTTTTCCCCAAAGTCTGATAGCCATTTCCCGAAGTTAGAAGGTCTTACACTTCTATGCATGGCTGGAATGTTTGATTTCTATGTATTAATTAGCTCATAGTTACATTTAGCATGATTAATGGCTTGCTATAACATGTTTATGTCTGCTATCAATTAGTTACACTTGAAATCCCTCGTATTTCACAAACTTGATGTCCATTTACTCCATTTTTCCCAAAGATCCTTTCTACCTTGAATCAAATCGGCCCTACAGCAGCCTTGCATCATCATCTCATAGCGTCCTTGACCTTTTTGACCCCATAGCCCAGTTGATCTAACTTCTTGTTACCCATTTTATATATCTTTGATCAGTTTTATCCCTCACAAAATTAAAAACAAAAAAACCAAAAACATACTTCATAACTAGCCTAATATCAAAACACCACAAGCAAACACACCGATATCTTTTACATATAATAGAGAGAGCCCTCTCTGAGTCCAGGAAGGCTAGGTCCTTGGGCTCCAAAGCTTGGTTTTATGTTACATCGTCATTTGGCTCACCAATCAGCCAAATCACGGGACCCTAACATAATGGCGATCACGGTGGGACTTATTGAGTTCATGATAGTCTAGCAAACTTTTATAGACTCCTTAGTCCTTCAAATTTTAACTTAAACCATCAGCCTTTAGAATCATTTAGTGTAAACTCTCTGCTTCACCATCTTAGCAAAGTGATGAATCAGGTTTATAACACTCTTACATCCTAGGCTGCACATAAAACTCAGAAAAAACCACAAAAAACACTCCCTTAGATTGGCTTTTGACATTATTGGTGGTGGACCATACAAGTATACCTCTAAACACCGGACAATCCACCTGGCAACTCCACTAACCTCTAGTAAGCCTTACTATTTTACCAAACTCTAGGCTACTATCCGATAGACCTATCCCATCGCTCACTAACATAACAGGAGATGGTGGGACACTGAGTACATGATAGTTTAGCAAACTCTTATAGACTCTTTGGTCTTTTAGATACTGAAACAAGCAAGCAGCCCATAGACCCATTTAGAGTAAACTCTTTTGTTATCATCACCCTAGCAAAGTGTTGAAACAAGTCTAGGATACTTTAAACCATAGGCTGCACATAAAACTCAGAAAATCCAAAAACATTCCCAGATTAGTTACTGGTGGTGGACCATAGCTATCTTCACAAAAACAACCCAGTTCCACCTGGTGACTCCACTAGTCCATCCCTTTTATTTTTGACCACCCTTCACCTTAGTAGAACTTTAGAGAGACCACTCATCCAGAACATTCACCAATATCATTCTCTCTAAACTCTAGATCCAAAATCTGGCTTCACGAAGAATTAACACCAGATCCCATCCAGACCCAAACCCTCCTATCATAGTAGATGACCCAGAGAAGATTCTGTGGCAAGCTTCCAAAACTGACCATCTAGCTACTGGTAGATCCATCCGTAGAACAAGATCAGTACCTAAACATCTCACTATCCTACCAGATTCACCTTTTGAATTAGAGTCATCAAAAGCTCTTTTCAGAAGCAGGTCTCATAGTAAGATAAACTTTGACGATCTTGAACCCCTAGACCCACCATAGAGTCCTAGTAGAGAAGCTTCACCAACCACTCCTCCTGACTTCCAGCTTCTCTATCAGTTTGGCTCCTACCATCCCAGATCCACCCAAAACCAGATCACTAGTCCAAGTTCATCCGCCACACCTGGTCAAACCACCACTGTTCAAACCACCTCATCTCAGCCTACTAGTCCTCATCTTGTACATCATCCATTAGCTCCCATCATGGCAGCCTGGTATGCACCTTTGGTGTTGCCACCGCCTTTGGCTCCTCTCCCAAATAAATATCAAGACAAAATCCCACACTTTACTGGAGAAGACACCACTACACCTCAACAGCATATAAGTAGGATGACTGATGCTTATGAATATCTGGAGGTACAAGACGAGACCGTCAGAATGAGAATATTCGCCCAAAGTCTTGGTGGTGAACCCAAAACATGGTTCAAAAGCTTAACTCCAAACAACATCCACAATATCCCAGAATTACATCAAGTTTTCAGAAATAGGTGGGAAATCCGAAGAAACCCCATTCAAATCCTGTCAGAATATAACAACCTAAAACGGGAAAATGGGGAAAGTGTCCAAGCTTACTGCACTAGGTTCAACATTGTATATAACTCCCTACCACCTCATTTCAAACCCCCACTTGGTTTAGCCTTGGAAAAATTCCCCAAGGGTTTCGATCCGGACATGACATATCATCTGAGAGACAAGGATCCCCCTACCTTAGAGGAAATGCAAAAAATAGCCATAAAAGCAGATGCCAACTTAGCAGAAAAAAGAGCCAGGACAAGATCAAAAAGAAAGGTCACATATAAAGATGAGGTCTCCACTTCATCACCTTCCCTAGATCCCAGAATAGATGACTTAGTCAAAACCATGGCCAAAATGTGGGAAAGGATAAATGAAAAGGCTCCTGTTAGGGACAACCAACCAAACCCTCCAAACAGAAACCAGAACCAAAACTTTAGGAGGGAACAGCCCCAAAATAGACCAAGGGAAAATGACCAATAGATTAGGCCACCATTCAATGAAAACTATGTGGAAGAGGATGACAGGGATACAGAACCTCTTGATGAACATCATTTAAAACTCATAGGATCTGATAATGAGAGTGAGGTGTACCTCACAGAAGAAGAACAAGCGTTCTTTTCTCCTAATCAGGACAAAACAAACTATGAAGATCTCGATGACCCTGCCATAGATTTTCAGAATGCAATTATAGAAGCTCATAGGAAATATGACCTTAGAAGCAAAAGAAACCAAGATAATTCCAAGAAAGGTAACTCAGATACTGCTAAAGCCCCTAATACCATCCTCAAGAAAGCATCAAGCAGTGACAAAATCAAAGTTGAGAAGACTGACCAAAGAAAAGCTAAAGTTACCCAAACTAGTCCTCTCTCAGATACTCCTGGTACTTCTACAAAAGTCACCGAAACAACTATGGCAAACAAAATCCCAAAGCAAGGTCAATAAACTCAGAACATAGAGAAGGTCGTGGCTGAAAAAGCTGAAACAAACATATCTAAACTTCAGTTTCCTTTTAGCTTTGAAGGCGAAATCACCAAGATCAAGATCACCATGCCTCTTACTAAACTCATTGCCCAAAACTCTTATAAATCCCAAGTACTAAAAGTCTTAAATCTATGGAATGATGCAAACACTGTTAATCTGGCTGATGACACTCCTGAAGTGTTGTTTGGTCCAAGGATAGAGGGAAAATTCTAAGAGGGAACTACTCTTCCATTTTACATCAGCCTAAACATCCACGACCAAATCCTCCACAATGCCATGCTAGACTCCGGTGCCTCGCATAATCTTATGCCGAAGGTAGTAATGGAAAGACTAGGCCTGGAAATCACAAGACCATATAAAGACTTGTATTCCTTTGATTCAAGTAGATTCAAATGTCTGGGTTTGATCAAAGACCTTTGTTTTATTCTGGCTCAAATACCTGCAAAACATCTCATCATGGATATAGTAGTGGCAGAAATTCCTCCCAAGTATGGGATGCTTCTATCCAGGTCTTGGGGAGCCAAACTCCAAGGGAATATCCAACTAGACATGTCATACGCCACCATTCCTGTGTTCGGCCAGACCAGAATACTCTACCGAGAATCACACATGAAATACATTATTAGCAGTCAAGATAGGCTAGATAACATTCCAATGTGTTCCTTGCGTTCCGACCTGAACTCTTTCATTATGAATATTGATGAAAACATGGAGGAAGAGTAAGAAGAAACTGAAATAAAATTTGATCCACCACATCAGTTGTCCCTGGTGCCTTATGATGAGCTAGACACTCAAAGCTACCATGATCATGAACAGCTATGTCATGAAGAAAGTAAGTATGTCCTTTCTAAGGTAGGATTAGAGCAAGAAGCGCAAACCCTTATGTACTATCAAGCGAACTACTCTAACCTTAGTCAAACACCAGAAATAACTTGCGGAAATTTTTTCCGAGTAAAGGCTTTAGAAGACTTACACATCATAAACCTGTTCGGAACCCGGGAGCAAGGGAGTTTAATGTTTCTACCATACCTCAAAGATTTACCATCATATGGATCCTCCATTGCAAATGAAACTTTGACTATAGTCTCAGCAGCTCAAAATCTAGAGAAAATTCCAGATAAACTTCTTATGAGTAAGAATGATAGTTGCAATCCCAGCATACCTAAGCTACTGAAATTGGCTCATATTCTGTCTTTTCATGAAGAACTTAGAAATGCTAAAATCAGAAATCTCATGCAGAATACCAATTTCTGCAGGAAAAACAAGGGAAAAAACTGTGTCACTACCTTTCCCTCAAAGAATAACTTTAACAAGAGAAAACACAACAATCTGAAACAAACTGAAATAATCAGGGATAAAATAGATGGTCAAAAAGTATGTTTC
Source organism: Pinus albicaulis (assembly GCA_034641835.2). NCBI lineage: Eukaryota > Viridiplantae > Streptophyta > Pinopsida > Pinales > Pinaceae > Pinus > Pinus albicaulis. The sequence goes on along the minus strand of CM076574.1, from coordinate 670,667,316 downwards.
AATTTTAGAGATACTGTTGCATTTCCCTATAACAGAAATTTTGTTTTTTCCACCCAAAACCTTAATATACCAATTAAAAGTGCTTTTAATCATGTGTTTTCGCAAGATGATGTTTCAGGTCATGTTCAAAGGATTCCTTTGCAAAGTAGACAGCTTAAAGATTTTTTTCAGTTTGCAGGAGGTAGATCTAATTTCAAAATCCAAATTGCAAAACCACCCAATATCAGAAATCTATTCATGAAGGCCATGTTCCCAGTTTTAAATTTCTGCATTTTTGCATACCTTGATGATGTCATTATCTATTTCAAGAATGACCGAGAGTATATGCATTATTTGAGGAAAATGTACAGTAAGAAAAGGAGCGGAAATCAGATATTCAAAGAGGTACAGCAGGAAGATACCGGGTTGTTCAGGGATTCTTGCATGAATCCCTATGTCATGTTAGAGAGAGAAAACTTTCCAAATTTCTCTTTCCAGGAGTTAAGTGGGCCAAGGGTGAGAGGAGATCCTTACGAGGATAAGATGCTTAAATTCCGTCATTTCCAAGATTTCTGAGTTTGAAATACTTTCATTCATTGTACATACCACTGTTTGAAAAATAGAAAAGTAAAAAACAGTAAAAAATAGAAAAGTCAAAAATAGTAAAAGATAGAAAAGAGGGCGAGTGAAGATAGAACAAAGGCCCCATGTTCCAAAAAATAGTCTTTCGGAAAGCGAGCAAGCCTAAATGCCGCTACTAGTACTTTAATGTCTTGTTCAGCTATCTAGCCTAATCATAGCTGAGCATGTTTAAATTTATTTGCTGATAAGTTAGCGAGTGTAAAGATAGTCAATATTGTGTAAGATTGACTTATCACAGAGTTTAGATTAGGGAGAGATTCTGGTTCCACATGCCTAAAACATAACCAATGAGAGAAGCGAGGGATGAAAAATACATTGTCCATCTTAGCCCCGCTTATCTAGTTTCCTTTTGTTGCAAAATAATATTTGTGTGCAGCTTGTCTTTTATGCCACAAGTACATGACAAATCAGACTGTCTAATCCTGATTTGATCATTTTGAATTTCATGTCTTAGATTAGAGAACAAAATCCTGTCAAACTGCTTAATCTTGACAGTTGATCTAGCATAGGTAGAGTAATGAAGGAGTTCATCAGCTTAATCTGAACTCCCGGCAGATATAAGAGTAGAAATAGATAGGTTCATTTTGCAAAAAGAAAAATATACTTTGTCAAAAGGCTACTAGTTCAAATGCGCCAAAGAGAAGAAAAAATGTTAGGAAAGATAGTGGGGTAGGTAGAGGTATCATTGATGTTAACCATGCTGTCACCTTTCAGAAATAACATCAAAGAAGGGTAAATTGTTTTTGCGCCAATGGATAAGGCACTGGTCTTCATAAGCCAAAAATCTGAATTCTGGACACCTCCTGACGAGGAGCTTCCCTCCCCAAATGGAGCCACTGTTAGTCATCAGTATTTTTCACATGTTAGTGATGACTAGATCCATAGCTGAGTTTTCTAGAAGCTGATTTCCATATGTCAATTTGTCATCTAGAAAACCCTCATAAAAACTTTTTTCGCCCTCCTACTTTTCAGTCCGCCCATGTCAAAGTCAAAACTCATTATCACTATCCTATCTAGCTTCAGCCCTACTGGTCTGCCCATCAGCTTTAAAAGGCAAATCCAAGTCTGTTTCAAAAGCCTCCCCTATGTTAGGAAGTGGCGCTTTAAGGCATTTTACCCTTGGCAACCATCAAAAGGCCAAAAAACCTCCATCTGCTACAGACCAATCATGACTGACCTCTCACTCTGCAAATCAAGTTGATCACAGCTCTAAGTCGCGCCACTTACACACCCCTAGGTCTCAGCACTGCATAAACCACAGTCTCAAGCTGATTATTAGGTGTTTCACAGTGTTTTATGGATTCTACAAAGACAGGAAGTATAACTTCATCTCAGGAGAAAATTATTGAATGCACATTTAGAAGAACAATTGCTTCTCAAATGTGAAAATGAGCCTGAGATATATCTGCAAGACAGAGAGTTACTCATTAAGACCTTGCAGCTTCCTTTCAGCATGAAAATCACAGTAAGAGAAAGACACCACTGTCACAGCAAACTGGTAATTTGTCATGGCCAAGAACCTCCTTCATTTACAAGTAGAGGGTTAGGGCGCCTCCTTCATCTACAAGCAGAGGGCGCTGGCCAGTATTGACTTTAAGGATTGCAAAAGCCCAGGTTTGCTTTTTACTGAATAGTGAAACAGTAACTCTAGGTTTTCTGAGTGTGAGTGATGATCATAACAGGGCTAGGATCTGAAGTGTGCAAGTTAAAGGGAAAATAGAGTTTTGGTTTTGTAAAGGAAGTCATTTGAAGTTTTCAAATCATATGAATTTTTAAAACCTTGGAGAGACATATCATTAGTGAAAAACAATTCTAATCATAAGCAGCCTGCTGTTTCAACAAGATCAAATTGAAGAAAGGTTGAAAAATCATGTCATTTCACAGGCATAAGAAAAGGTGGTTGTTTTTCAAAGGGTGCTAACCTCCATACTCACAGAGATTATCTTTCAAATAACTTGTCATAAGTTGACCAAGGCAAATGGTGACATTTCAGTTCCCCTCAGCAAAGAGCAGTGCAATGAGACAGTGAAAAGCTCCCTCATAGGAAACATAAAGAGAAGTTCTCCTTGTTTCACTTTCTAACTCTCATGCATCATCCCCTGTTTTGTCTTATACCCACAGTCAAAGAAGAAAGCTCAAAGAGACCTAGCACTTGCATCTACAGTCAAGCAAAACCTGTCACCTAATTAGATTTACATTGTAGGCAAGATTCTGGCATAATACCCAGAACAAAAATGTGTTTGATCAAGTTTGTCTCTTACAGACAGGTATACAAGCTCATCAAGTACAAAAAGAGTTTTGGCACAGTGTTTCAGGTTCTGGAAATCATCAAAGGCAAAAGCTAAGTGCCACTGCTCCAAAAAGAGACATTTCCTCCTCTAAGTAGATAACAGTCAAAGTTTCAAAAGACATTTTATCCACAAGTTATCATCTGAGTTTTGAAAACTTTGAAAAGCATGGAAAGAAAATCAGATGGCAGGTCAATTTGAGTTTTATCACCAAGAGACATCACCTTTGAAATTATTGTTCATCATGTCCAAAAGAGGGTCATTTGACATATTGTCATTGTTTGGATGGTTTGAAACAAACACAGTTTTTCATTATTCAAAAGGATAGAAATATCATAAATAATATGTTTTGAGCAGGAGAATGTAGTGAAAGGGTGCCCTTCTTAAATAAAAGACCATGGCAAACTATGAAAAACTGCAACAAAATTTGACACCTACAGTGGAAGAAAAGGCTGATGAAGCACCTACAAGCAAGGAAGTATTTTGAAAAGGGGCGCCTTTCTTAAATCAAAAAGCCATGACTAAAATCCAAATATGTCAGCAAATTTGGGCACCTGCAGTAAGAAAGAGGTTGAAGAAGCAAGAAAAGACAGAAACTGTCAAAAGCAAGGGATTAACAAAGTGGCAGTTAAGTTTTTCTCCAATAGGAAAGGCACTCCAAACAGGTTTACAAATATGCAAAAGGATCATTACATGTTTTCAGACACTGGAACCTAGTAAAAACAGATGCTCAGAGAAGCCCAAGGAACTGTGGCATTTTTTTCTTCAAGGTTTTATTAAAAGCAGAATCTACACACCATTGTGACAAAGGGCAGATTTCTCCCTTTGGTAAGAAGTAGTCAAAATTTTGAAGGAAAAGTTCCTAAAGGAAAGGTTACATCATCAAGGGAAAACATGTTTAGAAAAGGATAGTCATTGCCTGCATATTTCTGTTTAAAACCAAAGAAGTTTAAAATTACAAATGTTAAAAAGGAGGACCCTTTTTCTCTGGTTTAGAAACATTCAAAGGATTTCAATGTCTCACAAGGTTTAAGAAAGGTCTCACCCATGAAACAAGTAGTTTTTGCCTTTGTGCATATGACCAAATGAAAGATATCCGTTGCAGGTTCGAAAGGAGGTTTTAGACTTCGGTTTAAAAAACAAAGCAGTGTAAAAGGAACGTTGAAAGAAACCCTCTCCAAATCCAACGGAAAAGAGCCGTTGAAGTGTTCTATTTGAAGGGATTAAAACCGTGGCCAAATCATTTTGAAGTCCCCCAACTCTGTGCTAAACCTTCTTCACTGCCCCCAAGACCAAAAAAGGAATATTGAAGCGTTTTCTGGAGAAGTTGTCACAGTTTATGATTGCGCGACGCGCCTGTAAGACTGTGCCACGTGCTCAGGAGAGCTTTTGCATAGGCGGTCAACGTATGCGCGATGCGCCTGTACATGTGCGCGACGCGCCTGTACATGACGCCCGACCACGACCCGACAGGCCGCCCAGTTGGATTTTTGCGCGACGTTCTTTCTCTGCAGAGTGCCGCGTAAGCTTAAAATCTCCATGTGCACCTACAGTTCATACGCAAAGCTACTCCAACTCTCCACAAAGGATTTCCATCAAGTTTGAAGGTATTTTTGCATGCTCTTCCCCTCGGTTTCAAAATTGCTAAGTGCTGTGAGGGTTTTAAAAACTAAAGTTCAAGTTTGTAAAAAACTAGCTATTGATGTGGTGCTGAGGTTAGAAGCAAACACCAAAGGGTTGACTTAAGCACCAGTATGAGTGACCATTGCAATTTGCTCTCAAAATTGGATAAGACAAGGTCAAAACCGTCATGTTATGTATTTAAAACAGTCAGAAGTTTGCCAAGGATACTTTGAAGGCATGTAGGTCAAATGATTATGAGGAACAGTGATACAAAGGAAAGATAGTTGTCATGTGAGAGGTTTCCCATGTAGTTTGGATGATAAATGTTGGTTGCCATATCATAAAAGCATCGAAAAAGCAGTGTTCTGGCTGTGTGGTGATCTAAGGTGTAAAACTGTGGTTAAATGATGAATGTGTTATTAAAGTCACCTACAGGAAAGAAATTGTGCTGAACTAAAAGCTGTGTGTTTTCACCTTCATTAATCAAAGAACCAGAGATCCTATACCTTCAAAGCATCACAGGGCAAAGTTGCTACTATTTCTCACAGAAAAGGACATTTCTCACTGTGTGGTTTGCCTGACTGTCTTTTATTCCTCAAAGCTTATTGGACAAGTTGATATTCAGATGGGGTAAATGTTTTTTCTACAAAGGACAGGGTTTCCATATTAAAACAGGAGTCTTGATTGTGGGAAAGAGATAAACTCCTACAGGCTTGGTTGAACTTGTAAAGCATTCTTCAAATTTCTGTCACCTTGTTTCATAACAGTGAGTTTGGCTGTATGCTCACACTGGGGGTTAACTTTGTATGTGTATGATTCTGTTTGATGAAGTGACATACCTATAGAAGACAGTGAAGTGTAATAAAAAAAAGGGTTTTTGTCAAAGAGCAGTTTATAGGTTGAAAGCTACAGGGGAAATTTGCTCACACTTCCCACAGAAAAGACAGTGTTCACTGTGTTTGTTGCTTTACTGTCTTTTGTTTTTCGAGCTTATTGATAAGTGTATGTTCATATAGAGTAGAGGTTTTTTCTGCAAAGGCAAGGGTTACATTGATAAGGGGCCACTGATTATTTTGAAAGAAATAAGCTGCTACAGCCTCTGTTGAAACTTTATAGCTTGTTTAACTCTGTCACCTCTGTTCTCTAACTGTGACATTGACTATCTAATTGCACTAGGAGTTGATTGCATAAAACATAAGTGTGTTGAGTGTTTGGCACATTAGACAGGGCAGGTTTTGTAATGATTAGAAGGTCTACCTTGGGACAAAGATACAGATGTATTGTTGACCTCTAAACCTCACCAGAACAAGGTGATTTCTTGACACTTTGAACAGACAATTCACCTAACAGTTGGCTCCTTTTCACTGTATGGTCTCTTATTAAGAAATCTACTGACAGAGATACTTTAAAGATGGACAGGCCTTTTTCTGAAAGAGAAAGGGTTCTTTATATTGCAAGGAAACTTGTTGCAATCATCCAAAGTACATTGTTCACTATCTAAACAGTGAATTGACATAGTTTGGCTCCAAGAAGGCAGTTTACACACAGTAAGGCACTTTGTTTCTTCAAAAGCATATTTAGGTCAAAATTCCTCCAAGGAAAGATAGCAGGAGTGGTACGCATAAAATATATGAGCCAATCTCTACAGAAGAGGCTAATGCTCATCCATCCATCCTTTTCAACTTCCATGAACTAGGTTGCCTAGATTTCTGCCAGAATATACAGGAAGTCAAAAGTTTTTCGCCCTTAACACACCTATGTGCCCTGAAATTCAAAGAAAAGCATTTCCAGGTAGCGGACCTTGATTTCAAGTTTTCTCCAAGATCAGTGTCCAAGGCCACCAAGATTCCATATCATGGCGAAAAATGGTTCAAACAGGCCCATCTTGACTTAGAAGATTACAAGCCTTTCATCAAGCGTGAGCATAGAGATGCTTTCACTGCTATTTTCCCTTTTTCATATCTTCTTGATAGCTATGCTCCTCTTATGAAAGTCATAATGAAATATTTTACTTGTGAAGGGAGGTTTGATCGAGTTTATGCCTACCATGTCCGCCTATTGATGCATTTCACTAGAAACAGGCAACTAAATCTCCCTTACTTTTTATTCAAGAGCATCGAGAAGATGGCATCTACAGTTCAGAAGAAGGCCCCTCCTCTGCAAATACCTTCCCTTTTCCATCATTCTCTGATTAAAATTATCATCCTACATCAGCTAGAGAAGAAGGAAGTTCCATGGGATGTATTCATCAGTCACCCAGATTTCTCTACTGTTCCTCCTGTCCATGTGTCTCCCACTCAGCCTATCCATCGCCCGGTACCTTTGTCCAGCATGCCTACTCCTAGAAGGCTCAAAATGACTACAGGACAGCCAGGACAACAGGAAGAAGGAGAGGGAAGTAGACAGCAAGAGAAAAGGGATGAACAGCAGCAAGAGGAAAGGGATGAGCAGCAGCAGGACAGTGGTGAAGGACAGCAGGTACAAGATGAAGAACAACAGCTTGATATGGAAGGACAGGAACAACAGTTTGGGCAGGAAATTGAGCAATATCTTGAGCCAAAAAATGAACAGGAAATCCAAGCACAGCAGCAGCTTGATTTTGGTGAAAAAGGGCAGCAAGTTGAAAAACAAATTGAACAAGGCATTGAAGTAGAACAGCAAGTTAATGTTGGCGAACAAGGGCAACAGATTGAACAACAAGAAGAAGACACACAGCAGCCTCCAAGAGAGCAGCAGTCTCAAGAAGATGTCAAGGGTAAAACAGTTGTGTCTCTTCCTCCTAAAAGAACAAAGCCCAGCTCAGAAAGCAAGAAAGGGCCTAAGGCTGCCACTCCAAAAGTGACAAAAGTTGTCCCTAGCAAAAGAAAATCGCCCAAGAGGACACCCACTAGCATGCCAAGGAGGAAAAGTGCAAGATTGGCCTTCAAAGGGAAAAGCAAGGTTGGAAAGAGTCAAGAACATGAAGGAGCATCAGCTGTCATTCCAATCCAGAGTGATGACAGCGATAATGAAGCCCGCCTTCTTGAAAACCTCCTAATCCATAAAGAGGGGCAAATTGAGACATTGGAGAATGATCTTCAACGGGCAAGGAACTTCAACTATTTCTTGGAAACCCAAAACAAACAGATGAGTGTTCACACAACTGTTCATGAAGCACGGGCGATCAAATACAAAAATGAAGCAGCTAAGGCGCAAGCAAGGATAGAAGAGCTCATTGGTGAGTTTTATGAGGAAGAAGAGGGATACCAGCCTAGGTGGAAGAGGCCTAGGACCATAGGGCTTATAAGAGCCTTGGAAAAGCAGAAAGAAGAAGAACAAGCCCATCTCCAAGCCTTTCCTCTCACTGCACTCCTTGAGTAGGAAATTGAAGAAAACAAAGAGGCATGGCTTGAAAGAGCCAAAAAACACTTGGAGATGAAACTTGAAAGAGAAAACAGAGATCTGGAGCTACAAAGGAAGAGGACACAACACTTTCAAAAGTTGAATCAGTTTGCCCGGCGCAAACTAAAGGCAGCCCAAGAGAAATTGAAGAAATCAAAGGGGAAGCGTCCGGCACGGAAAGAGGAGAGAGGCACATCAGCTCTTTACATTTTGGCCTCAGCTTCAGAGCATGTTGCTAGGGACCCCTGAGGGTCATGCATGCCAATTTTGGGCTTGTTTCGACAACTTTTTGTTTTTTGGCATTTTTTGGGTTTTTGGTCGAAAACTCATAATTTCGCCATTTCAGTTTGAGGATTTGTCAAGTGAGGAGGATGATACCATTTGATGCCATAATTCTATCAGCATGTCCTCAGCGATTTTCAGAGCATTTGGAGATCATTCGCTTCCTCAAAACGGCGAAAAATGCTCACTTTTTGCACATTCTGCCCGTCATATCAGCAGTCTGCTATTTCCTGGCTTTTTACACACAGGTACAGATTTGGAGTACTTCCAGGCATCAGATTGAGGTGATTTTAGTTGCGCCAGAAAGTAGACACAGAAATCTTTCCAACGAGCTATCATGAGCCTCGTTTCTACACCGGGAAGGCTGCCAATTGTCTCCAGCAAGTCAGGGGACCTTTTTCTGATATAAATTTGAAGTATTTTTGAAATTTTTGAACCTCAAAAATCTGCTTTTTCCAAATGTGCGTTTAGCTATTTTTACACTTGGAAAATGATGCAAAGTCAATATAATTTCCGTTTTTAGCATTTTTTTTAGATATTTTATGGGATATTTTGTGCCTTGGGCTTTGCAAAGCCTCAAGGACAAGTTTAGATATTTTGATTAGGCCAATGGGATAACTAGTTGCACCATGAGGTTTTCCTCACTTGAGCCTATTTATTCCACAAGGCTTCATTGTAAAACAAGGCTGAACTTGAGAGAAGAATCAATATATTGGTCATATGAGCTTTGAAGAACATACTTGTGTTATGATTTTGGACTACCTCTTGGATGCTTTTGATGAATGATGAAGGGTTGTTGATGGATTCCATGACATGGTAGAATGGTATAGTGTTTCTTGCTTTGTTGTTGTCTTCTAGTTTTCATTCATGATAAATGCTTCTTGCTGCTATAGATCAGTAGAGATTAAGTTTGAGATATGCCCATGGAGGCACCTCAAAATTCCTGAATCTTCATAGCTTTATGTTTTCTTCTTCCTTAGTTATACTAAAGAATTCTTAACTGCTCTTTAGTAACTTAAGGTATTGTTGCTAGTTTTATTCATAAGTTCTATGCATGTTGAGTAGGATGTATGGTGTGCCCTTCTTATCTATGACTGTCCATAGTTCTATCCATAAAACTATCTCTTTGACTGATTATTTTATCATCTTGTTGAACCAAGGAGGCCTAGTCCTGATCTAGCCCTTTGCCTAAAACTATGAAAGCTTGTTTGTCAAAGTGCCCAATAACTTAGAGACTATGTTTAGGTGTTCCGGCATAGTATTTTGAGTTGTTAGTCCTTCTTATGTGTTTTATCCAAAGTCTGATAGCCATTTCCCAAAGTTAGAGGGTCTTATACTTCTATGCATGGTTGGAATGTTTGATTTCTATGTATTAATTAGCTCATAGTTACATTTAGCATGATTAATGGCTTGCTATAACATGTTTATGTCTGCTATAAACTAGTTACACTTGAAATCCCTTGTCTTTCACAAACTTGATGTCCATTTACTCCATTTTTCCCAAAGATCCTTTCTACCTTGAATCAAATCGGCCCTACAGCAGCCTTGCATCATCATCTCATAGCTTCCTTGACCTTTTTGACCCCATAGCCCAGTTGATCTTACTTCTTGTTACCTATTTTATATATATTTGATCAGTTTTATCCCTCACAAACTTAAAAACAAAAAACCAAAAACATACTTCATAACTAGCCTAATATCAGAACACCACAAGTAAACACACAGATATCCTTTACACATATAGAGAGAGCCCTCTCTGAGTCCAGGAAGGCTAGGTCCTTGGGCTCCAAAGCTTGGTTTGATGTTACATCGTCATTTGGCTCACCAATCGGCCAAATCATGGGACCCTAACATGATATTCGATGAATTGGGAAAAATTGTAATGCAAAAATTCAACCCTTCAAAAGTAGTTTGAATTTAACCAGATTGGCGCCAAATGCTCGAGCTCATTCTTACTAGAAATTCACTTTGAGGTTCTCCATTGGCTAGGATATATATTTGGGAAATTCACATATGCTATTATTTTTTAACATTCAGAAGCCTATGCTTTTTAAAAAAATTATAATTTATTAATTTGTAATCTTGACTTGTAAATAAGGTGGTTTCTATCTATTTTAGTTCTCATCAAGTTTTTTAATTTAAATCTTCTATAATGGTTGATGTGGGAGTAAATTATAGGAGTTGTACTATCTATCTTAAGGGGCAATGAGGCTTGATTTAATCTTACACGATTTTAGTGACAACATTTCACATTTGGGTAGATTATTTTTCCATCCAATATGTGGTCTAGCCCAGCCTAACAACAACCTAATAGTAAGGAAGAAAATTTTCATTTGGTTGTTTTTATCATGAAAATAATTGATTGTGCGTCTTATGGAGTCATGTTGAAGGTTAGATGAAGTTTATGGTTATGGAAACTTCATTTTGTCATTGCATTGAGGTTTTTGATGATGAGATTCTATTTCCTAGTGTAGAAACTTTGGTGTTGAGGAAGCACAATTGAAGAAATCTCAACTTGTCAAAGGTGCCACATGGGATATCTACTCATGAAGATTAATTAATGTGGTGAAGATTTAATTTATGTTGTTGTTTTATTAAATGTGTTGACAGATGGATACTTAGGGGCTTAACGACTAGAGGTTAGGATTATGATTTATTTATGTGCTTAAGGATTACGGCTTAGCATATTTAGGTGTTAGGGGGGTCAAGGCCCTAGGGATTGCAGGGGTTTAGGGGTTTAGGATTCAAGGGTTAAGGGTTAGGGCTTAGGGGGTTTATGGGTTATGGGGTTGAGATCTAGGGGGTTTAGGGGTTAGTTCTTATTGGATTAATGGTTAAGGGCTTTAGGGGTTAAGGGTTAAGCACTAAGGGCTTAGGGGTTAAGAGCTTAAGGGTCATGGTATTTAGGTGTCAATATAGGGGTTAAAGTGTTTAGGGGTTACGGGTTAAGGGTTAAGGGTCAGGGTTACTTTATTCCTGTGAAATTAGATGCATTTAAAGACATTAAATGAACATAATTTTTCTCTTTGAAATTAAATACATAGAGGATATTTTGGGGAAATCTCATTTTCCATAAAATGTAGATCAGATTTGGGGACCTTGTGGCTCTTTTCCTTGAACCCTAGTAGCTCTTGAAGGTTGTATTTGGAAGGGATAGTGGAAAAAAACCCAATATGATCAAGAATATTAGTGTTTGAGAACCTATGGTTTAGGATAAAGTCTTAGGGGTTCTATGAGTTAAGGGGTTTAAGGGTTTAGGAGTAATGTATTAAGGGTAAAGGGTTAGGGCTTAGGGGGTTGAGGTCTAGGAATTTTAGGGGTTATGGGGTTGAGGGTTAGGGGGTTTAGGGGTTATGGGGTTGAGTTTTAGGGGGTTTAGGGGTTAGAGGTTAATGGATTAGTGGTTAAGAGCTTCATGGGTTAAGGGTTATGCACCAAATGCTTAGGAGTTAAGTGCTTAAGGGTTATGGGATTTAATTTAAATGAGACGGGGTCAAGTCATGTGTTTAGGTGGGTTGGGTCGTGCATTTAAGTGAGTTGTGTCAGGTCGGGTCATGTCATGGGACCGTGTTAAAAATGCTAAGTTGTGATCGCTCGTGTGCCTTGTGCATGTTCCTGCGGCCTGTTTTCCAATTGATCCCTCCTGCCTTTGTTTGGGTCATGCGTTGGGGCGGGTCGGGTTAGGTCGTGTGAGGGTGGACCTGTTAAAAATTCTAGGTTCTAACCACCAATATGGTTGGTGCACGTTCGTGCGACCCATTTTCCTTTTTCTCCCTCGTGCCTTTGTTCAGGCGGGTTGGGTCGAGTGAGGGCGACTATGTCCAAAATGCTAAGTTGTGACCGCCCGCGTGCCTTGCGCACGTTTGTGCGACCTGTTTTCCATTTTACCCCTGGTGCCTTCGTTCGAGTGGGTCGGGTCAGGTTGTGTGAGGGTGGTTGTGTAAAAAATTCTAAGTTGTGACCGCCTGTGTGCCTTGTGCACATTCATATGACACATTTATTGTTTCCGCCCTCGTGCCTTCATTTGGGTAGGTCATGTTGGGTCATGTGAGGGCGCCCAAGGAAACACGTTTGGGTGGGTCGGGTTGGGTTGTGTGAGGGTGCCTAAGGAAACACATTTGGGAGGGTAAGGTCGGGTTGAGTCAGGTCGTGTCGTGTGAGGGCACCCAAGGAAACACGTTCGGGTGGGTTGGGTAATTAGGTCGGGTCATGTGAGGGCGCCCAGGGAAACATGTTCAGGAAAGTTAGGTAGGGTCAGGTCATGTGAGGCCACTTAAGGAATCACATTTTGATGGTTCAGGTGGGGTCGGGTCATTTGAGGATGCCCAAGGAAACACATTAGGGTAGGTCGGGTTGGGTTGTATGAGGGTGGTCATATAAGAAATGCTAAGTTGTGACTACCCATGTGCCTTGTGCACGTTCGTGTGACCCATTTGTCATTTTCTACCTCATTCCTTCATTCGAGCAGGTTGGGTTGTGCCATGTGAGAGCCCCCAAGGAAACACGTTCAGGTTGGGTTGGGTTAGTTCGTGTGAGGGAGGTCATATAAAAAATGCTAAGCTATGACCGCCCCTGTGCCTTGTGCATGTTCGCGTGACCCATTTTCAATTTTCTCCCTCGTGCCTTAGTTCGGGAGGGTCAAGCTAGGTCGGTCGGGTTGGGTCATGCCCTATGAGGGCACTCAAGGAAACACACTCAGGTAGTTCAGGTCATGTGAGGGCACCAAAGGAAACATATTAGGGTTGGGGTATTAGATCCTTGTCTTGATAAATTTGGTTTCTTAGCTTACAATGCAGTCTAACTAATGGTTCATTTTCTTCATACTTCGTTCTAAAATGTTGAAGGTGATTTCTTTTATAGATTATATTCAACTACCTAGTGCCCCAACATGACTTGATAAGAATGGAGACTTGTTTGCTTCTGTTTTGAGTTGTTTTTGGAAGTAATTGATGTTGGTTGTTTCATAAAGGAAAGAAACATTGATGCAGGTTGTTTACCATTGTTTGTAATCAAGAAAAATCCAACCAAACTTGACCTGCCCCAATTCACCTGAATGTGTTTCCTTGGGTGCCATCAGACGACCCGACCTGACCCGCCCAAACACATTTCCTTGGGTTACCTCACATGGCATGGCCCATAATGACTTGCCTAAACGCGTTTCCTTAGGTGCCCTCACATGACCCGACTTGACCCACACAAATCTGTTTCCTTGGGCACCTTCACACGACCCGACTCGAAGTAACCCAGCCCCCTCAAACATGTTTCCTTGGGTGCCCTCACATGACCTATCTCAGCTCAACCCGCTCGAACGTGTTTCCTCGGGCACCCTCACACGACACAACCTGACCTGACCCACCCAAATGCATTTTCCTGGGAGCCCTCACATGACATGACCCAAACTGACTCACCTGAATTCATTTCCTTGGGTGCTCTCACACAACATGACCTGACCCAACCTGCCTGAACACATTTCCTTGGGTGGCCTCACATGGCACGACCCCCGACCAAAATCGACCTGACTCGCCAAGTGCGTTTCCTTGGCCACCCTCACACGACCCAACACGACCCGACCCAGACGCGTTCCTTGGGTGACCTCACATGACCCGACCCAACCCAACCCACCCAAATGCAATTCCTTTGGTGCCCTCATAGTATGGCATGACCCAACATGACCCGACGCGAACGCGTTTCCTTGGGCGCCATCACACGACCCCATCCGACCTGATCCACTCAAACGTCAATTAAGGCACAAGGGAGAAAATAGAAAAATAGATTGCATGAATGTGCACAGGGACCACGGGGAGTCACAACTTAGCATTTTTTATATGAAATCCCTCACACAATCTAACCCAAATGTGTTTCCTGTGGCGCCCTCACACGACATGACCCGACCCGCCTGAGTGAAGGCATAAGGGAGAAAATGTAAAATGGATCTCACAAACGTGCACAAGGCACACAAGCAGTCACAACTTAGAATTTTTGATATGGCCGCCCTCACACGACCATTTTTTCCTAGGCTCCCTCACATGACATGACCCGACCCAGCCCACATGAACGTGTCTCCCTGGGTGCCCTCACATGACCCGACCCGACACTCGTTAACCTGCCCGAACTCTTTCCTTGGGCACCCTTACACGGCACGACCCAATCTGACCCACCTAAATGAATTTCTTTAGGTTCCCTCACATGAACTGACCTGACCCGACCTGCACAAACATGTTTCCTTCACCTCTCTCACACAACCCGACTAGAACTGACCTATCCCACTCGAACGTGTTTACTTGGGCGCCCTTACATGACCTGACCTGACCTGACCCGCTCGAACGAATTTCCTTGGGCGCTCTCACATGACATGATTGGACGTGACTCAAACCACCTGAATGTGTTTCCTTGGGTGCCCTCACATGACTCGACCTGACCTGACTCGCTTGAACACGTTTTCTTGGGTGCCCTTACACGACCCGACCTCACATGAACTGACCTGACATGACATGATTTGACACGATCTGACCTGACCCGACCCGAACCGACCTCACTCGACCCAACCTCACATGACCTGACCTGACATGACCCAACCTGACTCGACTCGACCTGACCCTCACGTGGATAGGAAACTTTCATCGCAAGTCCGATGGTTTAGAGACTTTCATTGCAAGTCTGACATTTTGGAGACTTTCGTCGCAAGTCCGACAATGGAGAATTTTTTAGCAAGTTCAATGGTTTGAAGACTTTCATCACAAGTCTGACAGGTTGGATAATTTCATCACAAGTCCGACGGTTGGAGATTTTCATCGCAAGTTCGACGGTTGGATATTTTCATCACAAGTCCGACGATTGGAGACTTTTGTAGCAAGTCCAATGGTTGGAGACTTTTGTTGCAAGTCCGACACTTTGGAGACTTTCATCGCAAGTCTAATGGTGGAGAATTTCATTTCAAGTCTGACATTTGGATAGTTTCATCGCTATTCCGACGCTTTTTTTCGAGATTAAAAAAATTGAGAAAAAGTTGGGAACTTTCCAACAATACATCAAAATTGTCAGAAAATTGACTATATGTACTAGTGTAACTACCTTGAATTTTGATGATTTTTTCTCAGCCTTGCTATCAAAGGAAATGAGATGAAAAAATATGGAGGGCTAGAATGGAAATTCCTTGTATTCATGAGGACGGTCCCAGAACAAATAAAAAAATAATTTCTCGAGTGGGAGATATAAATCTCCAGGAAAGCCTATAAAGGTGTGTTGGAAATGCTAAAAGGAAGGGAACTTCAAAAAGGACTATAGATCTAAGGCTCCTGAGAAAGGAAAGGGATCTGATGATGCTCCTTTTGCAGAGGAGAAATCCACCTCAGATGATGGTGGGGATGTGTATTTGGCTTCTTCTTCAAATATAGATGTAGATCGTGAGGCATGGTTGATTGACTCAGGTGCATCCTTTCACTTCACCACCCATAGGGAGTGGTTCTGTGAGGAAGAGAAGTATTATGGTGGTGATGTCTTCTTAGGGGATGATATGAAGGCCATAATCGTTAGACGTAGAAAATTCAAGCTGAAGTTGGAAGGTGGAAGGATTGGAACACTTTATGGTGTTCTTCATATTCCTTCATTGGATGGAAATATTTTTTTTGTAAGAAAGTGGATGATGCATGTGTAAAAACAATGTTCAAGAAAGATACCTGCAAGATGGTTCGGGGAGCACTCGTATTGATGTGGGGAGTTTGGATTGGAATTTCTTATAATATTCTGTGTAGCAATGTTATTGATGAGTGAAACAGTTCTTTGGTTCCTGAAAGTGGAGCAGGAATCCTAGTGGTCTTTAGAGAAAAGCCCATGATATGGCATCAAAGGCTTGGACATATTAGAGAGAAGGGCCTTCAAATACTGCATGGTAATGGTATAGTAGAAGTTATGTCTAATTACTCTCTGGATTTCAATTTCTGTGAACATTGTGTATATGGGAAGTAGAATTGGGTGAGTTTCCCTTTTGGTGCTATGAGGGTGAACAAGATATTAGAGCTTGTGCACAGTGATGTGTTTGGACCTATGTCGGTCCATCACTAGGTAACTCTATGTACTATGTGTCATTTATAGATGAATTCTCAAGGAATACATGGATATATTTCCCAAGGAAGGAATCTGAAGTCTTTGACGGATTTAAAGAATTTAAGGCTTTGGTGGAAAACTAGACTGAGAAGAAGACAAAGGTGTTGAGGACAAATAATGGAGGAGAATTATGCAAGAAGGAATTTGAAGAGTTTTGTAAGAAATGTGGTATAGCACGAAAGAAGAATACTCCATACACACCTTAGAAAAATGGAGTTGCCAAAAGAATGATCAAGATGTTGATGGAACATGCAAGAAGCATGCTCAGTGGTACCAGGTTAGGACAAGAATTCTAGGCAGAGGAAATGGATATTGCATGCTACCTAGTTAACAGGTCACCATCATTAGCGTTGGAGGATAAGACTCCACATGAGGTATATACCGGTAAGAAACCCTCTCTTTCACATCTGAGGGTATTTTGTTGTGATGCATATGTACATGTTCCAAAGGAGAAAATAACCAAGTTGGATAGATCTGAAAAGTGCATCTTTATTAGGTATAAGGATGGTTTAAAAGGTTATAAGCTTTGGAACCCAGAAAAAAAGAAGGTTGTCTACAACTGAGATGTGGTGTTTATATAGGTGAAAGATGTTGTTAAACATGAAGTCCCACCAAAGGAAATTGATTAGATAGAATTTGAGCTAAAGGAGGAAGAACATGACTCTACAACATAACAAGATTTAGAAGAGGAAGAGCCACAAAATCCAGTTGTGATAATATAAGTTTGAGAAAGAAGGCAACCAGAAAGGTATAATCCATCTACTTTATATTCAAATTTTTCTTTATCTATGATGATCCCAGAACTGTGAGTGAGGAAGTGGATTCAGAGGATGGAAAACTTTGGAAAGAGGCCTTGGTTGATGAAATGAAATACTTGCACAAAAATGAGGCATGGGATCTGGTGGAGTTGTCATCTCGAAGGAAACCCATTGGAAGAAAATGGGTGTTTAAGAAGAAGATAAATTTAGAAGGCAAGGTGGAGAAATATTTTGGTTGCACGATAAACTCTGAAGCTGGGTCAAGACCCCTCAAGCCAACAAATAGTTCCATTGTTAGGACCAAGATCATTTTGAGGTATATTTGATGTTGTGGCACCCTTCACAGAATGAATTGCAATATTAGCTGGATAGAAAGATCCTTGAATTCGCACTCCAAGATGATCAAATTACTAAGCTATCTGATGAAAAGTGGGTACAGAAATACAACTATACAGAAGTTCACGAGATATTATTTTTCTCCTTTGCAATTGAGCTACAAGAGTGGTTGTTGTGATTGGCTAAATTCAATACTTGCATGAAGGATGACACAATCACTGAGTGGACTCCTAAATTGATTCATCAATTAGAAAAGTTATACAATAAGATCACCCACATAGTAGATCATTGGATCGATCGCCTCTTGGGAGGACTCGTGAAAGAATTTTTCATTGATCAATTTGTGTCATATTCTGAGGCAGAGAGAAGGTTTTTTAAGGGACCTAGAGGTACGTGTTTGTTGCCAAATATGCTATTATGTGAACAAGGCTCTTTGTGTCAACATATTTCTTGAATTTTTCGAATAGGCTCGACTATGCGCAGTGGAAAAATTTACGTGAAGACCCAAAAAAAGGGTTTATTTATAGTCCTTTGAAGCATAGGTCTGATAGTGAGGGTGAACTGGTGACCAGTAGCTCTAGTGAATATGTGCACTCTGAAGGAGAAGAAGTTTCATCGATCCATAGTGATCAGAGAGCCTTGACCCTTTTTCCAACCCCATCCACTCCACTTCCAAACTCATCTCATAGAGCGGCCACTCCACCGCGCAGTCCATCTCCAACCCCACCTCCACCTCCCCCAAGAATATATATGGCCGCATTGATGATTCTACCTAATTTTAGGGATATTGGGAATGAAGATATTGAGCACTTTTGGTTCGTGAATGATGTTGTATGGCAGGATCAACAAGTTAATAATGATGTTATTAAGAAAGTGCAGCTAACCACTACTTTCCAAGATCACACATTATATTGGTATATTAGATATGTTCAAGAAAACCATAATTCCACCTTGGACCAAATAAAATATGCCCTAAAAGAGTAGTTCAAGAAGCCTAAGTCATACATGCAGTTGGTGACATAAATGAAAGAGATTCATCAGGAGGTTAATGAATCTATGTGGGAGGAAGATTAGAGGATGAAGCGCACTATCAGAGATGGTGGATTTACCATCGATGATACTAAACATAAGGAATGGTTCATTGCTACGATTATCCCACATATGCGCCAACCCTTGGGTCAACAGAAGATTCCACACATGCTGAGGCTATGGAGATTTCCATGAAACTAGAAGCTACCCCAACACCTATTGTATTTGGAACTTAACAGATTCAAAATCAGTTGGAAGCTATGCATTTAGAGATTCAAAGCCTACACAAAGACAAGGGAAAGGAGTTTTGCGCAAATTAATGGTGCATAAATGTAAATTTGTTGGGCACCATAAGGATTAATGTCTTATCTTCATTATTTATCTGAACTTCGGAGGTCCTAGTACATTGAAGAGAACACTATGGTGCATAATATATCGAGTTTCCAGATTGCATGAAACAATTTTTTGTCTGAGGGTCAGAAAGTATCAGCTAGAATTGAAGCACTTGTTTTTCAGATTCTGTTTGTCACTGAGACATGATGAACAACATTGTCACACTTTTGATATGATGTTGGAAAAATGTGAAATATATAGAATGCAGGTTGAACCTACATCACCATCATCCCCCTCTAGACATGATAGATTTTAGGGCAAAGTAAGAGGACGAGGAGGTGGATGAGCTAGTTGAGGAAGAGAACAATTTATTTGCTACAACTACACAGATGTTGGTCACTATGTGCATGTCTGTCTAAATCCAACACAACAATCATGGAGGTTTTTGTAGATAGTTTAACCATGTGATATAATATTTCCCTATTTTGATTACTAAAATGCAGGATAAAAAGACACAAAATCCAATGTAGAATCTTTAGATGGTTAGAGAAGAAACCCATGAAGAAGATGCAAGAATAAATGTGGTCACTAGGAGTGGTGTAACCACTAATGAATATAAGGGAAAGAAATCAACTACTAATCTGTGGATCCGTAAGGCCCTTGAGAATCAAGATGGATTTGATTTGCAGTGTGCAAATGAGGATTTTGTTGAAGCGTGGAAATAATTTGCAGAAGGAAGTGCATCAACATCAGGTAGACCAATGAAGGAAGAAGGAGGAGATGAAGAGATCAAACTATTCCTATGAGCTTGCATTAAATTACTGCACAGCAAAAAGGTGCTAAAAAATCTTCAGGCTCTGCTAGATAATTGTGAAGAGAAGGAACAACCAATGGTATAAAAGATATATGCCTAAAAATATATATAAGAACAAGAAGAGGATGGGTTGAGAGATGTGTATGACCATGCATATCAGTGCTTATGAGATGGATCTGGTTATCTTAGATCTAGGGTCTGACACAAATGTCCTACCTAAGAAAACCTGGAAGTGTATGGGAGAACCCAAGCTGTAGTGGTCTACCATTCATTGCGCATGGAAAATTAGTAGAAGATCATTCTGTTAGGAAGAATATCACAATTTGTAGTTAGTATAGAGGGTGTGAAGTGTTACAGGACAAATGACCTCCTCATCAGCTCAGAGGAGAAGTTAACATGGAAGGAAGAAAATGACCTAGACAAGACCCATTTTTGCCAAGGTAATGCACCCCAAGAATATCTAGGCAGAGTTATAACACACCCTAGACATGCAAAGGGAATGTTAATGCCTAGGGTAACACTCTGTCTTTCCCAAGGGGCAACGTTATCAATGTTTGGATATGAAAAGGGAAATATCTTGCAGCAAATTGACTGGTATTTCCAGCTTTTCCTTAGAAAGAGTCAGTTCAAAATTAGAAACTAATGGCACAAAAATTTTATTAGACATTGCCAAACACAACTAAACTCCTATGGAAGGCAAAAGCAAAGAAAAGCTAGAACACATCTAGATATTTCCCGATTTGAACTGGTTGCAACAGTTTGCAAGGTTTGTCCTCTCCATTTCTTATAAATTGGAGGTGTGGACTCTTGGTCTAAGGTCGAAGGTTTGAATATGTGTGGAGTAGAATTTCGTTGTTGTAGTGTGAGGCTTGAAGCTCGACGAGGTTCATCGAGGACTATCTGCCTTGAGCATCATCACGCTTAGAGATATAGAAAGAGAGAGAGGATTTGGAAGGCTAATGAGGTCTTGGTACAACTGATGGTTGTAATCCTCCTTTTCATAAATCAATAGAACTGTATTTGTTTTTTCCATTCGATGCATCAGTGTCAAAAATTTTGTTCATTTTTCTATGTAGCATGATATGAATGACTTAGATCTGCTATTTTAATGTTATTTATACACTAGTTTAATTGTCAGGAAGCTATACTGTTGTGAAGATTACACGAGTGCTTTGATTGGTTGTAGGATCTAGATTTGGAGCCGACGAGGAAGGAATTCTACCCCGCTTCTTAGCGCTCTCCATAGGATATATTGTCCACAAAGAGGTAATCATTCCAAATCTTGCTTTGTCAATTATATATTAGTGTGAACATGTATGCAGTACCTTTGGAAGTTTACAGCTAATCTTACAGTCTCCCTCAGGCATCAGAAAGCCCTGAGAGGGATATTCAATAACCACCACCCAAGAATATTACCCTATAGCCAAAATGGAAAATCTGTTGGGGAGTTAACCCAAAGTTTCTGGATTGTTCCCATGTCTTTACCTTTTTCCCTTTTTTCACATATCCTTCTGACCAGTTTATATGCTTAGTAATCATCTCAGCAGCTCAGAGAGTCCAGAATAGACCCTGCCTAGCCATTTGTACAACTTTACCTTGAGTAACACTCCCCTTGAGAGTGTTTCAATGTGTTATAACACTACTTATGCTCAGATACAATGCATTATTCCCATCATTAACACTCTATAGCCTCTTCTTTCCAGCGTTACCTAGCCAAAATCTACTATTTACACCCTTGTTATGTTTCCCTTTGGCTGTGGAGTTATTGGCTACTAGATTAGCTTCTTTTACTGGATCCTTATGCCTGGTTACTAGTTAGCATTTTTCAGTTCTTGTTTAAAAAATTTAATGCTAGTAGCATCTAATTTTTGAAGAATATATATATATATATATATATATATATATATATATTAGTTTTCTAAACATAGTTGAATTCATTCTAAAATTTTGGCTAAAAAGTTGTTAGAGAGGATAGATAGATGTCTAAATCTTTAAGTTTGAACTGTTTTATTTGAATTTTTTGTGGATGGATGTTGGAAATATCTCTCCCTGTAGAATAAAATCTTCATTGAATTGAATATTTAGAGAATGTTTCTGCATGGTTTTTTGAGTCAGAGTCTCATCACATCTCATACATCCACTCCCCCTTCGCAAGACTAATAATCAAGTACACTAAGAATCAAGAGATAATAAAATTAATCATATAAATTTTTCTGAGCTCACACCCACAGTACTTCAAGTTGGGATCTTGGGGTAGGAGAAGTGATAAAATCACCCAAGATCTGAAAACTCGAAACTAGATTCATTAAAAAGTGAAATCCTACTACACCCATACTATCGGGACCACTCCAATACCACCAGAGTTAAGCGCAAGACAACACCAGGGTGCATAATAAGGTAGCCCACCTTCGAGTGCATTCAGTGGGCCTACTATATATTGGGGTTCCCTTCGGGGATGTCGAAACTAGATCAGGGATCTAGGTGTTTTGCCCATATAGCGTGCTGTCTACGACCATGTCCCCCCTGCAATGTCTCTGATTTGAGGTATCTTTAGTTTCCATACTTTTTAGGGACTTACACAAGGTGACTGGGACGGGCTACCTTGGTACCTAAAAAAAGACGGACCTACTCTGTCTTCAGTTTTTGCGGGGGTACTCGTCTTCACCAAAGTGCTTACACCTATTGTCTGAGGTTTGGGCAAAGCTCTAGAGTAACCGTAATTATATTTTTGACCAAATCTCTCTGTATTCTATTGTGATATAGGGTTTCATCTCCAAAAAATGATACTACTTAGATGGGGTCATACCTGTTCTGGCTGCTTGCTTGATTGATTTTAGATGTCCTTTTTTTCCTTTTTTCTTTTTTAGGTGTGTGGTTACTATCACTGAGACTTTATAAAACATCAAAATAATTAAAATTTGATGAAATTAAACTGGTCATTGTGGCGTCCTTCGACCCTCATCGCCTTTCTTGATGACAACGAGGTCTCCCTCCATTGACACCAGGGGAGGAGACGAGTCTCAGTGAGCTAGTTCCTTCTCTGGAAGAGAAGTCTCCAGTGACAACCCCTGATTTTCATATAGCTCCATATCACACGGAGTTTCTAGAGGATCCTTTTACGGAAGGATTCGTACCTCCTTACAATCCTCCTCTCACCGATCCATTGGAGCCATTTTTAGTTTAGGTTACACCAGGCCAAGATATGTCTTCAACTGTACCAACATTAATTTCAAAACTGGTGCCCATGGGGTCGATGCCATTGGTAACAAACTCTTGTCCACCACCATCTTCCTCACTAGTTGCCAGTTCTACGCCAATGATTGGCAACCCCAGTAGCCAGGCTATACCCGGCCCGAGCAATCTAGTCACCACGACTGTTAGCAGACCTCCGAAAGGGGCAGTGTCACCAATACATATATTCTTGGGGGCACTTCGGTACCCCTAAAGTCATTAGGACAAACAAGACATCCCATTGTTAACGATGTTCCTTTAAGTGGTCAAAATTTCGGTGTAGGGTTTTTGCCAATGCTTAACTATGAGAATAGCAGTATGCCTTTGGCTAACTCTATTGCATCCATATGGGCGAACCAACCCCAAAGTCAACTTGGGAAAGGGGGAAACTATTACACAGGGGGCAACCAACAGTTCGCCCCCTAGTACAACATACCCTATGGATAGTAACCATACACCCCTACACCCCCACTCAATAGGAAATTATACCAAAAACTTCCTACTTATCCTATTGGTAACACATTGATGGGTGGACATTACGGTCTGAATGGTCAGCCAATACTTCCTTGGCTAGATCCGAAGGAAAACACACAATTGCCATTTTTGGCATCTCTAGACATCCCTGACCTCTAAAAACTAACCAATGATCCCATCAACCACAACCCACTCTGGCCTCCAGTACCACAGAAGATTCCTTCTAACATCCCTAAATTCAAAGGGAAACAAGGGGACGATCTAGCTACACACGTCAACACCTTTCATCTATGGGTTGTTTCTAACTCTATGGTGGATGATAATATCCAGCTTAGAATTTTTCCCCGCACTCTCACAGGTGACGCTTCCAAATGGTACATTGAGTTACCATATGGGGCTGTCAATACTTTTGGTACCTTAGCTACGTAATTTCTTAAGAACTTCCAACTACCTATTTGATATGAAACTGACACAAAAATCCTAACCTCGCTACGCCAAGACACTGCCACCCACATCTTCGATCACATTCATGAATGGAGACGTAGGCAGAAACTCGTTAAAGCGCCAATCTTGGATAATCTCTTATCCAATTGGTTTTTTAAGTCACTCTTACCACCCCTAGCTAACGATGTTTGCTTGTTTGGTGCGGTCACGGAATTCCAATCCATCCGTTGTGCGCAACATTTAGATCTTATCTATTCGCATTCTGGCACGCTGTATGACTTAACCCCCCATGCCCCTGGCAATCCAAATCCTCCCGCTACTAAATTACCTGGAGTGCACACCGATAGTATCTTTGGTGCCACCTCCGGAGTAGCCTTAAAACAGCTTAGTGGGCAAACCTCCCAGCCATATTCAGCTTCCACTGCCCCAAACCAATCGACTACTCTTCCTACCATTGAGGTAAACTTTGTGTAGTCTACATAAAAACCTAGCGGCAAGAACAAGAAGAAAAAGAAAATACCTCTCCTTATGAAGAGCAGTCCAGTACTCAGAATAATCTCAACCATAAAAAAACTGCTAAAAACAACAAAGGAAAGGAGAAACCCATGAGATTTCCATGCAGAATTTGTGCAGAGGACCACTTGACATACAAATGTCCTCGGCTACAGGAATGCACAGATTTTATCACAAACAAGTACTTTGGGAGGATGCCTGCCATCCTTCACAATCCCTTCCCTAATCCATAGCATCAACAACCACACATGGTTGCAAACCCACCACAACCCCTGAAAATGGGCAACGGTGGTACTCATCCTTCCAGTGAAGGATCATCTACCATTTATGGCTTAGCAAGTGTTGAACTCCAAACCCGAGCTAAAATCTATGGAAATCTAGTCATTGAGGCTCAGGAACCTGGTACAAGTTCGAATCCACCAATGCCCAATTATTTTCATATCGAAAGGCCTTCTTTTGACCCTGTGATTCATCCCTGCAAAGGGACACTTTGACACATGACTCATAACACCTCTACACGTGCTGCCCAAAAATACAACATTGTAGAAGATTTGGCGCAAGCACTATCAGCCATGTCTGCACTCGAAGTATTCTAAACCTGCCCAACGCAAAGGAAAGCTATGCTTTCGGCCATTGGTGGAATTGACCCCCAGGATTCTACGCTAGCCATATTCGACATGAAGAAATCCAAACCTCACCTCTCACACCAACTTGCTTTCTAGGTACAAGTTGTGTCAAAAAGGAGACCAATCCATCGAACTGTCATAGACGAAGGTGCTTCGACCTGCATTATGTCAACTGCGTGCTGGCTCGCTTTGGGTTCTCCCACTTTGCCTTTGTCGTCGAATTCCCTTAAAGCTTTCGATGATCACACTTTCCTCCCAAAAGGCTACCTTGCTAGATTTCCCATTTCACTTAGTGGGAAAGCAATAACGGTGGACATAGAAGTCGTAGATCATCATCTCAACTATAATTTGTTTCTGGGTCGTAGTTGGTCTTACGCAATGACTACCATTTTCTCTTTAGTTTTCCGACTCATCCTTTTTCCATTGGATGGGAAGATAGTCACAGTGGATCGGTTTTCCTTTTGCACCCCCGATTATTCCACGTTACCAAGTAGCACTGTACCCCTAGTAGGAGGCATGACTTACACTTACGTCAGTGTTGGTACCAGTCTTCTGATGGCATCTTCCTTGATGGGTTTTTTTCTGCTCTTGCCACCTGAGGTTCCACACACGATTGCAATGATATCCACCATTTCGAATGGCTCTATCGATCCATGGATCCTACCAGTGCCTTCAGACATTGATTCCTATATAGATTAGATGTCGCTATCACCGATTAAGTTGGCTTATCAAGCTATCCAATTAGCATATGAACCCTCCACTTCTTTGGTTTCGACTAATGGTACCATATTCTCACCCATCATAGTTCCTTATAAGGATCTCATTGATGAAGTCCTTCCTATGGACGAATTTATTCGAGAGATCATGTCTCAAGAGGAACGACCTTGGGGAGAGTTTCACCATCGCGCTTCGATGTTTGATTCAGACACGACCACTACTCAAATCCCATATTTTGACCCACCTGAGATTGGTCCCTCTGCTTACATGAATATTTAAACTATCGATACGGAAGTTAACATGTGAAATATTTCCAAGACTATACTCATAGATGTCTCGATCAAAACGGGTATCATGGAAAATATTCAGATTGGAGCCAATTGCAAACCCAAGGAAATTGCACACTTCACATCCCTTTTTAAGGAGTTTCGCGATGTCTTTACTTGGTATTACAAGAAAATTCCCGACATAGATCCTTCTATTGATGAGGATGAGTTCAAGAAATTTCGAGCATTCTTTTTATGGTATTTATCTCTCTCGTTAAAGCAAAAAACCTTGAGTCCTCTTCTCCGAGCTCGTTAAACTTACATGAAGAAGCAACGAGTATTATTTTTATGGTATTTTTCTCGCTCGTTAATCTGAAAAACCTTGAGTTATCTTCTTCGGGCTCGTTAAACTTATGCGAAGAAGCATCAAGATTTATTTTTAGGGACTTTTTCTAGCTCGTAAAACTGAAAAAAACCACGAGTTGCCTTCGTCGGGCTCGTTAAACTACTATGAAAAAGAAATACGAGCCATTATTTTTCCATCTTTTTCTAGCTCATTAAAAAACAAAAAAAGTAACCAACTTTTTCTCCGTTGGACTCGTTAAAAATTCACAGAGAACATTGAGTTTTTCTTCGTCAAACTCGTTAAAATTTCACAAATAATATTGATTTTACTCCGTCTCCTCATACGCGTAACAAAATGAGGCAGATGTCCATTGAACATAGGTTTATCACTTTATCTAGATTCATGGACTAATTTACAAAAAATGAATTGTTTCAGGCTTACTATTCTCCCTTCGTCGTGCCCGGTTATAAAAAATGACAAAGGTACCCCCTAGAGTTTTCTTTTACGATGTTTTTTAGACTCTCTAAATATGAAAAGATCACCTAGTTTACTTTTCTGGACTCATTAAACTTAATCATACAGGGAAAAAAATTGACAAAGTGGATACTTATTCTGTTATATTTCTAAAGGTCGATTTGGTAGTACAAAATCTTGAACATGGCACTTCCAAGAAAACTCACTTGCAATTAGCCGAACCTTACCATCTATGAGTTTAGACTTCATATGCCAATGTTCCCGCATTGGTGAATCCTGATACTCTTTGGTGTTCATTAAGCCTAAGCTTCATGGTACCCTGTTACTTTTCCTTCTATTGTTAAAGAGGATCCCGCTATCTACTACTCCTTGTATCAGCCAAACCATCATATACCATAAATTATTTGTCGTCAATTACTCCCATTTTCTCTTGACTATCTCCAAAATAAAATCATCTTTTCCCGTTTTGTGTCGATTGATGTAGGATGCCTTAGTGCCTACCTTTCGACAGATCTCTTCCTATCGACTTCAACATCTTATCTAGGAAGTTGATCCAGAAACACATCACTACCCGGGTACGTGCAGACACCAGTGGCAGGTCACCTTGTGTTTGGTTGGGGGTTCTCATTATTGGCTACCAATTGAATGTTTCTACAAGTGTTTGACATCAAATCATTTTTATTCACACTCGCTAGATTGTACTATGCATCTTGGGGACCATCATCCTTATAGGTGGCCACCCTCGTGTCTGTCAACAATTTTTGTCATTTACTGGTAATCAGATGATTTCCTACATGTTCAACTACAACTCCTTTATTCACATGTGCAGAAATATGCAGTTTAGTGAAGCGGCGGCCAAGACCTTAGGTTGAGGCTTACATCATTTTAGTTGTGTTTCCTCTACCATGATGTGATATTGTTTTAGGAGACAGCTTATCAGTTTGATCCTGTCATGGCAGAAGCTTCCACATTGTGCTTAACGGTGGACACAATGGTCATATCTCTATTTTAGAGAAATAATTTTGATATAGTTGCTGAGCATGGGAATGCCCGACTCAAGACAGATACTATATTTCTAACATATGTTGTTGTTTTTGGTTTTCCTCAGTCCTCCAATTCCTCTCATTCTACTACACTTGTTATAAATTATTTTGACCATTGTCTTCACCTCTGACCTCACACTTTAGGGGGAATCTGTTACAGGAAAAATGACCTCCTCATCATCTCAGAGGAGAAGGTAACATGGAAGGAATAAAATGACATAGGTAACACACCCCAAGAATAACTAGGCAGAGTTATAACGCACCCTAGCCATGCAAAAGGAGCGTTAATGCCTAGGGTAATGCTTTGTCTTGTTGATCATATCAGCATCAGGCCTAAATTCTGATAATCAGTCCTCTTGAGCCATCCGTGACCCCTCTGTCTGGCCTGATCATCCGTTTTTCTACCTATCGTTACTTTCTCATTAATCGTAAAAATGCACTACGGTGATTGAAAATTCATATTTGAAAACATATTTAGCACCCAGCCCCTTTAAACTATATCCCCTTTGTTCCGTTCCCCATATGACTGTAGACCGAGACCAAACGCCAAACCCGAAGGTACTTACCGCATAAAGCCATCGAGCGTATTTTCAAACGTCTGATCAAACCAGAGATCGACGGTCTGCAGCCTGTCCCTGTCCGGTGGTCCCCGCGCATGCACTTATTGCAAAAACAGACCTTTTTTCCCCGCACCGCTTTTGAAAGATTGGTGGTTTCCCTCAAATCGCAGCGATTCCATTCAGCAGGCGCCACGCGTCCCAGGTCACTGTTTCAATACCGCCCTATTTCGTGCATTAACATTCGGTCGAGGACGCATAGCGAAATTAATTTCAACCGTCAGATCTAGAGGCCCTCATCCAACGACCATCGCATTCCGAAACTGCGTGGGATTTAACACAAAGAAAACGCACCCCCTGGCCCACTATCAATTACACCCGATGCAGTTGAACCGTTGATCTTATTTTAAGATCGGATGGCCCAGATCGTTTGATTGCCCAACTGTTGACCTGGTCCACCTCCACATCACAAATTTCGCGTGTCATTTGCGTTCCCCTCCACCATTCACTTATTCCGTTTATGTGTCATATTTTAGTGTTCATATTATGTACATCCGCCTCGTTCATTCATAGTCGCCCCACTGTATTTTTCATTGCCACCCATCATTCCTCTGTCCCCCTGCATCTCCTCATCATTTCACTCAGTCCACATCACCATTCCTTGGTCACTGCCGCATCCACCACCCTTGTGCCTGGTTTCTTTAACATTTTTGTGGGTTTTTTCAGGTTGCAGCGAAGCGAAATTACCATTAATCTCTGCCTCCATTACAGAAATCGAAGACGTACCAGAGGATCGGTTTGCAGAGGTAGAGTTTATGAAGAAAAGCCTCGGGTAGTTGCCATGACATGGCTTTCATTAAAGAAGCCATGGTAAAAGTCTACCAAACCCTCCAGAGCAATTTAAAACATATATTTTCCACAGACGGGGTTATTAATCATACGGAAAAAAGTATCAGTCAGAGAGCAAAGGATTCAACGTCTGGAGCCGAAGATTTTAAATAGCAATACCACATTTAGAAGGCAAAGAGTACAAGTGCATAAAAATCATATCCTCCAGGTTTTACTTCAACATATTTTTCTCTCAGGAAAGTACAGAGTGTTACATATTTTATTCTTCATACCTTACCCCTAAAGAGATTTTCTACCCAGTACATTTACTTCATGGAGCTGGCAGCAGAGTACATGCAGTATTTCATGGCCGTCAAATAGTGTGGGTGCGAATGTTTCCGCCATTTTGTTTTAATGAAACAATTAATTGTTTTCACCTACTTCTTTTATTAGTTTCTCTTCTCCTTCCTCTATAAAAAGGAGGAAGAAAGACATTGTAAGGGTTCCAGATTTTTATCAGATAATTGTGCAGTGAAAGGCATTTTTGTATACATTTTGTATAAGCTCTTGTATGAAGGCTTAGAGCCTGTAGGGTTTCAGTGAGGAGGAGTTCTATCTGTATTAGAGGATTCTGGTCTTTGGTATTCCACGATATGTAATCTTCTCTACTGTGTTTAATACAATATTTCATTTTATCCCTCTTCTTGTATCATGTACTGGAATTGGATTGGCTCACTGATTTTAGGTAAGGATTTATCCTAGTTGATACCCATACTTGGATTAGTCAAGCGCTTTAAATATGGCTCAGGCATGATATATTGTTTCATGATTCATTTCATCCATCTTTCTGCTATATTAGTTGCTTTGGGAGGGTGCTTTTAAAACGCCATTGTCATGTATGGATTCTTAGAATGATAAGCCCATATATGGTTCTGTTGTGTATCTGGGTATTAGACTAAAGTTGACTAATATCTTCTTATATTTCTTTCACTGCATACACCTTCTGATATTTGATTTCTGTGGCATATTATTTGAATCGGCCCTCTTTATAGTAAATTGTCTCTTAACTGTCTGATGCTTTTGTATTAGAGATTTGCATCTTATCTCTGCAGCATTACTTTCCCTGTGGCAGTTTCTGTAAGTTCTGGTCCCATTTAAAATCAATTCCCTTGTTTACAAGAGATAGTAGGAGAGCTTTTGGATTGACACCCAATTTATATTATATGCTCCTTGCAATGATAAGATGTCCTAGGCACTGGTCTATGGAAACTCTAGGCTGTCTCTAGGAGTGACAATATATGTCGACAACATCTTTCTGGCACCGTTGCCGGGGATCGAATTTAAGAAAATCATTATCCCTGGGCCACGACAAATCATATTCACTCTCTAATCAGGTGAGCACAGAGAGTTGAAGAGTTGTATATCTCTCACCCTGGTGACTCCACTGTTCTTTATTTGATAAATTTATTTGTAGTCTTGGCTCCCTGTAAGCCACACCTGAGGTCAGATACATCACAATCAAAGACACCTTCAGTGTCTGACCCTAAGAATATTATACATAAAAGGATTTGGAAAGAAAATAAATCAGCCCGTGCTGAAATCCCTGAGTTTTCTGTAGAAGATTATCCATCCTCTTCTTCTCAAGAAATACAAGTAGAAAATCTCGACTCCACTATGGGAGACACAAAATATTACTCAGATAGCCCACCCAGGGGAAGTGCTAGGATTAAAGCTAATCTTCACCCTACTCTTGAGGTCGAAGAAGTTAAAGAGGTCACCGAAGTAACTGTGGTCAACCGTGAATTGTTCCCATCTACACCCGAGGCTGCTGTACAGTATATTCCTGTTGTTATCCACACTCCACCTCCACCTCTTCCTCCCTTTGTATATCAGATTGTTGCACAACCCCCACCTCTTCCAATGGCTAATGTTCCAGCTTTTTTGTTAAACAAATATGCTCCCCTATCATTACCTCAAGTGCTGAATGATATGCCACAAGATTATTTGAAGATCCTGCACAGATTCACTGGGGAAAATGAAATTGATGCTCAGAAACATCTTGATACCTTCTGCTCTTTTGCAGAGAACTTTAATGTAGAAAATTTGGATGTAGTATTAAGATTATTTGTGCAATCTCTGGACGGTGAAGCCAGAAAATGGTTCAAAACATTAGGAAACCGTTCCGTAACCACTTGGGACGATATGGAAAATACCTTTCTCAGGAAATGGGGAGAAAATAAATATCATGGATAGTGCCTTACTGAGTTCAATACACTTAAGAAGAAACATAATGAAGGGGTGTCAGAATTTATCAAGAGATTTAACAAGTTATATCTAAATCTTCCTGCTGATATGAAGCCTCATCAGAATGCTGCCAAAGTGGTTTTCATAGCGGCCTTTGACTCAAATTTTGGTTTCTCTCTCAGGGAAAGAAATCCTACCACTCTAGATGATGCTCAGTCAGATGCACTTGAATTGGAAGCAAACTTTGCATCCACTGGAAAATTAAAATGGAAAGTTGAACAAGATACCAGAAGAAGGGGTAAAGAGGAAATATCTACTTCCAATCATGATAAGGATTCAGATAAAATTGAAGAAATGAGCAAAATGATTAAGAATATTTCTAATAAACTGGTCAAGCTTGAATTGGAGACCAAGAACTCAGCCTCCAAAAACTTCCAGAATACTCCAAATAGGGGTTACAACCCTCAGTATAGAAAGCCACCCCTGCAAATACTGCCAAGGGAAGCAAAGGAGCAACAAGATCAAGTACCACACCCATTATACCTGGAGGGCCCAGTAGATGACTCCATTGAAGATGCTGCCTATGAACTGCAAGATGAAAATCTGGCCTTCTCAAAAAATGATGAAGTAGAATGTCCGTTGCAAGAAGAAGAAGAAGAGCTCAGAGACACAGAAGATACAGAAATTGATCATTATTGCAAATAGTTTAATGATTTCATGCAAGCACACTTCAACAGAAGATACGATCTCAGGTCTTCTAGGAAGAGAACCCATACTAAAGATCAAGAAGAAGAGCCTCTCCAGAAGGAAGTACCTGCTCAAAAGGAGTCAACAATGTAGAAATCCACAGACAAATGTAAGAGTCCTCTGAACAAACCTTTGCAGTCTAATGATCAAATTCGTTCTTCTTCAAAAGTAGTCACTCCTCCTAATGTTGATTCTGTATCAAAAGAAGTTAAACCTTCAGCTGAAAATAAAGAGTCAAAAAAAGTTGCAATAGAAAATTCCCCTCCTGCTTTTAATCTGCAAAAGGAACTTGAAAAAGTCAAAATCCCAGTCCCCCTGACTGAGCTGTTGAAACAACCTGCATATCAATCTCAAGTCACTTCTTTATTGCTCCCTCCTGAAGCACCAATAATTCCAGATAGTCTTAACCTCCAAGAAGAAAGACCCATGGTAGTATTTGGCCCACATGTCGAGGAGATAGACCCCTCTACTCCTCCTTTCTATGTGTCTCTAGTGATTCATGACCTGCTATTGCACAATTGTATGTTAGATTCTGGGGCTTCCCATAATCTTATGCCTCTATCAGTCATGGAAAAACTAGGACTACAGATCACTCACCCATATAAAGACCTCTATTCATTTGATTCCAAAAGAGTTAAATGTCTAGGGATGATTAAAGATTTAGTGGTCAACTTGGCCCAAATTCCAGCAAAAAGTGTAGTAATGGACATTGTGGTGGCTAATATCCCAGCTCGCTTTGGCATGCTGTTGTCAAGGTCCTGGGGAACGAAAATTGGTGGGTCAATCAAACTAGACTTAACATATGGCACTATTCCAGTTTTTGGTGGCTAGGAGAGGAGGTTATACAGAGAAACCAGATTTGTCAAGATGGTTACAAAGGCTGACAGCTCAGAGAATTCACCAGTCTATAGAAAGGAAGGATATTTCTCATGTTTGATGTTAGAAGAAGATCAAAATTTCGCTCATGAACCTTCCTTCTGTCAAATCAGGACTGAGCAACCTTTAGAAAACCCTGAAGTAGGAGTATGGACTCTACATTTTGATGGAGAAAATTAAAGAGAAGGTAATGGGGTTGGAGTATTATTAATCTCTCCTACAGGCAGATGGGTACCATTGTCTTTTAAATTGGAATACAAAGCTACTAATAATGTAGCTGAATATGAAGCACTGCTATTAGGATTGCAAATAGCCAGGAACATGGGCATACAATGTTTAAAAGTTCTGGGAGACTCTGAGCTGGTGGTCAGACAGGTCAGGAATCAATGTCAAACCAAACATCCTCGGTTGAGAGCTTATAGAAACGAAGTCTGGGACATGGTGGAGAATTTCTTCTCAGCATTTAATATCCAGTTCATGCCCCGGGAGCAGAATAGAATGGTAGATTATCTTGCTATAGCTGCCAGTACATTCCATCCTCCCCAGAACCCTCTCTTAAGATATCAAGTAGAGGTATGTTATAGACCATCAATCCCAGACAATATCAAGCATTGGCAAGAATTTTAAGATGAGGAACAAATGTAGAGATTCCTGGAAACAGTGGGAGAATTATCTAATATGGAGATTGATGAATGTGAAGAAGAGGAGGCTGAAAATGCTTCAGAAAACAAATGGGAAGAAAAAATGGCAGGAAGTAAAGTGCTGCAGCTGAAAGGAAATGTCATCTCTAGAGGTTTGGTGCCTCTAGAAATATTATTTGACAAGAATGATGTCCCATTGCAGCCTAGTAAAGTGGTAGAGGAAGATCACGTGGAAGATCTGAATCTGGGTACTGACGCTGATCCTAAAATTGTAAAGTTATCCAAGAAGGTCCTAGAGGAATATAAGGAAAAATACTTGAAATTATTTCAGTCATACAAGGAGGTATTTGCATGGTCCTATCAGGACCTTAAAACTTTTGATATTAGTATAATGCAGCATAAAATTCCTCTGAGGGAAGATGCAAAACCTTATAAGTAGAAGCTTAGACAAATAAATCCTTTGCTGCTTCCCTCCATTGAAAAAGAAATCAAGAAGCTGCTAAAGGCCAAAATAATTGTGCCCTTGAGATATTCCGAATGGGTGGCAAATTTGGTCCCTGTCCAAAAAAAGAATGGAGAAATAAGGTTGTGTGTGGATTTCAAGAATTTAAACAGAGCATCTTTAAAAGATAATTATCCACTGCCCAAGATGGACTGCATCCTGAAGAAAGTGGTTGGAGCCTCTAGAATGTCAATGATGGATGGTTTTTCTGGTTATAATTAGGTAGCTGTGCTCCCAGAAGATCAGAAGAAGACTGCTTTCACTACACCGTGGGGAACATTTATGTACTCCAGAATGCCTTTTGGATTGATTAATGCAGGGGAAAATTTTCAGAGGGCCATGGAAATTGCTTTTGTCGAGGAGCATGATAAATTTTTGGTGGTGTACCTTGATGATATTACAGTGTTTTCAAAAAATGATGCTGAACACATTGAACATTTAAGAAGAACTTTTGAAAAATGCAGAAGGTGTGGTCTTTCTCTTAATCCGCAAAAGCCTTTATTTGAATTAGAGGAAGGAAAAATTTTGGGGCATATTGTAACTAAAGATGGGGTAAGGATAGATCCCAAAAGAGTAGAGGTTATTAATTGCATCCCTCTCCCCAGAAATAAGAAGGAAGTGCAGATATTTTTAGGCCATATAAATTTTTTGAGAAGATTTATTCCTAACTATGCTAAGATATTTAGGCATATAACAGAGATGCTAAAGAAGAATAATGAGGTGAAATGGTCACAAGAATCACGGGAGGCCTTTGCTAGAATTAAAGCTGCATTTGCTAAAGCTCCTGTGCTAGCTGGGCCAAATTATACTAAACCATTCATGATCTTTTCTTTTGCTTCACCTCATACAGTAGCTGGAGTGTTATTACAGAAAAATGAAGATGGATATGAGCAGCCTATTTCCTTCTTCAGTCAGGTACTTCACGATGCAAAATTGAAATATAACATATTAGAGAAGCAGGCATATGACCTCGTAAAATCCCTCAAAGCATTTCGCATGTATATTTTGTAGTCCCATATTACTGCATTTGTCCCTACTGCAGCTGTTAAAGACATACTTATTCAAGGGGACAGTGAAGGAAAAAGGGGAAGGTGGATTGCTAAAATACAGGAGTATGATCTAGATATCCTCCCTACCAAGCTGATCAAAGGACAGGGGCTTGCAAAAATTCTATCTGAATCAAACTATCAGGCTCTAGGAATGAATTTGACCATGATAGCAAGTGGGGAGTCTGAGAATGAAAAACAACAGCAAGGACTAGAGGGAGCCACTCAAAAAGCACATATAAAATATCTTACTAGTCCTTGGTACAAAGAAATAGTTGAATATCTTTTGACACTTAGCTGTCCTCCAAGTTGTGATAAAGCAAAATACAGAGCATTAAGATTAAAATCAAAAAAGTATATAGTGGCTAATGGACAGCTGTATTGGAGGGACCCATCGGGCATCCTATTATTGTGCCTCACAGAGGATGAAGTAGAAAGTATAATGATAGAATTTCATGAAGGAATCTATGGAGGACACTACAGCTGGAGGGCTACAACTCATAAAATCTTAAAGGCCGGTTTCTACTGGCCAAAATTATTTGGAGATGTTTTTACTTGGGTCAGAGCATGTGATAAGTGTCAGAAATTTGCTGAGAGACAGAAGTTGGCAGCTCTGCCCCTGATCCCAGTTCATGTGAATGAGCCATTTCAATAATGGGGAATAGATTTTATTGGAGAAATACATCCCCCATCAAGTGGACAACATAAATGGATATTAACAACCACAGATTACTTTACAAAATGGGTGGAAGCCATACCTACAAGGAATGCTACTGACACTATCATCATAAAGTTCATAGAAGAAAACATTATATCCAGGTTTGGC
Source organism: Pinus albicaulis (assembly GCA_034641835.2). NCBI lineage: Eukaryota > Viridiplantae > Streptophyta > Pinopsida > Pinales > Pinaceae > Pinus > Pinus albicaulis. Next base: position 670,631,347 of record CM076574.1, on the reverse strand, counting down.
TGCCCTGCTAGAATAGTGACCGATAATGCACAGGCCTTCAAATCTGCAAAATTTGTAATTTTTTGCCAGTATTATAATATTTCAATAAATCACTCCACAGCTTATTATCCATAGGGGAATGGCTTGGAAGAATCTTCTAATAAAACTCTGGTGAGGGCCTTGAAGAAAACTATAAATGAAAATCAGAAAAATTGGGATTCCCAATTGAAATTTTCTCTATGGGCTAATAGGATCACCAGTAAGAGAGCAACTGGGAAATATCCATATGAATTGGTATATGGGCGAGAAGCAATGTTTCCTGTGCAGCTAGCTTTACCAGTGGCACGCTTCATGCAAGAAAGTCAGGAGGAACCTGATGATATGGTCAGGAGAATCAATCAATTGGTGGAATTAGAGGAAACATGGGACCAAGTGAATCAGAGGTTAACAGAATATCAAGAGAAAATGAAACACATATTCGATCAGCATGCTAAAGACAGGAAATTGCAGACTGGAGATCTGGTGCTCAGGTGGGATGTCCGGAGCGCTGAAAAAGGAAAACATGGCAAGTTCGATCCATTGTGGTTTGGCCCATTTAAAATTGTGGAGCAGAGAGGTAATAATACGTTTATATTGGAGAATTTACATGGCGACTTACTTGATGCCCCTGTAAACGGCCAATTTCTCAAGCCTTACTTTCAGTTTTGACTCAGGTGGAGGCAGCCTGATGTATTATATTGTATATTAGCTTCCTCTTTTTCTTTTGTCTGGATAATATGGGTCCGCTGATGAATTATGAAGTTAAATGCATAAGGGCTGAGGAGCAGAGTCTACATAGATGATGATCAGGAAGGTCTGTGCAGTTCTAGACACGTCCAGGGATGAACGTGCCATCCCCAGATGGAGCCGATGTTGATCATATCAGCATCAGGCCTAAATTCTGATAATCAGTCCTCTTGAGCCATCCACGACCCCTCTGTCTGGCCTGATCATTCGTTTTTCTACCTATCGTTACTTTCTCATTAATCCAAAAAATGCACTAAGGTGACTGAAAATTCATATTTGAAAACATATTTAGCACCCAGCCCCTTTAAACTATAGCCCCTTTGTTCCGTTCCCCATACGACTGCAGACCGAGACCAAACGCCAAACCCGAAGGTACTTACCACATAAAGCCATCGGGCGTATTTTCAAACGTCCGATCAAACCAGAGATCGACGGTCTACAGCTTGTCCCTGTCCGGTGGTCCCCGCGCATGCACTTATTGCAAAAACCGGCCTGTTTTCCCCGCACCGCTTTTGAAAGATTGGTGGTTTCCCTCAAATCACAGTGATTCCATTCAGCAGGCGCCACGCGTCCCAGGTAACTGTTTCAATACCGCCCTATTTCGCGCATTAATGTTCGGTCGAGGACGCATAGCGAAATTAATTTCAACTGTCATATCTAGAGGCCCTCATCCAACGGCCATCGCATTCTGAAACTGCACGGGATTTAACACAAAGAAAACGCACCCCATGGCCCACTATCAATTACACCCGACGCAGTTGAACCGTTGATCTTATTTTAAGATCGGATGGCCCAGATCGTTTGATTGCCCAGCTGTTGACCTGGTCCACCTCCATGTCACAAATTCCGCGTGTCATTTGCATTCCCCTCCACCATCCACTTATTCCGTTTATGTGTCATATTTTAGTGTTCATATTATGTACATCCGCCTCGTTCATTCATCGTCGCCCCACTGTATTTTTCATTGCCACCCTTCATTCCTCTGTCACCCTGCATCTCCTCGTCGTTTCACTCAGTCCACATCAACATTCCGTGGTCACTGCCGCATCCACCACCCTTGTGCCTGGTTTCTTTAACATGTTTGTGGGTTTTTGCAAGTTGCAGTGAAGCGAAATTACCATTAATCTCCGCCTCCATTACAGAAATAGAAGACGTACCAGAGGATCAGTTTGCAGAGGTAGAGTTTATGAATAAAAGCCCTGGGTAGTTGCCGTGACATGGCTTTCATTAAAGAAGCCATGGTAAAAGTCTACCAAACCCTCCAAAGCAATTTAAAACATAGATTTTCCACAGACGGAGTTATTAATCATACGGAAAAAAGTATCAGTCATAGAGCAAAGGATTCAACGTCTGGAGCCGAAGATTTTAAATAGAAATACCACATTCAGAAGGAAAAGAGTACAAGTGCATAAAAATCATATCCTCCAGGTTTTACTTCAACAGATTTTTCTCTCAGGAAAGTACAGAGTGTTACATATTTTATTCATCATACCTTACCCCTAAAGAGATTTTCTACCCAGTACATTTATTTCATGGAGCTGGCAGCAGAGTACATGAAGTATTTCATGGCTGTCAAATAGTGTAGGCACGAATGTTTCCGCCATTTTGTTTTAATGAAACAATTAATTGTTTTCACCTACTTCTTTTATTAGTTTCTCTTCTCCTTCCTCTATAAAAAGGAGGAAGAAAGACATTGTAAGGGTTCCAGATTTTTATCAGAGAATTGTGCAGTGAAAGGCATTTTTGTATACATTTTTTATAAGCTCTTGTATGAAGGCTCAGAGCCCATAGGGTTTCAGTGAGGAGGAGTTCTATCTGTATTAGAGGATTCTGGTCTTTGGTATTCCACAGTATGTAATCTTCTCTACTGTGTTTAATAAAATATTTCATTTTATCCCTCTTCTTGTATCATGTACTGGAATGCGAGTGGCTCACTGATTTTAGGTAAGGATTTATCCTAGTTGATACCCATACTTGGATCATTCAAGCGCTTTAAATATGGCTCAGGCATGATATATTGTTTCATGATTCATTTCATCCATCTTTCTGCTATATTAGTTTCTTTGGGAGGGTGCTTTTAAAATGAAATTGTCATGTATGGATTCTTAGAATGATAAGCCCATATATGGTTTTGTTGTGTATCTAGGTATCAGACCAAAGTTGACTAATATCTTCTCATATTTCTTTCACTGCATACACCTTCTGATATTTGATTTCTGTGGCATATTATTTGAATCGGCCCTCTTTATAGTAAATTGTCTCTTAACTGCCTGATGCTTTTGTATTAGAGCTTTGCATCTTGTCTCTGTAGCATTACTTTCCTTGTGGCAGTTTCTATAAGTTTTGGTCCCATTTAAAATCAATTCCATTGTTTACAAGAGATAGCAGGAGAGCTTTTGGATTGACACCCAAGTTATATTATATGCTCCTTGCTATGATAAGATTTCTTAGGCACTGGTCTATGGAAACTCTAGGCTGTCTCTAGGAGTGACAATATGTGTCGACAACATGTCTTACCCAAGTCAGCGTTATCTGTGTTTGAATGTGAAAAGGGAAATATCTTGTGGAAAACTGACTGGCATTTCCATATTTTCCTTAGAAAGAGTTAGTTCAAAATTAAAAACTAATGGCACAAACCTTTTATTATACATTTTCAAACACAATTGAACTCCCATGGAAGGAAAGATCAAAGAAAATATGGGACACATCTAGATCTTTCTTGATTTGAACTGGTTGAAAGAGTCTGGAAGGTTCGTCCTCTCCATTTCCTATAAATTGGAGGTGTGGACTCTTGGTCTAAGGTAAAATGTTTGAATATGTGTGGAGTAGAATTTCATTTTTGTAGTGTGGGACTTGAATATCGGTGAGGTTCATTGAGGACTCTCTGCTTTGGGCGTCATCACACTCAAAGATAAATAAACTGAGAGAGGAATTGGAAGGCTGAGGAGGGCTTGGTACAACTGACGGTTGTTATCCTCCTTTTCATAAATCAATAGAACTGTATCTGTTTTGTCCATTCGATGCATTAGTGTCACATTTTTTATTCATTTGTCTTTGTAGCGTGATATGAATGGATTAGATCTTCATAGCTTAATGTCATTTATACACTAGTTTAATTGTTAGGAAGCTATACTGTTGTGAAGATTACATGGGTGCTTTGATTGGTTGCAGGAAAAGAGGTAATCATTCCAAATATTGTTTTGTCAATTATATATTATTGTGAACATGTATGCAGTACCTTTGGAACTTTACAAATAATCTTAGAGTATGCTTCAGGCACCAGAAAGACCTGAGAGGGATATTCAATAACCACCACCCAAGCATATTACCCTATAGCATGACGGTGATGGCAGACTTTGAAGTTATAAAATTTTAGTGATACCGATCCTTATCATGTGTTGTTGAGATTGAACTGGGCTATTGTTATGGATGGTGTCATAAACTATAATATTCCCAAATGGGAAAAGAAGGAATATATTGCAAAACCATGGAAATAGCAATGTAAAAATAAGATCAAAACATGAGGTCAATATGGGGACCTTCCATTCATTATAACAACAATAAAATAGTACAAAATGATGGGCCACAAAATTTACAACAAGATATAACAAGCCTCCAATAGATAAAACCGTCAATAGAGGTTTTGTTACTATATATCAAAATGTCGGAAGACTACTACATCGCAGTCATAAAGTGCACTGCTACAGAAAATAAAAATACAAAGATATATGGTTGTTAAATGCCTCAGTAGATACAACAAATTTAGATCTAGGCTTAATACAACCTTTAGAAAATAACCCCCAAAAGGTTTTCAACAATACACCAATGTACAAGATCTGAATCAAAGCCCTAGGGATGAAGATTCACTACAACATATAAAATGGAAAGATGGGGCTGATCTGATATAACAAATAATGCAGCCTCCTCCAATAGATCCTCTAGATGAAAGGATGATCCCTTAACTAGAAAACCTCCTCCCCAAATGGTGTATTGAAACCACCCTGCAACTCCTCCCTCAAAATAATGTAGTCCAAGATAGAAACTATGTTGTAGGGGAAAATAAATAAATGGCCTGGTGCCAAATTCTGCAATAAGGCTCAAGGGCCTTCCTTACTACCCTCCCAATGGAAAAGAACCCTTCTCCAATGAAAATGAGCATTGAAGTGACCCAAATATGTTCTCCACTGCTGCAATCTGTAACACAACTCAACCCTCAATAGGATTTGTGTTATAGATGAAAGATGAAGCTTGGCCTAAAGCCTAAATGTGGAAGCAAAGTACAATTCTCTTCCAAGAGGCCTCTCAAGGATAGAGGTGGGATTCTCGATTAGGAACACCCTATGTTAAACAACACTGCAATCTTAGCTAAACATCTGAAGAAAGCTATATTGTCTAAACAGACCATATATCAAAACATAACATATATCAACATCTGAATAATGTGGCTGCCATCCTCTTACTTATATAAGAAATGAGCTTTCTAACCCTAATCCCCATCCATTAATGAAATTACTTCCATGTAAAGAGTCTCCATCTAAAACTATGTTGTCCCTCATTGAATGCCACTACTCCATGACAACATTGTTGATTTGGTCAAAGTTGACCCATTCAAGGTGTTCCAACCCCTTTTCACACCTAAGGGTGCTCAATTAAGCTACCAATATGTCCTCCTTTCACATTGGAATTGATTTGATTCATATTAAGGAGATTCATGGATCTCCATATCCTCTTATTCATTAAACAAGAAAGAAAAAACAAAATTTAATATTCCAACTAGCTCATGGCTAATTGGGAATATTACAGTCCTTCCCTCCCAAATGTTTCTTGTACTCAAGAAACTGACAAGGTGAGTGTTGCAACTCTTCTCCTCCTCCATTTGTGACACCTCCATGTGATAATCTTCCCTCATAATCCAAGTGTCTCCCAATCCATCCCTCCATGAAATGCTCCTCCCAAGTTCTCATGAGATGCAAATGACTCATCCCACAAGGAAGCAATAGATCCAATGAAACAATCATGGTTTTCCCAATGTCCTCCTTGAAACATGTAGCATAATTAACATGGAGAATATCTCTCCCGAAGGGCACATTCAGTCCTCCCATCCTTCCTCCATTCATTCCCATAATAAGAATAAGAACATCATCAATGTATGGGATCAAAACCAAGTACATATAAAGAGAAATATGCAAAAATGGAGGGGGGTCATAGTCCCACTTGTGGAACTAGCACAATATATCTCCTGACTACATTAGATAATGATATGGTAAGTGGTTTCCCCACCACTTACTCGCTTCCATAGTTTTCTCACAAGTGCTGGAAAGGTGAGAAATATTTGGTGCCTTTGGAGTGCACCTAGAGTGATACAACATCTCCCTATATCCTCCTAGGGAGTGGCCATGTTCAGAAATGTTTATGGCCCAAAGTTGGCCATGAAGTTTATAAGGAAGAATGCTCCTCTTTGGAGCAATGGCTTGCATATACATTGTAAAGGAGTGAAAATAATCATCAAGTAAAACATTATGCACATAGACATGTTCCTTACCATAATTTCTGCTCATACAAATGGAGTGGTCCATAGATATATCCCCTCTCATTCCAAAAGAGGAAAGAGGTGGCTGTGATAACTAATCCATAGAGTTATGTATATCTCCCATAGCCACATGATCCATGCATCTCCTCAAATGCTGATATATCTCCTCTTCAAAGCCTTCCAAAGTGTATCCCTCCATGATGGTGTTGTAAGCTCTCATGGAATAAGGATGGTTGAAGAGAAAATATTCATGTGCTCCTTGTTGTAACTTCTCCTTGAGCTTGGAAGCTCTAGATAAGAATATCCTACCATGATAATAGATGACTTTATCTTGGATTGAATAGCCCTCTTCTTGTAGTTGGTCATCAAGTATCATGTATGTAAAAATATCCTTGGAATAATCCACCAACAGTTGGGATTTCCAATATGGATCTATCCTCCATAGTGACAGCAATGATGATCTATCACAAAGAACATCTGTCATATAGCTGCCCTTCTCCTTGACATATCCCATGCCAAAGTCACATGTTGGGAGGCTGATATCCTCCCCATGCTGCTCTTTCCACAATGTAGAATTTGAAATGAGAGTGGTTAATGATGATGTTGGGAGAATGTCTCCCTCCTCCTTGAGTCTACCCAAGATTCTCAGCACTGTAAAATGACCTCCCACTATTCCCACTCCTCTTGGATCTATGGGTGGTGCAACATGTTTATATAACTCTTTGATTATCTTCCAATCAGGGGGTATCCCTAGTGGAACACCTCCATGTAATGAAACATCAAGGCCTAGAGTAGGTTGTATATGTGAGTGGATTAATTTTTCCCTGCTCTCACTGTGAAAATAATCCTCCTAATTCTATGCATAAACCTCCTGAAAAGGATGGATATATATGTTCCCCATCATTTGGTGTTGGCCCTCCTTCTCATTTCCTCCTACCTTCTACAAGATCTCACAATCTAAGGTGTCTTCTTCAAATGTAATCAACCCGTGTACACCCAACATCTCATTTGTGTCAAATTTTTTTATCACAAGGGAATGACCTATCATAGTGTGTGCCCCCAAGACTATATTCAATGTTGGAACACAATTCCCCCATTGTTTTGTCTCATTTTATATCAACATAGACACATGTTTGTCATGATCTTCATATGTAATATCCTTTGGAACTTATTGTAAAGATACAAGAGCTCTTCTAGTTGAAGCAATTACTTCATCTCCATCTCCAAATAACTGTAGATCTCCTCCTACTATCACAACGCTGGAGGCTCTTTCTAGCTCTTTCCCTTCCTTCTACTCATCATTGGAGAATACCTCATCATTAAGAGATCCTTTGGCTAGATCCCCTCTTGAAGGAGGAATCCTCATGTATTCTTCTTGAGAAGAAATTTCTTGATGAAGTGGGGCTTTTTCCCTTGGAAAAATATGTTGCAGATCTTTAACCCCCTCAACAATGTCCTGAAATGGATTTGGTTTCATGGATCCTTCAAACTCATGCAAAGGTTCTAATTCCTTGGTTTTGGCTAGCCCACCCAAAGAAGTTTCAAAATGTATTTCATCAAATATTTTCACTAACCTCATAGTGAACTTTGCATAAGTAGATATATTTTCATTATTCAATGAATAATATTCATAAAACCACCAAGCATAAGCCTTACCTTCAAGATGTAGCGCTGCTAATATAATGGCTTCCTCTTCTGAAACTTGATGCAACTGAAAATATGTGTCTAGCTTCTTTACCCAAGCCTTCGTTGTGCTCTTGGGTGACCCATCAAAAGTAGGTAGAAATGATCTGCCCAAAGTGTGCTGAATGGACCTTCTTCTTCTATTGTGATTACTAAGTCTTATATCATCTTTTATTTGACAAAACCATTGGAAGTTTAGATGCTCTTTGAATCTTCTAGACTGAGTTTCATATTCTTGGAGATAGTCACCAAGAGTCTCCTCATTTGGTGTTCCTCCTTCCTCTTCTTCTCTTGCCAAGAATGTAGACATGGTACCACGTTGTAGATATGATGGTGCAGTTGAATGGTCACACCTAAAATGTTAAAATCTGGAGCTTTCGTCATGTACAAGCCCTCTTGGAGAATCTCTACATCTCTCTATTCTCATCTCTTTGATGCCTCTGTCAATGCACTGCATAGTTTGAAGAAGAAGTTTTAAGAACTCCTTCCCTCCTGATAATGAAGTTTTTCCTTCATATTTTCTACAGATCTTCTCCTTCCTATGAGAATCATCCTTAGATGACATAATGGTTGAAGTACACAGGCTGAGCCAAGATTATGCTCTAATACCATTGTAATATTCCCAAATGGGAAAAGTAAGAATATAGTGCAAAACCATGGAAATAGTAGTGAAAAAATTAGATAAAAACATGAGGCCAATATGGGGACCTTCCATTAATTATAACAATAGAAAAATAGTACAAAATTATGGGCCACAAAATGTACATCAAGATATAACAAGCCTCCAATAGATAAAACCCTCAATAGAGGTGCTACTACTATATACCAAAATGTCGAAAGACTACTACAACACAGTCATAAAGTGCACTACTACAACAAATGAACATAAAAAGATATATGGCAATTACATGCCTCAATAGATACAAAAATGTAGATCTAGAATATATATAACCTTCAGAAAAGAACCCCCAAAGGGTTTTCAACAATACACCAATGTACAAGATATGAATCAAAGCCCTAAGGCCGAAGATTCACTACAACATATAAACTAGAAAGATGGACTGATATGATATAAAAAATAATGCATCATCCTCCAACAAATCCTCTAGATGAAAGGTTGATCCCTTCACTACAAAACCTCCTCCTCAAATGGTGTATTGAAACCACCCTGCAAATCCTCCCTCAAAATAACATAGTCCAAGATAGAAACTGCCCTGTAGGGGAAAATAAATAAATGGCCTGGTGTCAAATGCTGCAAAAAGGCTCAAGGGCCTTCCTTACTATCCTCTCAATGGAAAACAACCCTTCTCCACTAAAAATGAGCACTAAAGTGACCCAAATATGTTCTCCACTGCTGCAACTTGCAACACAACTTAACCCTCAACAGGATCTGCGTTGTAGATGAAAGATGAAGCTTGACCTAAAGCTTGAATGTGGAAGTAAAGTACAATTCTCTTCCAAGAGGCCTCTCAAGGATAAAGGTGGGATTCCCGATCAGGAACACCCTGTGCCAAACAACAGTGCAATCTTAGCTAAATAGCTGAAGAAAGCTATATTGTCTAAACAAACCATATATAAAAACATAACATATATCAACATCTGAATAATATGGTTGTCATCCTCTTCCTTATATAATAAATGAGCTTTCTAAACCTAAGCCCCATCCATTAATGACACTACTTCCATGCAAAGAGTCTCCACCTAAAACTACTTTGTCCCTCATTGAATGCCACTACTCCATGACAACTCTATTGATTTGGTCAAAGTTGACTTAGTCAAGGTGTTCCAACCACTTTTCACACCTAAGGGTGCTTAATTAAGCTGCCAAGATGTCCTCCTTTCACATTGGCATTGATTTTATTCATATTAAGGATATTTATGGATCTCCATATCATATTATTCATTAAAAAAGAAAGCAAAAACAAAATTTAATATTCCAACTAGCTCATGGCTAATTGGGAATATTACATAAACCTGGAGAAAATAAGAATGGATTTTGAAAGCAATGGAATTAGAGTCATCATTCCCTTAGACCCAAAAGAAGGACAAAGATACACAGAGCCTATGCATGTCGATGATGATATTGATAAGATGTATAAGATGAATTTGTGCAAGGAAGATTGGATTAACACAACGAAAAATGTAAATATTAACTGGGAAAAGGATAACTCTTGTTTTTCAGATTCTGATGAAAGATTAGAAAACTGGCAGAACTGGCTACATGAAGTATTTGCGGTGCGTTGTAATCGTGTGACCAGATCTCTTCAACGCATAACATTTGAGCTATGTGAATTACCACATTATGATGGGTTAACTGAATTAAACTTTTTTAGGAGAGCTTGAAAGGACCGTACTAGAAGGACAACGATTCCATGCTTTAGATCTCAGATTGTGCGCTACTCCAACATTATGGTGGGAAAACCATAAGGAAAACATAGAAAATTGGGATGAAAGTGGGCGCATGATGAGGTTATGTTTTGAATGTACAACCATTAGAATGGAAGAAGTCTACTTTGGAAAGGATGATCCACACTGAAATTTGGCTATATGGAATCAGGTATGGGGCATAGAACCAAGACCTGAATGGGTCCACATGTTTATTCACACATTGCAAAAGGTACCTACTGATTGGTATCTAGAGCCAGAGCTACGATGAGGGACTAGTGAATGGTCTGTGCTGATGGAAAGTTTTATCTTAACATTTATCTTTGAGAGTGGATTTTATAACATTGGCAAGGCATTGCATAATATTCAATAAGTAATATTTGATACAACAAATCCTGCAATCAAGTGTGCTCCACCATCATGGGATGCACAAATGAAGGATATTGTGAATTGCAGAAATATGAAATTTATGGAATCTAAGGATAGAGCGTAGTCGATGGACCCTCAATCTCTCCCCCTGAGAATGTCAAAAAAGTACCCTCAATTTTGGGCCTCATTCCGTACTATTAGAAGATCATTCAAGACTATGCATTAATAACTGCGCCGATGACAAAATTTCTTGATGTTTGGTTGGGATGAAGAATGTAAGATGAGTTAGGAATTATTGAAGGAAAAGGTGGTCACCAACCACTATGCTTTGAAATACCTGATCCATAAGCATGTGTTGGGGGGATGATTTGCATATGGTTTTTATTATTCCAATGGTATGAGTTTGAGATGCGTAGAGAGCTGTGACGCACGCACGATAATTACGCTAGGAGGTTGATTGGATCGCAGCGGTGCCAAAAAATAGTCATTGGAAGAGTAAATATGGAAAATACAACATTATTACCATTTATGGGAGCATCTAGGTTGCATTTAATGAAGGGATTTTTCCATATTTGGGACCACTTTGTCATTTATGGAGACACATTAGTGCAGAAGGAAATGTTGAAGATGCGCCAAAAGTATAAATATGAAATATGGGTTCACAATAGTTCCATTTGATTTATGAGTGAATTATTTTCCCTAAGCTCTTTGATTTCCACAACATATTCATTTTCTATGTCTGGTTTTGATCTGGGATTCGAGGAAGAATTGCACCGCAGAGGGTTTGGTTACATAATTTTGCCTAGTATGACAGCTACACGACCCTGAGATGACCCTGCAGAGAAGGAGGTTCTTGTTGTGCCAATTTTTGAAACACTTGTGCCCACAAAGTCTAAGAAGGGTCAAAAATCTAGAACAAGGAAATCCCTAAGGGAAAATACTCCGAATTCGTGATCCACTATGGCTAAGCACCTAAAAATATTAATGAAAGATCTCCCTGAGACAAATATGGAGGATGAGGAGGATGTGGTCGAATTTTCCCCATTCTCGGGGTTGCCGACATATGTCACACTATGAAAAACATCAGTAAGCATTTCCAAAGATCTTGGTAAGGTGCGATCGAGCATGAATATGCCATTATCCCTAAAAACGTCCCACTGGAAGGTGACATGTTTGCAAACGTGTCATAGCTCAGAATGGAGGGTTGGGACATAATAGACATGGATAAATTTTATGAACTTGCGCCATAGCTCCACATAGACCATGTCAAGTATGAAGGGGGAATCATGCACCTAGATCTGAAGGGATGGGTGCTAGGTCTACACAAGGCATGCCTGTTAAATTTACTACATATGCGTCACTTTGGGTGCAACCCAATAAATGATATATATTTTTAACAATTTCTCATGCTCATGCATGATGATGCACTGTGGTTGGGAGAACACGCTCCCATTGATGTTTCGTTCATCCATAGGATCACTGGCCTACCTAATCAAGGCATAGATCAAATGGTGGAATTTTGAGGAAAAGCACAAGAGAAAGTGATCACAGAAAAGATCAAAGAAAAATACCAAGTCTCATGCAAGAGAAGAGGATTTGTGGTGAGTGAGATTAATGATCTCATTGTTCAGTTCAAAACGTTCATCTTGGCCTAGAAGATGATGCACAAATGTGAATCGAAGGAGATACCCTCTCAAGTGATTTCTCTCGCCGGATGTTGTGAAAAGGGAGTGATCTACAACTAGTCGCATTATTTGTGCAAGGAATTTTTGGAGAATGTGTGCGAAACACAGGAAGAGGGAAATAAATTTCATTATGCTTGGATGCTATTGTTGATCACATTAATTGGGTGGAATTCCCCTGAGGAAAACCAGTTTCTTGAGATAGAGCCACAAATGTGTGAGGCTACACAGTATGCTACACTTTGGAATTCATCAGACCCCACGCACGTCATGGAAAATAAGATCTTCTCAATCTTATTTGATGCTTTACTCTATCAAGAAGTGCAGTTTAAGCCGAGGCTCTGTCTGGAACCTTATGATCAGTATAAGATGATAGAATATTTCAAAGCCACTTTCCATAATATGCACATCCACACAAAAGGCACATTGGAGGGACTTTGGTATGAATTACCATACCTAGTCACAGAAGATGATCTGATCTGCATCACTACAGAGTGGCCGCTAGCATGGTTGGAGCCTGAAGTGTCAACATCAATTCCAAAAATGTTGACCAAGCCATGCACTGGTACTCAGCCAGAGAAAAAATTTGAGAATACAACTGAGAAGGAAACCACGCCAACAACAACTGAAGAAACTATTGACTTGGAAAAAGATACTAACTCGGAGAAAAATGGTACTCCACCGAAAGAAATAGTAGAGAAAATGGAAGTGGAGACCTCCATGGGTAAAAAGCGTGATTCTCAAGCTGCTAGAGAATCGAGGAAGAAGAGAAAAGGATCTAAAGACACTAGAGAGGAGGTCCTGACGTTGACTGAAGATGACTTAAATGAAATTGCCAACACATTCACATCTGTGATAGAGGATTGTTGGACAGATATGGAAGTGCATTAAAAAATTGTGCTCGAGATAGTACAAGTTGGTATCCAGGAACTAAAAGTACAAGCAAGCCTGATTCATGCGAGCATTGATCAAGCGAGCCAAACATAGACGAGCGCTCATGTAACCAACACGCAACTACTCAACGTAGCTTTGCCAGTGAATGAAGATGTTTTTCTTGTGTGAATCCCTATGATGACCATCCATGTAGACCCCAATCGACATGCCCAGTTTTGAGTTGCAAGTGATATTAATATTAACTTGTCTACTTTGCCTACAGGAAAGCTGCACCTATTGCACAGTGTGATTGAAGATGAACTTCAGTTCCGTGAGGCCCATGCTCACACAAATGTGGTAGAATCAAAGAAGAAAGTCACAAAAGCACAACATAAACAATAAGTAGTGAAGGAAGCCTGCCGTGCAGCTGAAGCCTAGCATGATGCGCTCAAAGAAAGGATCCACCAAGTGTGCAGTGAAGTACCAACAGTCCTGGCCATAGCTAGCCCTGAAGAGAAATTAGAAGGATTGGTTGTTGCATTATGTTAACCCCCTGTAAATTTTTGACAGGAAAAGTAGGTGGCTAAGAAGTTTTTGAGTCTTCAAGGAATGCATTTCCTCTGAAAACACATCATCCTTGAAGTCTCCTGTGCCTTCGCCCTGTGATGAAGTCCCCTCTGCTGATTTCCATTATAGAACCTCTCTAATTACAAAGCTGTGCTCCAAAGGACCTATTTTTACCCCTTGTACCCCTGCAAAAATATCCCATTTCACTCTGTTGCCCCTTTTTTAAGCTTCCTTTCCACCCTTTCCCCCCCTTCTGAAATTCCTTCATTAATCCTCTAATCCTCCCAAAACCCTGTTTAAACCCTTCAAATACTTTTTATTTGGCTTAAACAGTCCTCTTCTCCCTATCGTTTCCCTTTTCCACCCTCAAATTGCATTAAAATGGCCCAAAAGGCCATATTCTCCATGAATATGGGTCTGAGCCCCCTTTAGCTAGCCCCAGAACCATTTTCCCTCATGTGACCCGGACGCTAGAACCACCCACCAGCCCATAAGCGCACTTATCAGATATGTATCGGGCGAAAGTTGAACCGTCGATCTGTATTGATCGAACGGTTATCGCGTGCACTGCGGTGCCCGTGGTCTACCCCGTTCATCGCCCCGACTGCACCATCGCAGTATATTTAACCGCAGATCAATGGTCCGCAGTACATCTGTCCCAGTGGTCCCTGCCGTGTTCACTGTACCAAAACAGCCCAGTTTTCATCGAACCGCTATTGGAGGCCGAGCGGTATTTTCCCTTTGCCCAGCGATTCCATACAGCAATCGACACGTGGCTCCAACACTGTTCCAAAACCGCTACCTCATCGCACATTATCATTCGTCCACGGATGCGTAGAAATATCGCCATGAGCCGTTAGATCTGGGGCAGCCCATCCAACGGTTGTCCCTCCCCGAAGCTGCACAGAGGTTAACCCATGGTCTTCGTACTCCTGGCCCACCATTCATCGCCCTCTGCTACATTTTCGACCGTCGATCTCCTTTGAGATCTGACGGTCCAGATTTGTTTCCCACTGTTGACTTTTCCGTCATCGCCCGGTCCCGCCACGTCACCCCTACGTGTATCCACTATACATCTGCCCATCCCATTGCATATATTTGTTCAAAAGGTCGATGTTTATAAGGTTTTCACGTATAATTCGCTCTGCATTCCGCCAACCTTCTCCAGAGCATTTCTCCACCATTCCTTTGCATTTTTCCGCCATCTCCTGCCATAGTCCCATCATTTCACCAGCTGCACAGCCATTTTCATTGTCCGCACTGCATCTATTACCCACATCCATGGATTTCATAACAAGTTTTCTGTTTTGTAGGGTTTTGAGGCGGTGAAAGCCGCCATGATTTGCACATGCTGTCACAGTGACAGAAAATACAGGAAAAGACCGTGTACAGAGGTGGAGATCATGAATAAATGCTTGAAGAGGTACCAAAATGGGATTTACATTTAAAGAGCAGGGTTTAACTCTGTGAAACTGTCCCGGCGCGATTAACACACAGATTTCACAGTCAGAGATATAAATGGAGCAGCAGAGAGCTTGAGGCACGCAAATGAAGATATATAAGCCTTAGGTTCAAAAATTTAGAGGTAAAGTTCCAGATTGAAGACCCAGGGATCATGTAGAAGGTGCATCACATAGAAATCAATGCATATCAACGTTTCTACGGTGGCAGAATTTTTTTCCTAAATAAAGGACAAAGCGCCCATGCAGTTTTTTCTACATCGTGCTCATGAAGAAATCTCCAGCCTGACAACAGTCGAGATACTATCAAAAGCATTTTTTTCATAGTATGGAGACCCTAGCATCGTTATTTACGATTTGTTTATTCACCAAAAGTAATACAGGGTCATGCAGATCAAAGTACATCAAGAGACATACCGAAGTAAATAGAGGCCTGAAGAAGACCACTCTTCCATCCAAAGAGTGTCAGGAATTAAATGCTCAGAATTTAAATAGAATGGGCTTCGGCCCTCTTTCTTTTCAGAAGTTGGAATACTGCATTTAGTTCTTCACCTACCTCCTCTACTTCCATTTGGCTATAAAACTCATGAGATAATATTGTAAAGGTTGTTGATCAGTTATCAGAGAACTGCAAGTAGTTTCTTTTGAGACACAGTCTCTATGTAAAGTTGTAAGATAGGCTGAGGAATATGATTTCAGACTAAGTATTCAGTTATTGGCAATGTTGTACTTGATTGGTATTATTGTTTAATATGACAAGCACATTTCTTTGGATCCTGATCTGAAGCAACGGTGATGTTTTTCTATCTCTGTGTTTTAATTCATTTCATTTCGTTTCTACTGGCTTGCATCAGAATATTGGCATAGGATTTACCCTTGTTAGGTACCCTATGTTTCTTCTCTCCTTGCCATTAATGTTTTTCTTCTGAATGTGTTATCTAAGAATTGATTTTAGTTAGTTTAACCAGTGTAGTGGATGTTATTGCCTGCTCTCTGATGTATGAATTTAATGAATTCAGTTCTTAGATGTTGCCTGTTAAGGATTTAGTTGGAAGATTTTGGAACACTGGGGATTAGAGTTAGACCTGTCCACTAGGATCCTTGTGCGACCAGCTAGTCTTTAAATTTTTGCTCTGAATCTGTGTTATCTCCTCCTCTCCTACTTTTCCATATCACACATTCATCTTTAAGATCCAACGTTTTAGATGACTAGCCCAATTGAAAGCTTGCGCATTGATTAGCAAGCAAACCCTTTCTTGACTCCATTGCCCAATGGTCTTGAATGTTTTTCTGGAATAATTCACCTTTGTCTTATCCCTCTTTGCTCATCCTTGTCTTACAATGAACCCTTCTTTCCTGATAAACAGCAACCAAATCAAACAAATCAAACAAACAAACCGTGTGCCTATAACTAGCCTAACATCTTAAACCTTGAGCTTCAAAGTCATATACCTTTGACATATCTTAGAGAGATCCCTCTCTGGACCCAGGAGGGCTAGATCCTAAGGTCTGAAAGTGGTTTGATGTTGTCTCATCTTTTGGTCTTGCTAATCTGGCCAAAACATGGGAACCCCAACATAATGGTGACTCCACTTGGGAATTGAGTGCATTACACCTTAAACATTCTTAGGCATTCAAAAAACCTACAATATCTGGTTAGGTTGGTAGTTAAACATTCCTATTCACAGGTCAACCTCTATACTGTTGTTGTGTTTTCCCCATACTCTTGGACAGAGTCTGGAAAGGGCTAGGTAGCCTCCAGATCTCACACTCTTTCAGAGGTGACATATCTGGTAAATGCCCTCCCAGTCAATCTCTGGTTAGAGTTTGCTGTGTTTGGAAGATATCATTGAAAGGGGACATCTCATAATCACTGTGGTGGACAGTGTACCCTCCAAAAACATCCTAAACCTTTCCACCTGGCGACTTCACACTCCCTATGATCCAAAGACCTAATGACTCCACTGGTAGAAGACTCTGAACTGGTTGAGAATATACAGTGACCTCTTTCTGATTTACAAACATGCTTCCATGCATACAGAGAATATATGCCCCAATGAGCAGGGAGCATATCCCTGGATTCCCACACAAAATGCCTGAAGTGGACTAGTTAAAAAACTTGCCTATCTTTCAGGGTGAAAACACTGAGGACCCCTTACTACATCTCATGAAGTTTCATATAAATGTGTGGAGATTTAAAGTTGAATGGCATGAAGACTTCCTAATGAAAATGTTCATGGAAACATTAGAAGGAAAAGCTAGGGTCTGGTATGAATGGTTAGAACCTCAGAGTTTGTTTTCTTTAAGGGACATGCACCAAGTATTTTACAAGAATTATAAAGGAAACTCTCCATCCTTATCATGGGATTGTTGTGATCAATCTCAGAATATCATACAATATCTGTTGGGTATTGATGAGGATTTGGCTAACATGCCTCCTGAAGATCTATTAACAACCATTCAAGATTTTCATATGCATCCTAGTTATCACAAGAACATACATGAATCAGCTGAGGAAGAAAACAGTCAAGAGACTGTAGACATTCTTCAAGATATTCCTGAAAACTCAGATGCTGATTTATCATCCCTTATAGTTGAGGCTCAAGATGACATCCTGCCTCAAATCCAGTCTTCAGAGGAAACAAAGAGCTGCTGCACTTCTACACAAAGGAACACAAGAACATCTTCCCCTTTGATAGAAGAAGAAATAGATCAGATCATCAATAGACAGCCAGCCTCTGAATTTTTTTGCAGATCAGACATCCTGGCCCATTCATCTGATGAGCTTTGTTTTACAGAGTTGGAAAGCTCACATGTAAATCAGAATGAAGAAAAATCTGCTGATAATCTAGTATGTCTGATTGGTAGCATTACTTACATTCATGATTTTCCTATTTTTGATCTATCTGATGATGATGTTCTCCAAACAGAAGATGATCTTACAGGGTCATCATTAGTATATTTATGGGAGGAAAATCAGTTCCAGTTACTTCCAGAGAGTAATGAGCCAATGCAGGCTATTTATGATACTGATGAAGAAAGATTTAAGAGTGCAGAAGAGGGTGAAGGATCCCTGGATCTTTGCTTCACTCCATTACAACTCATCAGTAATATTTTTCACATGATTAGAGGTCAGCATCCTTTCATCTCAGAAGATGAAGAGGAAAACGAGGAAGCAATTTTTGAGCAGACTGAAAATAGGGAGTTTTCTCTTGAAGAAGAGGAAGAAATAGATCAAACCCCTGCTCAAGAATACATGGATCTTTCCACAGAGCTCAACACCTCAGAGCAGAATACATCAGAGCTACAAGAGGACAACACTTCCATATATGATGAGTCCTCCAGTCCAGAAAATGAAGAAGATGAGGGAGATTCTCTTTCTCAAGAGAGTCTTATTCTTGATCCAGTGGAAGAAGAGGAAATCCTAGTTGAAGCCTGCCTGCTAGATATTCATAACTAGGTATCATTTCATGATCCTTATGTACATTGCCTGCACACATTTGAAGAAGGATCAAAGGTCTTTTTGAGCAACGTGTTGCTAACAGAAAGAAAAATTTTCAAAGCTGTTGTTATTGGAAAAAAAGAGTGGGAGCTGCCCTGCCTATCCAGCCTGCTCAAGGCATTGAGCAAGAAATACTGGTCATGGGATCATTTGATGGACTGGTTGCATTGGAAGACAATTTTTGTAAGCTAGACTTGTAAATATTCTAGTTAGAGTAGGGTAGGTAGGAAAATCTCAAATAAGCTCAGCCTGTGAGCATGTAGTTAGTTTTTTTAATTTCTGCAAGGTCCAGCAAGTTAGACAGTCTAATCCTCGCTCGACTGTTTTCAATTTCTGTCCTAGAATGTAGAGAAGAAATATGCTAGACAGTCTAATCCTAG
Organism: Pinus albicaulis; assembly: GCA_034641835.2. NCBI lineage: Eukaryota > Viridiplantae > Streptophyta > Pinopsida > Pinales > Pinaceae > Pinus > Pinus albicaulis. The sequence goes on along the minus strand of CM076574.1, from coordinate 670,612,151 downwards.
CAGAGAGTAGTGTAGGTAGAGAATCATATGAGATCAACAGTCTAATCTGGTCTCATGGAGTTATAAGGGTAGAAATAGAATAGGTTTATTTTTTGTTTATGAAATAAATGATGTAAAGGGTCTACTAGTCCAAATGCACCCTAAAAGAAAAATGCTAGGATTGTAGTTTGGGTAGGTAGATTGTTTGGGAATGTTTCTGCTGATATAATGTCTTCATGATTTGTGGCAGCTGACCTAAAGAAAGAAAGGGATGTGCCAAGCAGCAGGCATCTAGCCTACACCAAAGATTTATCCTCTGAATTCTTGACTCTTTCAAGAAGAATCCATCCCCATGTGGAGCCATTGTTAGCCCCCTGTAAATTTTTGACAGGAAAAGTAGGGGGCTAAAAAGTTTTTGAGTCTTCAAGGAATGCATTTCCTCTGAAAACACATAATTCTTGAAGTCTCTTGTGCCTTCGCCCTGTGATGAAGTCCCCTCTACTGATTTCCATTATAGAACCTCTCTGATTATAAAGCTGTGCTCCAAAGGACCTATTTTTACCCCTTGTACCCCTGCAAAAATATCCCATTTCACTTTGTTGCCCCTTTTTTAAGCTTCCTTTCCACCCTTTTCCCCCCTTCTAAAATTCCTTCAGTAATCCTCTAATCCTCCCAAAACCCTGTTTAAACCCTTCAAATAATTTTTATTTGGCTTAAACAGTCCTCTTCTCCCTATCGTTTCCCTTTTCCACCCTCAAATTGCATTAAAATGGCCCAAAAGGCCATATTCTCCATGAATATGGGTCTTAGCCCCCTTCAGCTAGCCCCAGAACCGTTTTCCCTCATGTGACCCGGGCGCTAGAACCACCCGCCAGCCCATAAGAGCGCTTATCAGATATGTATCGGGAAAAAGTTGAACCGTCGATCTGTATTGATTGAACGATTATCGCGTGCTCTGCGGCGCCTGTGGTCTACCCCGTTCATCGCCCCGACTGCGCCATCGCCGTCTATTTAACTGCAGATCAACAGTCCACAGTACATCCGTCCCGGTGGTCCCCGCCGCATTCACTGTACCAAAAAAACTCAGTTTTCATCGCACCGCTATTGGAGGTCGGGCGGTATTTTCCCTTTGCCCAGAGATTCCATACAGCAATCGACACGTGGCTCCGACACTGTTCCAAAACCGCTACCTCATCGCACGTTATCGTTCGTCCGCGGATGCGTAGCGATATCGCCATGAGTCGTTAGATCTGGGGCAGCCCATCCAATGGTTGTCGCTCCCCAAAGCTGCGCAGAGGTTAACCCATAGTCTCCGTACTCCTGGCCCACCGTTCGTCGCCCTCCGCTGCATTTTCGACCGTCGATCTCCTTTGAGATCTGACGGTCCAGATTTGTTTCCTGCTGTTGACTTTTTCGTTATCGCCCGGTCCTGCCACGTCACCCCCACGTGTATCCACCATACATCTGCCCATCCCATTGCATATATTTTTTCAAAAGGTCGATGTTTATAAGGTTTTAACGTATAATTCGCTCTGCATTCCGCCAACCTTATCCAGAGCGTTTCTACACCATTCCTTTGCATATTTTCGCCATCTCCCGGCACATTCCCATCATTTCGCCAGCTGCATGGCCATTTTCATCATCCAAACTGCATCCATTACCCCCATCCATGGATTTCATAACAATTTTTCTGTTTTATAGTGTTTTTAAGTTGTGAAAGCCGCCACGATTTGCACACGCTGTCACAATGACATAAAATAAAGGAAAAGACCATGTATAGAGGCGGAGATCATGAATAAAGGCCCGAAGAGGTACCACAACAGGATTTGCATTTAAAGAGCAGGGTTTAACTCTGTGAAACTGTCCCGGTGCCATTAACGCACATATTTCACAGTCAGACATATAAATGGAGTAGCAGAGAGCTTGAGGCACGCAAATGAAGATATATAAGCCTTAGGTTCAAATATTTAGAGGCAAAGTTCCAGATTGAAGACCCAGGGATCATGCAGAAGGTACAACATGCAGAAATCAATGCATATCAGCGTTTCTACGGTGACATAATGTTTTTCCTACATAAAGGACAAAGCGTCCATGCAGTTTTTTCTACACCATGCTCCTAAAGAAATCTCCACCCTGACAACAGCCCAAATACTATCAGAAGCATTTGTTTCATAGTATGGAGACCCTAGCATCGTTATTTATCATTTGTTTATTGACCAAAATTAATACAGGGTCATGCAGATCAAAGTACATCAAGATACATACCGAAGTAAATAGAGGCTTGAAGAAGACCACTCTTCCATCCAAAGAGTGTCAGGAATTGAATGCTCAGAATTTAAACAGAATGGGCTTCGACCCTCTTTCTTTTTAGAAGTTGGAATACTGCATTTAGTTCTTCACCTACCTCCTCTGCTTCCCTTCAGCTATAAAACTCATGAGATAATATTGTAAAGGTTGTTGATTAGTTATCAGAGAACTGCAAGTAGTTTCTTTTGAGACACAGTCTCTATGTAAAGTTGTAAGATAGGCTGAGGAATATGATTTCAGACTGAGTATTCAGCTATTGGAAATGTTTTACTTGATTGGTATTTCTATTTAATATGACAAGCACATTTCTTTGGATCCTGATCTGAAGTAGCGGTGATGTTTTCCTATCTCTGTGTTTTAATTCATTTCATTTCGTTTCTACTAGCTTGCATCAGAATATTGGCATAGGATTTACCCTTGTTAGGTACCCTATGTTTCTGCTCTCCTTTCCATTAATGTTTTTCTTCTGAATGTGTTATCTAAGAATTGATTTCAGTTGGTTTAACCAGTGTAGTGGATGTTATTGCCTGCTCTCTGATGTATGAATTTAATGAATTCAGTTCTTAGATGTTTCCTGTTAAGGATTTAGTTGGAAGATTTGGGAACACTGGGGATTAGAGTTAGCCCTCTCCACTAGGATCCTTGTGTGATCAGACGGTCTTTAACTTTGTGCTCTGAATCTGTGTTATCTCCTACCCTCCTACTTTTCCATATCACACATTCATCTTTAAGATCCAACGTTTTAGATGACTAGCCCAATTGAAAGCTTGCGCATTGATTAGCAAGCAAACCCTTTCCTGACTCCATTGCCCAATGGTATTGAATGCTTTTCTGGAATACTTCACCTCTGCCTTATCCCTCTTTTCTCATCCTTGTCTTACACTGAACCCTTCTTTCCTGATAACCAGCAACCAAATAAAACAAATCAAACAAACAAACAGTGTGCCTATAACTAGCCTAACATCTTAAACCTCGAGCTTCAAAGTCATATACCTTTGACATATATTAGAGAGATCCCTCTCTAGAACCAGGAGGGCTATATCCTGAGGTCTTAAAGTGGTTTGATGTTGTCTCATCTTTTGGTCTTGCCAATCTGGCCAAAACATGGGAACCCCAACACATTAAAAGCCTCACATGCCAAATTTTAGACTGTTCATGCTGAGTTTGAACACCAAATTTTTGATCTGCAAATGAAGTTGCAGCCTGAAACTCCACCTAAATTCATAGCAAACTGAGCTACCGAAGTGAAGCATGCCACTGATAGTATTTCTGCCGCAGTCACGTAGTGTGACAAGCTTTTGGACAAGGCTATGGGTGTGTAGAATTTGATTCAAAATGACCCTCTGGTATAGTAGTTGCGAAACGAGCTGCACATAAAAGAGAAAAAAATTTCTGAGATCTGGATAGCGATGCCTACGCTTGTTCTTACACAATGCCTTGCCCACCTACAAGAGGGTCGAATAATTCAAACTAAGATAGAGGACTTATGTCACAAAGATTAGCTGTTGGAGGCACGAATGCAACCATGGGATGAGGAGGCTCTCCAGCTCTCACGGACTTTGGACACTACATTGAAGGCTATTCAACAGATGTAGAGAAGTATCGAGCTAGCCACTGAAGGGCCCACCACTGAGAAATTAGTTCTTCATGAGTAGGGCGCTGTTGTGCAGAGTCTAGAAATGGTGGTCCCTCTCAAATATTGTGTTAGTGTGCTCCAAGCTAAGATGAAGGAGCAGACACCACAGAGACTCGAGGCGAGTCACATGTTTGTGTTGGGGGCTTGTTCGAGTGGCATCCCCCAAGGTACACTTTTTTATATCTTTCTTTTATAATTTTTGTATATGATCACTGCACGAATAGGTCAAGGGGCTTTGGGGCAGGTCAACGATGAACGTCCCTCTTTTGATGTAAAAGGGTTTTAAGGGTAAACTGTGGGCCTCAAACCATGGTTTGAGACCATAGTATTTGCGTGCTAAATTAGATATAAATAGACATATCGAGTCTAGGGAAGTAGAAAATCATTATTCATGTTTTGGATCTAAGTGTATGTGTATGTGATAATTTTGTAAGGGTTTTAGTCTAGGTTGGGTAGAAAGGTTCTTGTTGGATGTGTGCATAGAGATCTAGTCCTGGATATGTGCAGATTCCACTAGTTGTGTGCATGGAAGGGTAAAGTGTAAGGGAAAGTTTGATGCTCTGAATTTCTTTGAATTAATACAAGGATTGATTTTGGTGGAAACATTGCGTTAACTATCTGAGTTATTTTTTTACTATTATGTCTTAAGATCGCTTTACTTCTGATATTCTTATTTTTATCTGCATGAATGCATCTTTTATTTATGCATGAATTTATATTGATGGTTGAATACGAGGGTGAAACTGCTGAAGTCATTATGCATTATATGGATCTAGATCTCGCTTTGTTATGATATATCTGTGATGAAGTGATCTATGATTATGTTATGTAATCTAATAAGTATTATTTTATAATTTCACATATCTGTTAAGATCTATATAAGTTCTGTGATCAATCTGTTTAGGGCCACTACATTGTTTTCTCCCTTAGGGTGCGGAAACCTAGTTCCAACACCCCCCATACTACTTCGGGTGAGACTTTTATCTGCGCAAGTAGGTCATTGCCGAAAGGGCCAGTAGTTGGAGGATTTTTTGGTTGCACGATAAACTCTATACCTGGGTCAGGACCCCTCAAGACAACAAATACAAAGCTCAGTCGGTAGCAAAAGGTTATTCCCAGGTGTCAGGAATTTTTTTTGGTGATATTTGTTCTCCTATTTCCAAGGTAAATTCTATTATAATACTATTATATGTTGTTGTTGCATTTTATTTTGATGTAGAACAGATGGATGTGAAGACAAAATTTCTTCATGGGGATTTGGAAGAGGAGATGTACATGAAGCAACTTGAATGATTTGCGGTGAAGGGTAAGAAAGAACTAGTATGCAGGTTTAAAAAGTCTCTTCATGGGTTAAAACAATCACCAAGGATGTGGTATCAAAAATTTGATACATATATACGGGGACTTAGCCCCACAAGAAGAAAATAGGACCACTTTATGTATTTTGAATTATTTGGTGACCGTGTTATTGACTTGGTCATGTATGTGGATGATATGTTGCTGGTTTGAAATGACAAAGAAATTATCTAGGATTTGATGACCCAATTGTTCTCCAAATTCGACATGAAGGATCTTGGTGCTGTAAACTGTATTTTGGGCATGGAAATTAAATGAGATCAGGAAAAGAGGAATACTTAGTTAAATTAGAGGAAGTATGTCGAGGCAATATTGCATAGGTTCAATATGCAGGATAGTAAATCGGTGAAGGTTCTTGTTCCTGTAGGTGTAAAGTTATTTGTTGAACAATGTCCCAAGACAAAAGAATAAGAAGAGGACATGTCTCGTGTTCCATATACAAGTGTAGTGGGTAGTCTGATGTATGCAATGGTATGTACTAGACCAGACATTGCACATGCATTGGGAGTATTGAGTAGGTTTATGCTAAAACTAAGGAAGGAGCATTGGAAAATATTGAAGCAGGTTTTTAGGTATTTGCGTGGCACTAGTGATTATCGTTTGTGCTACCAAGGAAGACTATGATTGGACATAGTTTTGGATATTCATGGCTTTGCTGGTGCAAACTAGGTTGGAGATCTGGATCAAAGAAGATATAAAAGTGGGTATGTGTTTAGCCTATTTGGAGGTGCAATCATTTGGATGAGTAAAATACAGTTTGTAGTGGCTATTTCAATTACAGAGGCAGAATACATGGAAGCCACTCATGCAAGTAAGGAAGAAGTTTGGTTGTAGAGATTGTGTTCAAGTATGGGGTTGGTGCAGTGAGTTATAATAATATATTGTGATAGATAAAGTCAAATTTTCTTGGCGAAGAACCTTGCTTATCATTTAAAGACAAAGCACATTGATGTTCAGTATCACTTTGTGAGAGATATGGTTGAGGAGAAAAGTGTTTGTTGGTAAAGGTAGACACTTTGAAGAATGTTTCATAGGCATTGACGAAGTCTCTGAGCACTGAGAATTTATCTTGGTGTATAGAAACAATGGGCGTTGTAGGGTTGGACCAATGACTAATCTCTCCTGTGGCCCCCCATGGAAAGAAAATAACAAGTGGGATAAATTTGGGCGTGTGTTATATTATTTCCACGACTAGTTGCAGGTGAGAAGAAGGGGGTAGGAGGGAGGCAGAAAGCTCCCCTATTCTTGCATCAGGCATAGCCCCCACTATAGAGGGGTTTGCAAGGGGACAGTGTTGAGGGAAAAAAATTTTGAACCTTATATTAGGTGGGCAGACCTACTTTTGGTTTTTTGCATGGGTTTGCACATGGATTCATGCATGATGGTTTTTTTCCTGTGGTATTTTGTAGATCCAATCAAGGGAGCTACAATTATGTTCTAATACATGGTTAATGGATTGGGTTTTATGAATTCTTCGACATGTATATATATGTTTTGTAACATTGAAAGGAATATAATGAAAAATCAAGTTGGTAGTCCCAATTTTGGGATTCAGGGGAAATCTCTGTGTATGTATGTTTTAAGAGATTTCTTGCAGATAATTTCTGTAGAGGGTTAGAACCTACACTTATTTTATCATTTTCCTTTGCTCTTATCATTACCTTTCCCATCCTTCTTAGTCTCAGATATGCGCTTCAATTTCTCATAAAAATGATTTAGCTTCAAATGGACTCCTCCAATGATATAGCTTCATCAAACTCAATCTTGTATTTGAATGCTATCAACAACCCACTAATGATTCTTTGAATCTTTGCCTTCTCCTCCTTGAGGTAAGGCACATATCTCAACAACTCCAAGAATCTTCTAGTGTACTCCTCATTCGTCATAGATTCTATCTTTAGCCCATAAAATTCCTTTTCCCTGTCATCATAGTATCAATTTGATAGATACTTCTTCCAAAATAGTCTCTCGAATTCACTCCAAGTGAAATCCTCCTCATAATTATCCCTAACATTGTTCACATCTTCCCACCAAATATCTGCTTTACCTTTATGGCTAAATGTAGCTATCCTGGCTTTCATATTTTCTGAGTAATATTGCAACCTAAAGAACTTCCTCCGACCAAGCAACCATGTCTCTGAATCTTGTGAATTGTTCATCTCTCCATCAAATGTAGGTGGTTTTCTTTTCTTGAAATCATCCAAAAAATATCCCCTGTCATTCCTCCTGTGAGGATGATAATGATGATGATCATAGTGCCTATCAGAACCAGAAAAAGAATAGTACATGTGTCTGTCACTTCTCCTATCTAGAGTGTCCAAGAACCTGCCATCTTTGACCATGTCATCTCTATCTGACCTGTGACCACCATGAGACGTACTGCCATATGCTCCGTTATTCCCATACTCCTGTCCATAGTTGATCTGAAGTGGCCCCTATCGCTCCAACTCTAACAAACTCTAAAGGATTACTGCATTGAACTTTGATTTTTTTTCCTGTGCTTGTATGATTCTATCATTATATTCTTTACAACTCATCATTTATTCATTCAAACTTTTCAGTGTATCTGATAAGTCGTAAGAGTGCCCAAAAACATGCTGCTCATATGATCCATAAGGATAATCATTGTAGTCTAACATCTTGTTAGTCATCTTTGATTTCTTCCTCCAAGACATCTCATGTTAGCTAAACCAAATCACAATAAACCAATGTCCCTTAGCATAATTTGGGGAGGATGTCTCATCTGCAAGATCAACCAATAAACGTAATATATGTATAAATATAATCATAAAATCACATAGACATATAACATATAGGTGTATTAACATATAAACACCATTCTAGCTAGAGTCCAGTCATCAATGCATGACCATATCAACTACACAAACCATGACCTCATGCATGACAACAACAACCATACCAATGTACACTAAAAATACATTAGAACTTGAAATGTATAAATAACACATAACCAATCATACACTCCTAACAACAAATTTCACAATAACACCATTAGCATCACTGCAACCATTACTAACACCATGCAGTTTCAACAAGAACATAGACAATGAGTATGAGTAACACACATGCAACCAACGTAAATCATTGACCAACACATTGTCAATCTAGTCTGAGGGGTGAACTATCCTCAGATGCAATTCTGTAAACCTGAGTAACCAACCAATTGGGGTAAACGCGTGACAAATATTTACTATGATATGATTCAACCTCTTGGGTCACCTTAAGGGAGTGTAACTGACACCACACACAACACAAACCTTTTGCGCCTACTATTGGACACCCAGGAGCCATCCCAACCTCCCAAGAGGCTATCTCCTTATCCAACCTAACATTTTCATGAATCAATCCATGGGTCACATGCTTAACATGGGAAAGAGTGCTACTGGAAACCTCCAATCCCATGCACGTTATGGCATGCATGTGAGTGGGGAATTTTTCCAGTAGTTTTGAGCCTACAGTCCAGATTTTTGTGCCACTTTTTCAAGCTCAGATCCAAGGTCATTGCCCAGAACACCATGAAACTTTCAGAACTAAAAGATAACAATGGAATAATGATGTAAAAACAAATCATTGAACAAGTACTTAACTGGATCCCTACCAGCCATGACAGGAATTTCATCAAACATGTCACAAATATGTAATATACATGTTTAAATAATATATATGATCATAGGGGTCTCATACTTATCTAAAAACCGCTAAGAAGCATTGTTGCCTCATCACATTAACTACATTATCATCTATTTGGGCATAGATACATTGTTCATTCATTCACAAATCAAAACATGATGAGATACATACATCATCATTGTCATAAAACACATTCATAACCAACATATATAAAAAAATGACAAGCATATAACAACCATATAAGACACATAATAACAAGCATATTTACCCATCCATAAAAGAGGAAAATAACTCTTATTTCCATAAGAAAAATTCAACCAATTCTGGGACTTCTACCTTCCACCCTACCATAGCGATGGATGAGCCAATTATATCTTCATCCAGTCACCCCCATGCCATATTACAAGCATTAATGTGGGATCTCATAAAACTCATAAACCAAAACCAACCCAAGGCTTCCAGACGAAAAACCACCTCAATGCTCAAACAATGATTCCACCTCAAGATTATACATCAAAAACATCACTAGATTGGTATCTCCCCAAGTTTTCTAGGGCTCTAGAGAATTTGTTCCAACCATGGCTTCTAGGACTAGTAACTCAACCCACAAATGTTGTCAGGCTTCTAGAGTGTTTTTCCAACCAGGGCTTCCAGGACTAGTAACTCAACCCACCAAGGGCTTCTAGAGTGTTTGTCCAACCATGGCTTATAAGAATAGTAACTCAACCTAAGCTGTTATAGGGCTTCTAGAGAATTTGTACATCCAATGCTTCCAAGAAATAATAACTCAACCCGTAGCCAAAGGAACATGAGAACCAACCAAAAAAAAAAAAAAAAAAAACACAATCAAATGAATCCACAACATCATGGCTATCTAGGAAATGGCAATGCTAGGAAAATCCACTATCATTCCAGGAAATATTCCATGCCAATGACAAATGATGACAAAGAAACCACATGCATATGCCACGCATGCCAACACTAGTGAGGAAAACAAACATGCAACTCGATACATGCAATCAAAACTTGTTGTAGTTATTGATCTCGATGTCCTCTTGTGCTTTCCCACTCTTCCTTTGACTTCTTGCTCCAAATATAAAAGTATGCCACACTATCCAAGAGTGCTCCAAGATAAATCTAAGTTTCCAAGAGTATGAGAGAGAGAGAGAGAGGGAATAGAATGAGAGCTCCAAAACTACATTGAAAAAAAGTCATGAACTCATCCTCGGAAGCCTTTTAATTAATGAGGCCTCTATTTTCTTCAATTTTCTATTATTTTCCTTCATTTTCCTCCTCACATGAAACATGTGATCTTTCATCTCCCTTTTCTTCTATTTTACATTATTTTCATTAAATAAAGGCCAGTTTCCTTTTGAAGGCATTATCCATTTCCTTTTCCAATTTCCATAGCCATAATAAACCATATGAACACTTGCACTAGGATGTTTTGCCCAACATTTAGCTTGGAATACGTGTCCCATGACCTTGGTTATTATTTTTCCATTATTAACTTTTATCACATGGAATTTTCACTAGGGCTACTACAAGTTGGGACACTATGCCACGAAGTTTTCGCACAAGAAGGTCGGCAGGAAGCCCTTAGGAGGAGCGACATGTGAAGCTCTTGATTCCCAATTTGGGTTGGATTTCACCCTCATTACATGCATGGTGACATCGGTGATGGGTATTATGTGGTACTTAGATAGTGAAAAATCATTCCATATGATGGGTAACAAATAATGTTTCAGTGACTTGGAGGAGAAGGACCTCTAGATGCAGATCAAGATGGGAGATGATGGAAGGTATAACATGACTGATATTAGTGCAATTATTTTTAAGGAGGGACTCTAGTTCTCCTATTAAATTGAAAGATGTCATGTATGTTCAGAGTCTGAAGAAGAATTTAGTTTTATTTTCCATGTTGGAAGATCGTGGCTACAATGTCATATTTAGGAAAGGAAAGGATTTCCTTCATCATATCTCCACGAGACAAGTGAAGCGGATCGGGATTCAGGCGAAGCATGTCTACAAATTGGATGTAAAAATTTGTGTTGCTTTGAGCACGCAAGCAGAGAAGGTGTAGAGTCAAGAAATCGGTGAATTATGGCATAGGCGAATTTTTAATTTGCACCATGGATCCTTGAAGATCATGCAATATATTTCTATAGGACTTCCCAAGGGTGCACTAGAGTAGCGAGATACATGCAAAGGGTGTACACTAGGGAAGTACACCAAATCCACCTTTCATGATAAGGAAAATAGAGCTCAAACAATCCCTGAAAGAGTCCATTAAGATGTGTGTGGAAATTTCTAAATAGCCTCCACGACCAAGCATAGGTATTATGTTATATTTGTATATGATTTATCACATATGTTCTGGATGTTATTCACGCAGAAGAAAGATCAAACATTCTCAAAATTTTGTGAATTTAAAGTACTTGTTGAGAAATAAATGTTAGGCCCCAGAATTGTCATGTTTAGCTCAGATTCTCACCCTATGGTTACTCATGGTTCTCACTGTTATTACTATCATTTTGTGCAACTTTTGGGATAGTATCTTAAACTTGGCGCATGATCAGGTAATTGTTCATTATTTAACCTATTTCCTTTATTTCGATAAGATTTGCATCAAAATTATTATTGATGATGGTTATTGTGTTATTTCAGTAAGTAATATGAAATCACGATAAAAAATACACATGCATCAGTAATTAATTACACCAGGTTCTGTTCCTGCACCAACACTCCTACACTAGAATTCTTGCACCGATTTGGGGCTTCACCACCTTGGCATGCTTGCGGGGAAAAACAAAGATGGTTATTGTAAAAAATTATGTTATAAAACCTCCCCATGAGTTCTATTTTACCCAATTCGCACATGTGGGTCTGTAGAAGAAAATCAACAAATCTGCTCAAAATTCACACAATTTTCAAACTACCATGTTTGACCTCGATTTGTGTGCAACTGGAAGAGAATATCGAAAATATGAGAAAATGGGTTTTTTTACCAATATAAAAAATGATCTATAATCCAAACCTTTTAACAAGATACACATTAGTATAAAATTTATACACAGGTCTTTGAAGCAGTTTTATAAAAAAAGATCGGTTTTCCAAAATTCTAGGATCTTACCCAAATTTTCCAAAAAATGGAAAATTCATATCAGATCTGCATTTTGTTGATGGGAAAATGGTTTTAATTGTCTCCTATTGATGGAAAATAGTTTGGATTCACTTCCTCATATTGTTTTATAATGGATTGGCTGGCCTAAATCCAAATTTTTATCATGAAATGTATAAAAACAGAGCTATGGCTCCAATCGTGGGAAGCAAGCCATTTCTTTGTATCATGATGCTACTGAGAGGAGTGTTGGGGGTTATACCCCCTCCCCTCTGATAAATTGGAGGTTGTACAACTACATATGTTGTAAAAGACTGATATTTTAATTTAATGTCAAGTTCATGCTTCTTTTATGTCTATTTTATGTATTGTTAATTTTGCTCACATAGTTAAGCATTTTCCTTAAAGGGAAATGAGCTAGTTGGCTAGGGCCTATCCAACCTAGCTCGCTCTCCCCATATTTCTTGTTTTTCTTAGATACAATTATGCTGGTGTGAACAGAGTGGATTTTGTATGCTTGAGCTTGCAGGTTTGATGAAACACTTGTGAATGCATTTATTTTATGTGTGCTCTCAAATTTGAGGAGTCCTTGTGTGTGTTGAGTATATTTTATTTCTAGATTCAATATTTCATTATTTTATGAAACATCACATTGTTTATTTTATTTTATGAGAACGTTTCTTGAGTTATTTATGAAAGATTAGATATGGTTACAAGTTTAATGGTTTAAGTTTGATAGGAAGATTTATTTCCTTTTATGAGAACAACATACCCTATTATAAATACGAGTTTTGGCTGAGTGATGATATCTCTGTGTATAAGTTTCGACTGTAACGATTTCCTCAAATGATCACAAACAAAATATCACTAAGTACAAGAATCATTTACGACATTTTTTGAGCTTAGAGACTTTATAAAATTAATATTTTAAGCATAGTATATGTATCATGTTGTGACAGAGATCTGAAGGAGTTTAAGTTTCATCTTTTGGATAATGCAGATTTATTTACAACGCAAGAGTTTTTCCTTTCTACCATTGTGAGAATTCCCTTAAGTCTTTGTAATTTATATTTTCACTAAAAGTTTGCATCTGATTTGGGATTCTTTTCATTAATGTTCAAACTAAATTTTTCTTCCCTGCTTTGTTAATTTCTTGTTTATTGTTTATAGCAAATCAATTTATCAATGAAGGATTGATGAATTTAAAAATGTATCAGCGCATGAACATGATGTTGTAAGTAAATGAAAAAAGTGTTCCAATACAGGAACAGAACGTTCCAGTACAAGAACAGAGTATTCTGGTAGAGGAACATAGTCAGTATAGTACAGGAACATAATTATTATAATACAAAAACGAATTTGATTTGTTTTCCTAGAGCAAGGATAGAATTTTTCCAGTACAGGAACAAGTTCATTTCGGTACAGGATCATAATTGTTATAACATAAACAGACTCACTCAGTTTTCATAGTATAGGAATCATAGTACATGAATAGATTTACTTTTCAAATCTTTTGAGTTTTGCAATTGATTTATTGAGTGGCATGAATTCTAAGTTTATTTATTTATTTTAAGAAGTATTTTTTTCCAGTAAAATATTTTATTTCTATTTTCTGAGTGAGAATCCATTTTCCAGTGTGGTGTGAGTAGTTTCTACACAAGTTAGGGTTTTCTTCTTTAGGTTGCTAGAGTCCTTCTCTGGAATTTGTAGTGCTGCACCTCGAAGTTCACAAACTCCTTGATTGAAAATTAAATGTTGGTCCATTAATATGCCATATACTACACCCAAAATTTTGGCACCGTTGCTTGGTAGGTGCTTGAGGGATAGGGAATTCGTCATCCATTATGCTATTTTTCTTTCTTGAAAATGAAGTTTTAGTGTTATTTTATTGCTTTCTAAAGCAGACTAGACAATATTTCCAAATAGCTCACAAGCCTGGTTTGTTTCATTTATTGAAAATGATTTTTTAGTGTGATTTTCTTGCTTGCTGAAGCATACTGGACAATATTTCTAGAGAGCTCACAAGCCTAGTTTATTTCCTTTCCTGCAAATAAGTTTTTAAGTTTTTTGGGTGCTGTAAGGACTCATCCTATATGAAAATCCATGTGTTAATAGGATATTAAAGCCAATAGAATAAGAATGACCAAATGATTGACAAAATATGCACTCTCGGAGCTTTCTCAGATCTTGGTAGCAACTGGTGTCTCTGCTTCCTAGGAGGAAAATTTTTTAGTAGAAGTCAAGAGAAGATCCATCTTTTCAGATGTGATAAAGGAAAAAAATACCCATGATACATCCCTTCAAGAAGGTAGAGACTCTTTCTTTGGACACCTTTTTCAATCTAATGGGGAAATTTAAGAATCATGGATCAAACCTGATGATGAGGAAGAACCATTGGAAACAAAGAGTGAAGATTTATTAACCTGTATATCACAAGATCCAGCCTGCACTCAAGAAAGAAAGCAAAAGTCCTAGGAAGACTGACATGATATAACAGAGGAGGGAACACCAGTAGTTACTAATGAATAATAATACCAAGAATATGATAACTCCATTGCAAAGTGGTTCCAAACAATTTTTGGTACACAATGTTCCTCCATTATTCAACAACTATTGGTACCATCTCAATTAAAGCAATTGGTTTCTTATACTCGAGTATGTTTTCAAGTTTATTATTTAAAATTGAGTGTGAGTGTATTTAGCATTATGTTACGCACATGGCTACATTGGAAGTAATCCTACACTTGAAGGAGATCCTCCTCTCCCTAAATTAGGGTAGGGTAGAGAACAACGAATACAAATGTCATTTGAAATAAAATTGTTACAACAAAGCTCTTAAAATTGTGAATCCCTAAGGCACAGCTATTGAGATTTCCTATATTATGCACTCTTATTGTGAGTCTTGTTAGAAGAAATTCATTCTTAATGCTTCATTATTTTGTAAAGTGACTATAACTGATGGGTTGGTTCCTCTTCATTGTTCGGTCATCCATTGATTTAGTAAGGGGGACTTATCATGGTTATGCTTAATAATTTCCACTTATAAACCCACAACTCTAACCTTGGCCTATTCACTTGATCAAGCTATTATCCAAGAAATATTTTCAAGTTTCTCTTAAAAGGTATTGTTGAAAAAACCTCCTGTGGTAGACCACTCCTATAAAACCCTAATGAGCTCTCATGAGAACCATATCATGATCAACTAGAGGAATATTTTGGTCATTATTTGAGATTTTTTCTTTAAAATGAGTCTGTAGGGTAGAAGGACCAACCAGTAAAGATTAGTTATTAAAAAAATTTCATGCCATCACATGCTCTTAAGGAGGATATTTTCCTCCCCACATATTAAGTAGCCTATTTAAGGTTAATTATAACCAAAGTTTCTTTTAAAATGATTGATTGAGGTATGGGAGGTCTCATTATGAGTTGACCTACCATTATTATGGGTCCTAACGAGAATGGCATAACCGATATTGGTCACCAAGCTGAGGTAATGAATTTTAGTTGAAAAGATGGAAGACAAGAGGTTTAATTATGAGCTGACTTGTTCATTCTTGTTAGTTCTTGTGAATGGCACTTTCGTTAGCTGGTTACTAAGCCACAACAATGGCCTTCAATTAATTTCTAAAAAAATGTAAATTATTTCAATTAACTCTAAATATATATTTAATAGGTGTGACACAGACATTTGATTAGGTTAAAAGGCATCCCTGTCGAGGCTATAGATGCCTATTGGCAGTAGGGCCATGCCTGTGGTATTAAAGTTAATTTTACACTATGATTTACTTGGTCATTTTTATCTTTCCCTGAACTCATTATCATATCTCTCTAAGAATGTCTTTAAGATTCTTTTAGTAATGTGCTTTGGAATTTTATCTTTCATAAATATGAAGGTTTTTATGGATCTGGGACCCTTAGTACATGTGATTCACTTTTCTTGAAAAAGAAGAAATTCAGCTATATGCTTGGATAACAGTAAGATGGGAAGGTGTCATTTTTTTCATATTTATTTTCCCCCACTTCCATCCATTTTAATGTCTTGGACATCAAAAAATGTCACTACTATTTACAATAATGAAGCTATTGAAAGTGAAGACTTGTTTCTTTGGAATAATCTTGATATGCTTTGTGGAAATTTTTGTGGTTAACTATTTTATGATGACATTATCCCTGTTGTTATCACCAAATTGAGTCCTGTTGGGCTGCTACAATGGTAAACTTGGAGTAACTATTTCAAACCATATTTTAAATGAAGATTAGCCTCTTTAGCCTGAGAGGGCTCTCTCAATTTATCAAAGGATTTGCAATGAAAAATATACTAGATGGATAACTCTGAATTGGATTGAATGTGATTTTTTTTTGTGAGTGAAAGATGTAAACCACTAACTACCATTGGGCATGGAGTCGATATGAAAACTAAATCACAATTTAACCTATATCATGGAAGCTAAGGCAATTTTATTCTTATTAAACCACACATGAAGGACAAAACAACCAACTATATGCATACAATAAGTTGGATCATGTCACCATGCATTCCAAGTGATTATTCATAAGAAAACTAATAAATCTTGGCAAAACAATAGACTAGGTGTAAATAGGAAGTTGGAACATGTAATCATGAATTCCAAGTGATTATACAACTATAACACTGGATAGAAAGTAAAATATTGATATAACAAACTTACAAAAGAATACAGAGAATAATCTCAGGTTTGAAATAGGCATGCTACAACTATATATTTCTGATATGAAAATTTTACAATAGTGGTAGTGTCAAGTAACCATCTCCCAACCCTTCATTCATTGAAGTAATGTTTACTTATAGGTATCTATCCTTTACATTGAATCTTCCAAATGGCTAGAAAATTAAGTTATTTTACTGCCACCTAGTCTAACCACAAACTAGATATTTGTAACTAGAAACTAGCACCTACTAAATTAGGAGTTAGAGTCCTAACATAACTCAAACACCTATTTATTACATTTTTATCTAAAATATAATCCAACTACATCGAAAGGAATCATTTCCTTCAATAATACTGACCACAATCAAAACATAAATACCCTCACTGTCTTCATGAGATTGTTCTACCTACTGTTAAGGAGCTGTTACATTGATGATATGGCAGCATGATGAGCTGGCATCTCCAAACCATCTTCATGACAAATGTTTCCATTTTATAAATCCTCTGTTATGATACTCTTTAACACTGCTATGATACTCTTTGACATTTCATATGGAGAAAAAACTTTGGAAAATTTCCTTACCCTTCGGACATTTCCAAAAACTGACTTTGCTGCAAAAACAAAGTTTTTAGCCACATCCGCAGCGAGATTTTGTAGCGAAAACATCTAGGTAAACTGTGTTGTACATTTACTAATTTTTACCTTTGGATGGTGTTAGGTGATCAAAAAAATTTAAACACAGGCCTTAGAGTTCCTTAACCAAGTCAAAATAAGTGGCTTTGAACCAAAAATACATCTTCAAAAATTCCGCAGCAAAAATCGGGCTTCAAGCCTGGGGTACGCTACAGAATTTCCTAATTGCTCATAGACTTAGAAACATTTATAATTTAAGTCTAGAAAAGGTCCATGAGTGTAATTGAATGTGAAATATGATGGAATAAGACAAAAATGATATGTTATTCACTATTAGCTTCTCATTTAGCAGTAGATTCTTCATAAGTAACTTCAATAGGTTCTTATACAACCTTTATTTTCAAACATTTCCTCTCTAATTCTGCCTTCATTTTATCCATATGTTCTTTCAATTCTTTGAATTTTCTCTGAAGGCTCTTCCTTTCTTCCTGTAACCAAAAATTCGTCTGCCTTGTGTGTTTCATCATGATGTGCAAAGGTTGTGTTCTTTTCAACAGATTTTTGGCCTTTCCAATGGATTTTTCAAAATGGGTAACCTGATCAGTCACTTTCTTTTCCACCTCATCTATCAACTGTTTATCTTATTTGAATATTTCCAGCTCCATCTTTGTTTCAATCAACTCTTCTCTAGTCTCTTTCAACTGTTCTTTAAGAAGCTCCTTTTCAGTTTTCTCTGTGACTTTTTCTTTACCCTTTCCCTGTTTGACAATTTCTTCTTCATATTTGAGATGTTCTTTTGGAAAATCTACCTCAGACTCCTTCTGAACCTTATTTTTGGATTTATGTTCCTTTCCTTTAGTAATCTATGTCTTAGTAGGAGATACAACTATGATTTCTTCCACTAATGCCCCTTTTCCTCTGTCTTTCCTCTGCTGCTTGTTTTAATTTTTAATAACCTCAATAATATGTGATTTGGTGAAAGTTTTTCTAGGTTTAAATAGAAAACCTGAATCTTCAGTTGAAAAATCTAATTTCTTGGTAGCGAGACTCTTCCTTTTAGTCTTGGATCCTTTTACCTCTACCGGTTTCACTACAGGGGTCTCTACAATGTCTATTGCTTGTAAAATATCTTCAAGTCTACCTTTACCTCTAGTGGATTCCTTTGTACTTCTTCTAGACTTTTTTGCGGCAGGTTTAGACTTGCTGATTATAGCAGGCTCTATAACATGCTTGCTAGGTGTTGGATGAGGTGCTGCTTCTTGAATGAATTCAGTTTCTATCTCCATTATTTCAGCTGAAGGTTGCAAACCTTCTTGATGATCACCTTCTATCTCTACAATGGTATCCATTTCTTGTCTAGGAGTAATATTCTTGGATTTAGAAGTTTTCCTTGGAGTTAGAGCATCTATTTCATAACCACTCATAGACAAAAATGTTTCTGAGACTCTGTTTAGTTTATTCAGTTCTTCCAGCACTAGAAATTTTATCAATCCATGGTGAAATATGGAGGTTTCACTCCTTTCAGGCCTACCTTGCACCTTACCTAACATTTTTCCAAGACTTCTAAAAAGATAGAAAGGGATATCTATTAGTTGTTTTCCTGTAAAATGAAGCAGAAAATTGAAATGATACATGTAGATTGTATGAAATCTACCCTCACAGGTAAAGTACTTCTATATCACCATCAATAGTTTAGAATAGTTATCTTTGAGACAAGTTCTAGGAATCCCATTCCTACAGTCATATTTATCCCTACATGCTTAGGTTTCAGAAAATCATCACAAATTTGTAAATTTAACTTCGTGGCTTTAAACCACTCTTCTCTTGTCTTGGGGATTCATGTTTATTGAGAAATGCTATCAAGTGAAACTGGAAAATGGAGAATACCAACCTTCATAGAAGTTCCCTTGAAATTTAGTGCGAAATCTTGTGAAACCTGTATATGATGACTGTGTAATATTTGACAAAACGGCATGCACCCTACTCTTGTGAAAGCCTCCACAAAACTCAGATCCTCCATGATTAATTTCGAGCTTATAGGCTCGTATCTGAATGGTAGGCCTCCTTTATTTGTCTTCTTTGGTGTATCCATTTCCTTTGTTTGCAGCGCTATCCTTCTTTAGAAGCTCACACCTGTACAGTGAAGACCCGATGACATCAAGCTGCTATGGAAATACGAGGCTAGTATGACAGTGGACTTCTAGAGGAAGAAACTGTGACAATGAGCTGTTTGAGTAGCAACTTACAAGGATGAAGGAAAAAATGTAAGGAATGAAGGGTAAATTAGGGAAAATAATGAGATGAAATTCATAAGAAAATGGTAATTGATGACCAAACATGCTCAAATCTTTCAATGATGACCCTATCCTGACAGCATGACCTCGAAACACTCAAAGTTTGACAACTCATCAATTTTTAGAAACCATTGCAGGAAAAAAGGATTCCGTAGCGAATTTAGCTTAAAAGGTATCAGATTCGCTACGAGATTATTAGGTGTTTCTGTAGCAAAATATGTTAAGTTTGTAATAAAAACGCTGCAGACTCTGGAAAAATCCGACAAGTGGCCATATTTGACACATTTGATTAATTAAAGTATCCAATTCATATTTATCCTTTTGACATGACTTAAATACATCCTCTATCAACTTAAAGCAACCTAAAAACTTATACCATATTGTGAAATTTATCATTTCAAGATACTATACTGCTAACCAATCTACTTATAAACTTGACATGCTCAAGTTATTGAAAATTTTGAGTGTGATAACACCTGCAGTAACAACATTGTTAGTATTCCTTTAGTAGCCCTAACATCAGTTACTCTTTCGAAATAATGAAGATCAGTCTTGACATCATTGAATCTATGGTCACAAAACTTTCTTATCTTGTTGATGTGAAGGGAGCTGAAATAAAATGGAACTTACCTACATTCTCTTACTCAATTAGCCCTATATTTTAAGACAATGTGACATGACTCTAATAGAGAAACTCTAGCCCTACACTCTTAATTAAATTTGGTCTCTATCAGAGGTTTTATTGCATGAGAACATATGATTGTCATGGAGGGATGTTAGGCCCCAGAATTTTCATGTTTAATTCAAATTCTCACCCTATTCTTACTCCTGGTTTTCATTGTTATTACTATCACTTTGAGCAATTGTTGGGATAGTATCTTAAACTTGGAGCATGATCAGGTAATTGTTCATTATTTAACATATTTCCTTTATTTCGATAATATTTGCATCAAAATAATTATTGATGATGGTTCTTATTTTGTTTCAAGAAGGAGTATGGAATCATGATCAAAGATACACATGCATCAACAATTAATTACACCAAGTTCGGTTCTTGCCCCAACACTCCTACACTAGCGTTCTTGCACTAATTTGAGGCTTTGACATCTCGGCATGCTTTTGGGGAAAACAAAAGATGGTTATTGTCCAAAATGACCTTTTCTCGCTCACACCTTACTAGTTGCTGCAAATAATATTTTAGAAGAAATTAACAAAGAAAAGAGACACGCCACACATTAGATGTTCCTTGAGTCACACAATCCTCCAGCATGAAGAAAAGCAATTTTTTTATCCTATTCAGTCTTCAAGTAGACCAACGTACAACTTGGAAATGATATTTACAAGTGGTATATATAGTAAGAGAGGCACCAACTCCATCTATTATAAAAATAAGGAAACAATAATTCTAATATTAAATAGGTGTCAAAAGAAATTACAGCCTTATCACATCGAAATCTAACAGAAAGGACAAATGGAGAAGAAAGAAGAGAAGAAATTTGGGCTGAAATGTTGAGTGTGCTATCATGATGCCCCTTTTTTTGTTGATTTATATCCTTGTGTCTTTGGTATTTAATATCCATGTATCTTCATTTAATGAGACCTCCCACAACCTCATAACCACCTCTCATCATCACTTGTATTATACATTTGGTTATGGGTTATTATTCATCCTTAAGTGGCTCAGAAAAATTTGTTGATAGGTGTTAAAATTCAGTTATAACAGGTGCTACCAGAAATTTCTGTAAAAACTTGTAACTGCGCAAAATTTGGAATGCTGCAGGAAATTTCGATATTGCCCTATTTATTTTTAAAAAATACACAGAAAATGCTGAAAATTATGTGCGGACTTATATTCCTTGACACCTAAGATGTTGTTCAAAATTGTAATTGATAAGAAAAAAAGCACTAGTATCAAAAAACTTTTTTACCTTACCTCTATGTGTGCTACAACTTTAGTAAGCTTATCCAAGTTTGTTTTGCTGCTAGCAACTGTTCTGGATCTAGTTGCTCTTGTGGTTACTTCCTTGACAATGAATTTCTCCTCCTTAGAACCCTTTTATGTTTTTCTTTTCTTCTAGGGCCCTGAGTGTTGTTCTGAAGGGGTTGTGTTCTTATTTGTCTTCATGGATTTATTTGTTTTTGAACCTTCAAATTTAACTTCAATATCAATAACCTTTGTCATTAGGCGTGGATTATGTAGAGCCTTGGACTTAAACCTAAACTTGTTGTTGTATTTGGCATGCCTCTTTCTAGTACTTGTTGGCATGTGACTACATAGAAGGTAGAGAAGTGGGCCCCTTCTTTAATCGATGATCGCATTTCTCAAAAATCCATACATTTAGCATTGCACTCCTTCAAAAATCCCCTGATGCTATTAAAACTTAGCCCTTTTCACCTTTCTGCATGAACCTTTATCATCAATAATTCACTCCTCTCCCCTCTAAACCTTTATTCACACTCACTTACCTTTTCTCATCGGCAAATGCATTACACTTACACTTTTGTTAACTTTCTTGCACCATTTCCCTAATTACAATGTAAATGGGACCCACCTCCATCACACCACGTCATCCACTGCCCACTGCACATCACTCGTCGCAGGGTATAAACCTTACCCTCCGCATCTCATATCAAAATAATTCCGATTGCGATCTGCGGGCGAGCCCCCACTTCTGTCCTACCACATCACCTCTCCGCCCATCGCAAATCGCACTTTGCACTTTGCTAACCATAAAAATTACCCTCCACTTGCAAATAACTAAAAATTGTGATTTGTGATCTGCGAGCGGTCCCACTTCCACATTGCCAAATCGTCTTCCCACCATCACACTTCACTCTTCGCTAACCATAACCTTTACTCTCGCTTTCCCATATGTAAAACCTTTCGATTGCGATTTGTGATGTAAGTTGGGCCCCACCTCCATATGCGACATCACCTTCTGCCCACCGCACATCACCCATCATAGGGTATAACCCTTACCCTTTTCTTCTTATCACAAAACACTTTCGATTGATATTTGCAGGCAGTCCCCACCTCCGTCCTGCCATGTCACCTCCACCCATCGTAGTTCGCAAATCACAAGTTATATCATTTACCCTTTGTTGCTTATAATAAAAACTCTCAATCTACGATCTAGGATATCAATTCAGGCCCCACCTCCCTGCCACACCATCAATAGCCCTTCCATGGACTTTGCCCCATTATTTTTAGTGTTAATCATTCTGCTAAACTCCACCATTTCTTCCTCCATCTTCCCCTCATCTCCCTTCCCTATCATGCATATGATGGCTCACGATCTAGTTCACCCCCCACCCAACCCCCCCCCCCACCTTCTGAAGGTTAAGGTTGGGAGGGGGGTCCAAAATGGCTAGTTTTGGAAACTGCCTCATGTGCTACGTGTCTTCCTACTATGATTTCACACCCCCCCCCCCCCCCCCATCCAATACCACAAACCTAACAGGCCACCCTACGAAATCCGGTTTCCTATTTTGCAAGTCCTGCACATGCATGGGCTTTTGGGTGGAACATGCGCAGTTATGGTTTATTCAGTTATCCAGGAAATCTCTGCCAAAGATCCAGGCATGCACATCACAACTTTCGTAACAGTTAGTGGACATCATGAGAACCAGGGAGTGGATGTTTTCAACAATAGGTGGAATCATGCGAGGAAAACCAGACTGCCCACATGTTCACAGCCACTCCTCGCCACCCCATTGTGAATATTCCAGGATTTGGCCTTCCGTGGCCAACTATTTTTTCCCTTTTACTGTTTGATTATGATTTTTTTCGTGTGAAATATCGATTTCACCTGATTCTGCTTTATTTTTTTGTTTGCAGGAATGATTGCTTGATGCACGCTCTGCTAGTTTGTTAGGAAATTTTGACTTTCACATGTGTGGGTCGAACATGAATGATTATTCGATGTGAACCCTCAATAGGAACTCTATATGTAGGAGGTTCAAAGATGAAAGAAAGGTTATAAATTTTGGATAATTTTTGTTATAGTTATGTGCAACTGTGCTCTTTATGCTTTGAGATACATATTTGGGAGAGCTGTTTTGAATATAATATAATATAGATAGATGTTTACTTGGATTCCAAATGGAGAAATGAGTAGTATGTATCTGTGTTCCCTTGTTTATTTGCAATCTCCTATTTATGTATAATCATATTTCATGTTTTGTTTCTTTGAGGATTTGTGTAATGTATCTATCAGTGGTAAGAATTTGTATTCATGAATTTGTTTGATGTACAATGCTCATGTATTAAAATTGTTGCACTTCCTTAATTTGTGCTCCACGAAGCTCTACTATTGGTCATATTCCATTTACACCCATTTCCTCTGAGTTCATGGGAGACAGATTCTTAATACTTTTAAGCTTTTCTCTTGCATATTCCTCCTCCATTCCTTCTCAACACCTCTGCATATTTTGAAAGTCTCTGATCATTGTTTCAGACTTGGCCCATTTGAAAAGCCACTAAGCCATACAACCTCTCGATCCCTCTTGCAGTATAGGGAAATTCACATGAATCAGACTCCAAGGTCTTCTCCATTCCTGAACCACCCAAAACATTATTTCCCTTAATCCATATTCTGTTATAGGCATCCATATAATTGTCCACATTTATTCTCTGATTTTAAGATGCCATAGGCACTGGTCTTTTGCAACTCAAGGCTGTCTCTAGGAGCTACAACATATTTTTGGCACCGTTATCGGGAATACAAATGAAGAAATATTTTCCCTGGGAGACGACATAAATTCCACCCTTCAAACATGTGAGCAGGAAGGGTTGGGAGTTGTGTATTCGTCACCTTGGTGACTCCACTATAAAATAGTCCTAATTAAAAGAAATCTTGGCTTTCACCAAGCCTCACACCATATCTAGATCCACCATCTACCCCCACCTCTAAATCAGATCGTTGTGTCAGGTTTCCTTTTGAACAAATATGCCCCCTTGGCCCTCCCTTGGCCTCTAAATGATATGCTGCAAGAATATCTAGATTTGTTGCCTCGTTCACCAGGGAATATAATACTTCTGCGCAGAGACACATTGAAACCTTCTACGCCTTCACCAAGAATGTGAATATAGAGAACTTAGATGTGGTATTAATGATTTTCATCCAATCCTTGGAGGGAGAAGCCCAGAAATGGTTAAAGTCTCTAGCCAACAACACAGTCCACACTTGGGAAGAAATGGAAATTTTCTTCACATTAAAATGGGGAGAAAAGAGGGACCATGGATACGTTCTCACCGAGTTCAATGCTCTAAAGAAGAGACACCATGAGGATGTAACATAATTCATAAATAGGTTCAATAATATCTATAATAATATTCCGGTTGGAATAAAGCCTCCCCAAGAAGCTTCTAAGGTGGTCTTTGTAGGAGCTTTCGAACAAGAGTTTGGGTTCATCCTAAGAGAAATAAAATCCACATCTCTGGATCAGATCTAGACTGACACATTGGAGGTAGAAGCAAACTTTTATTCTACTGGTAAATTCAAGGGGAAGACAAAAAATGAAGCCAAAAGAAAGAACATGGAGGAGGCTTCTACTTCTAATCAAGACAGGGAATCACAAGAGTATACAATTGAAGATGTTATCACCAAATAGAGTCCTCTTGGGCTGCTTCAATGGTCAACTTGGAGTAACTATTTCAAACCACTTCTAACTGAAACTTAGCCTCTTCAGTTTGAGAGGGCTATCTCAAGGGGGTTTTATGATATTTAATAATGATAGTACTAAATGGCTAACTCTATGAATTATGTCTTAGCTTTGAATTATTATAGGTTGAAAAATGAAGGCTTTGATACCATTGGGCTATGGATTTAGTGACATGGATATCAATGACAAAGGATATCCTTATGGAAGTTGAGGCATGTAGATATTTAAATGAAAGTAGAATACACACACATAGAATTTACTCAATATATAAATGTTCAAAGGAATTCAGAGCATGAGAAACATGAATTCTGAGTAATGAAAATTAAGATACTGAAAGCAGGACATTGAGAAAGATATCCAATAGTTTAATGCTTGAAAGGAAGTCAGAGCATGGAAAGCACGAATTATGAGTGATAAAACATTAATATATTGATAGCAAGTAATAAGATACATAGGAAAATGTTCATGAAAATATCAAATGAATCTCAAGTGAAGGCTGAAACCAATAGCCACTCTCTATTACTGATCAGAGCCTGTTTACAATAGTAGAAGTCAGTAGTAACATATTCCAACCCTTCATTCATTGAAGTATTTTTTACTTATAGGAATCTAGCATTTACATCCAATATTCCAAATGGATAGATCATTAAGTTCTTTTAATACCACCTAATCTAACCACAAACTAGATATTTATAACTAGAAAATGGCACCTACTAAATTAGGAGTTAGAGTCCTAACATAACTCAAACACCTATTTATTACATTTTTATCTAAATATAATTCAAATTCCTCGAAAGGAATCATGTCATTTAGCAATACTGACCATGATCAAAACATAACTACCCTCGCTCTCTTCATGAAATTGTTCTGCCTACTGTTAAGGAGTTGTTACGTTGATGATATGGCAGCATGATGAGATGGCAACTCCAAACCATATTCATGACAAATTTTTCCATTGAGAAATGTTTTTTTCTGATACTCTTTATCAATGCTCTGATAGTCTTTGACATTTCCCATGGAGACAACTTTGAAAAATTTACTTACCCCTCAAACATTTCCCAAAAAATGACTTTGTTATAAAAACCGAATGTTTAGCTACTTTCGCAGCGAAATTCCATAGCGAAAACAATTAGGTCATATGTGTTGTACATTTGCTACTTTTGACCTTTGGATGGTGTTAGGTGATCAAAAAAATTTAAATACAAACCTTATAGTTCCTTAACCAAGTCAATTTAAGTGGCTTAGAACCAAAAAGATATCTTCAGAAATTCCGCAGCACAAACTGGGCTTCAAGCCTGGGACACGCTACGGAATTTCCTAACTTCCCATAGACTTCAAAAAATTGGGATTTTAGGCCTAGAAAAGGTCCATGGCCATGTGATATGATAGGATGAAGCATGATAAGAAAACGTTGGTTCAAAATACCTCTTACCATCCTCAAGAAACAAAATTTTCACCTTCAGCAACTTCATCTACCAATAAAAATGACTCTGTTTTTCCTGAAAAATAAGGCTGCAATCATGAGCTCCTATCTCTCGATCCCTAATATCTATTGCAAACATTGAGGAGGTTTTTGTGGATAATAATTTTTATAAGAAAAACCTCTCTTGGTTTTTTGAAAACCATCTTCAGTTTTCTGGAATCGGAATTATAAAATCATGTATAAAACAAGAAAATTCATAATTCTAAAAATAGGTCCCAAAGGAAACTTTGAATCTCTAAATTGGTAGCACCTGGGAGAAAATTGAAAGAGGTTATTGTTCCTTGTTCTGTTCTTAGAAAAAAAAATCTTTTATATTTTTTAAACTCATCTTTAGTTTCCTACAAATTCCTCTTGAAACCAACAGCTCAAACAGTCCAAAAAACACAACAAATCCCCTTGTAGCTCTTGGCAGAAATGCATGTAACCTGTCTGGATGAAAACTTGTGTGAAGATGAGGTCTTACATGATCATTTTAAGGTCCATGGGCTCTTATATAACCATAGAGCCTCCTTTTTATGCTTTTCTCTTCATGGCCATCTCCCTTTATAACCCAAAATTCCCTCTTAAAAATGTGACACCGTAAAAAAAAATTGGACAGCAAGTTGTTTGCCACAAAGCTAAACTTTTCAAAGGTGAAAATTGATTGATACATGAAAAGGTTTAAATGTTAATGACAGAGAGGAGCTTGGGTGATTTTTTTAGGGAATGAAATTTGAATGTGGATAGAATGATGACAAATGAGGGAGTGGAAAGCAATGATGGGTGGTATTTATGCTTTTGAATGCTTAGATGATTATGAAAATCAATTGTATGACCTTACCTTTACCCTAAAACACTAAATAATTGATGCGTCATCATCCCATTCATTTTTGTAGAAAAACATGATTCTGCAGCATTCTCAATTATAAATTTTACAGATTTGCTGCATAATGATTAGGTGATTCTGCAGAGAAAATCACCTGTTTTGCATAGAATTCGCTGCAGAATCAAGAAAAATCAGACGTGACCAAATTTTTTTTTTAAACTAATGCATGTGAACCTAAAGTGAAACTTGATAGATATTACTAAGATAACATGACTAATGAGGTGTTTTGGACTTAGGCTAAAGACTTATTTCATCAACTTTTCATCAATTTCATGGACAAACCTGATGAGACAGATGAAACCTAGATGAGTGACCCTAATTAAAAATTAAAAATTTATGCGTGATAATAGAAGATATGAATAAGCTTATCAACAATCTCTCAAATAAGCTAGTTAAGCTTGAATTGGAGGCCAAGAATTCCCCTCTTCATTCCAACCAGATGATTCCTAACCGTGGGTTTAACCCCTAGTAACAGAATCCCCCTCTATAGTTGTTGCAGCGGGAAAGGAAGGAACAACAGGATCACATCCAACCCCCTCTATACTTGGAGGGAGAAGTGGAGGGACATGCCAATGAAGTCATAGATAGCCAAGAAGATCAATTATTTGCTTACTCTGATGATGAGGAGGGTGAAATCATCCTACAAGGGGAGTAAGAAGAGAAGGAAATCCCTCGAGAAGATCAATATATTGACAATTACTGTAGACAGTTCATGTATTTCATGCGCGCTCAACTCCACAAGAAGTACGACCTCAGGTCCTTCAGAAAGAGAACCCAAGGGAAAGAACAAAATGAAGGGTCAATATCAAGAGAACAAACCCCTCTTAGTCCTACTATTAAAGGGAAGAAGCCATTAGAAGAGTCAGCCCCTCATAAGGCCACTGCATCCACTTTCACAAAGCAAGAGACTGATCCTCCCAAAGATAATAAGCCCTCACCTATACCCTTGCAAATTCTCGACCCTCCTAAAGAGTAGTCCAAAGAATCCATTTCAGAAAAAGGGTCCACATCCTTTAATCTTCAAGAAGAACGACCCATTGTGGTTTTTGTACTGCATGTAGAAAACTAGTTCCTAGCCTATTCTAAAGAAGAGGGAGGCGAGCTTACCCTCCACGAAGAAGGGGAAGAGCTGGAGTGTTTCCCAAAGGACAGCACTAAAAATCAACAACGGTATGGAAATCCAGAAACAAAGGCAGCAAAGCTTAATTGTCTAGATCCACAAGAGCATCCTCAACAAGTAGTGTTTCGTTCAGATATTAAAGACCAGTCAGATTTTCATAATGAAGACCATCTCTCAAATCCTCTTTGAGTACTACAACAGATTATTACAAATCGTGTTCCTTCAACCCGAAATTAACGAGAGTTTGCAGCTCCCTTGCAAGCCTCTGTGTGACAAAGAGAAAGATAAAAAATAATCAGATCACTTGACTATTATGGATAGTGAGGAAAGACAATTGGTTCCCTTGCTGTTTGAAGAGAACCATTTTCAAAAAAAAAGAAAAGGAGCAGTTTGGAATGAGGTTTGTTTTCCTATTATAAATCTTCTAGAAGATCTTATGTTGCATGTTTACCATGACCCTTTAGTCAGTGTATTGCAGTCATCAGTAAAGGAATAAGATGATTTATGTATCAGGATTTTTGTCCTACCATGGAAAGATAAAGTAAAAAATTGGTTTGAGAATCTTCCAGCTGATAGCATGAGCAATTTTCATGAATTCATGCAAGTTTTCCTAGGTTTATGGGTAATCATGGGAAATGTATTTCTTATCATAGAAGAATATGGACATTTAAAAAGGCATCTTGGGGATACAATACAGTATTTTTCAGCCATGTTCAATAAGGTGTATCATTCAATGCCTACTGATATAAATCCACCCCCAAGAGTAGCTCTCTGGCACTACCCAAATGCCTATAATCCAGGGATGGAATTCCAAGTAAGAGAAAGGGACATTGCAACCCTTGAAGAAATGAAAAATGTTGCAATTAATGTGGAATTAAACCTATTGAACAGAGAGGGAAATTTTAAAACAAAGGAAGAATTGATTCAGTTTTATTCATTACCTTTATGCCTTAACTCATCAGATAAAATGAAAACATGTCCCAAGTTGTTTGAAGACATGGAGAACATATGTGCAGTACCAAGTTGTGAAGTTGGATCGATTGGGTCATGATATTCAGAAATAGGTAAAGTGTATCTTGATCCAGTGGCTATCTATATTGAGAAATTATTCATCACAAGGCCACCATACCTTTCCAACATTTTTGTTGTTGTTCAGGTTTACCAAGCTCCTTGAAAGGAAGATCAGGTTGGGAATTCCTATCGAATACCCTTAAGAGGTTTGTTTCAGAGTTTGGTGAAAAACAATGAAAGAACAAATTTATTAGAGAAGTTGCTTGCCTGGTTACATTGCATTATTGTATCATTTAGAATAGCATTCCTTACAACAGATTAGGGTTGGTAGGTGTGAAAATAAGCTCATTGATATGAGAATATTTTCAGTTTAGTTTCAGATTGATTTGCAGTTTTCAGTTCAAGTGTGTTTCAGTTTCCAGTTTCAACACAGTTCATATTTCATCATTTAAGATTTTCAAGGTGTGACAGTGATTTCCGTTTTGATAGTTGGCAGTGCACAGCTCAGTTGTAGTTTCAATTCAGGCTTAGAGCATGCATTTGTGACTCCATGCACCCAATAAAGCACATGAATTCAGGCATGCAAGTTCTCAATTCACGTATAACAACACGTTGTCCCTAGATGGAGCCAATGTAGGCCTGTGATCGCACACAAGGTAGAGAAGTGGGCCCCTTCTTTAATCGTTGATTGCATATCTCAAAACTCCATACATTTACCATTGCACTCCTTCACAAAACCCCCGATGCGATTAAGCCTTATCCCTTTTCACCTTTCCGCATGAACCTTTATCATCAATAATTCACTCCTCTTCGCTCTAAACATTTATTCACAGTTGCTTACCTTTTCACATCGGAAAATGCCTTACACTTACACTTTTGTTAACTCACATGCACCATTTCATTGATTTCAATGGAAACTAGACCCACCTCCATCACGCCACGTCATCCACCACCCACTACACATCACTTGCCACAGGGTATAACCCTTACCCTCCGTGTCTCATATCAAAATACTTTGGATTGCGATTTGCAAGCAGGCCCCCACTTTCATCTTGCCACATCACCTCTCTGCCCATCGCAAATCGCACTTCGCACTCACTAACGATAACACTTACCCTCCACTTTCTCATAACTAAAGCTTGTGATTTGCGATATGCTGGGCATCCCCACTTCTGCCTTGCCACATCGTCTTCTCGCCATCGCACTTAGCTCTTCGCTAACCATAACCTTTACTCCCGCTTTCCCACTTGTAAAACCTTCCAATTGTGATTTGAGATGTAAGTTGGGCCCCACCTCCGTCTGCCACGTCAGATTCCTCCCACCACACATCACTCATCATAGGGTATAACCCTTACCCTCTGCTTCTTATCACAAAAAACATCTAATTGCGATTCGTAGGTGGGCCCCACCTCTGTCCTGCCACATCACCTCCGCCCATTGCACTTCACAAATTACAAGTTATACCATTTACCCTTTGCTTCTTATAATAAAAAATCCCAATATGCGATATCAATTTGGGCCCCACTTCCCTGCCATGTCATCAATATCCATTATGTGACCTTTATCCTGTTCTTTTCAGTGTTAATAATTCCACTAAAATCCACTATTTCTTTTGCCATCTTTCCCCCCCCCCCTCACCTTCTGAAGGTTAACGCCTGGAGGGAGGTCCAAAAAGGTTGGTTTTGGAAACTGCCTCATGTGCTATGTGTCTGCCTACTGTGATTTTTCACCCCCCCATCCAATACCACAAACCTGACAGGCCCCCCTCCGAAATACGATTTCCTATTTTTTGAGTCCTGTACATGCATGGGTTTTTGAGTGGAGCATGCACAATTATGGTTACTCAGTTGTCTAAGAAATCTTTGCTAAAGAGCTAGGCATGCGTAGCACAGCTGTTCTTTCTATAACGGTTAGTGGAAATCATGAGAACCAAGGAGTGGAGGTTTTCGACAACATATGGAATCATGCAAGGGAAACTAGAATTCCCACCTATTCACAACCACTCCTCGCCACCCCATTGTGAATATTCCATGATTTGGCCTCCATGGCCAACTATGTTTTCCCTTATACTAATTATTATGATGTTTTGCGGCTGAAATCTTGGATTCACCCGATTCTGTTTTGATTTTCTATTTGAAGGAGTGATTGCTTGATGCACGCTTTGCTAGTTTTTTAGGATATTTTGATTTTCACATGTGTGGGTCGATCATGAATGATTTTTATATCGTGAACCCTCAATAGGAGCTCTATATGTAGGAGGTTCAGAGATGAAAGAAAGGTCATGTTTTTGGAGAAGTTTTGTTTTAGTTCTATGTGATTTTTCTCTTTATGCTCTAAGATACATATTTGGGAGAGTTGTTTAATTGGATTCCAGATGGAGAAATAAGTAGTATGTATCTATGTTCTGTTGTTTGTTTGCAATATCTTGTTTATGTATAATAATCTTTCATGTTCTACAACTTTGAGGATTTGTGTAATGTAGCTGCCGGTGGTAAGCATTTGTATTCATGAATTCGTTTGATGTAAAATGCTCATGTATTAAACTTGCTGCATTTCCTTAATTTTCACTCCAAGAATCTCTATTTTTGGTCATATTCTAGTTACACCTATTTCCTCTGAGTTCACGGGAGACAGATTCTTAATACTTTTAAGCCTGTATCTTGTGGATTCCTCCTCCATTCCTTCTCAACACCTCTGCATATTTTGAAAGTCTCTGCTCATTGTTTCAAATTCAACCCATCTAAAAATCCACTAAGCCATACAACCTCTCGATCCCTCTTGCAGTATAGGGTAATTCACATGAATCATTCTCCAAGGTCTTCTCCGTTCCTGAACCACCAAGACCATTATTTCCCTTAATCCATATTCTGTTAGAGGCATCCATATAATTGTCCACATTTAACCTATGATTTTAAGATGTTCTAGGCACTGGTATTTTGCAACTCAAGGCTTTCTCTAGGATCTACAACAGTACCAGAAAAAGGTTTGGATTCTTCCTTCTTTTTCTTACTACTAATGTCATATCCAACATCCTTAAGGAGTTCTTCATCTGATGGTGTAGGCTGATACTCTTTCTACAACTTTTGTTCAAATAGGTGCTTTTGGAATTTCCAGTAGCAGCTGCGCTTTTGATTTATTTGTAGTTGCATACCTTCCTTTTCTGGCTCTAGTGTATACATTAGGAAAGGGAGGAATAGAGGCCACTATTTTCATAGATTTAGGTTTACTTACTAAGCAACTCTCTCCTTTTTCCAACCTTTTTTCAGCCTTGACTGCAGAAACCTTATCTTTTTTACTCTTGGCCTTCCTATGAATGTTTTCTGCTTTGGAATTTCTCTTTGTTATTATTTTTTTAGATTGAGGGCTTGGTTGTGAAACTAGAGGTGTAGGTGCAAGTTGGCCTACACAATAGAATAAAAAGTGGTCCCAAGTTTTATTTCTCTTCCTTAATTCTTCTTCAACTAAAAATTTGATTAAAGCTTGATGGTATAAGCTATACTCTGAAACATCAATATGAGTCTAAACCCTTGTTGACATCTTTGTCCGGATTTTCAACAAGAAATATGGCAGATTTAGCGTCTTCATCCCTGCAATATGAAAAAGAAACCTCATGTGATAGAGTAACACAACTGTATACCTCCTTTCACAAATGAGGTATATCTTGATAAACTTGATATCTTCTGCCCAGTCATTCTTAAGATAGTTTCTTGGAATTCCTTTTTCCTAATTTGGATCTCTATGTGCATCTTTGAGAAAGCTATTGATATCTCCTCCTATAATAACCTACCCTTTAAACCACCTCTATCCTTCCTGGTGAAGGTTAAAGGCTTCATTAATGGAGTCTTCAAAAACTTGCAAATTAAGGCCATAAACTGTAGCTTCTTGACTATTAAAAGAGTTAGAAAACTTCTGGGCTACTCCTGAGTGAGAGTTCCCTAACCTGGTGCATAGAGAATACCACCTTGACTGAATAAACGAGCTTCTTACCCTCAAATTGGAATTAACTAGATCTACACCTCGTGGCACAATTCGATTTACTTTTCCACATGTTTTAGTAATATTCAAAAAATAAATGACTCTGTCTCTTGCAACTGATAGGTGGTAGAGTTGAAGGAGATTTACCTTACAAGTGTTGCCTATACCCACCTTTTGAAATCTCATCTGAAATCCAGACTCCTCAAACTATGACTATCATCAATTAAATATCCAATAGCTAAAACTTCGAATAACAGTTATCCTAATTTTTCAGTGGTTTTAAAACCAAAATTTGGTTCATCACCCCATGCAAATCAACCTTCATAATTAAAAATATTCTTCATCGTGATGTGCACCATGTGATAATCCATCATCACCTTCAGTTGGCTATGTATTTCCATATGGAGTGCTCCAGATGTCTTGAGATAAGCAGACCTGTGACTAGCAGTCACCTCCACTGTCTTTGCTGTTAATTGGCCAAAATTTCCAGTAGCACTATTGTGTAGCCAACTAAACGGTTATGATGTTGAGTGTAATAACCATGATCTCCTCCATTCAGAAAAACACGTACTTAGACATACGTATAACTAACCTGGGGTTGAAAGGCAGGACAGGGTAACGGTTAAGTTCATAACTACGAGTGACAAATGGGTTCAATGTATATTACGACTTGACTTAAACTAACTGACTACAATACGAAACCTATCATG
This sequence comes from Pinus albicaulis, assembly GCA_034641835.2. Classification (NCBI taxonomy): domain Eukaryota; kingdom Viridiplantae; phylum Streptophyta; class Pinopsida; order Pinales; family Pinaceae; genus Pinus; species Pinus albicaulis. Next base: position 670,577,657 of record CM076574.1, on the reverse strand, counting down.
AGATATGAAAAGATTTAAAAAAAATACTTGAGGTGTATTTACATTACAACACATGGCTTGACTAAAGTGGATGCACTTTTTTGTTTATTTTTTTAAAAAACAGAGTACACTTCTGGAAATTTTTGCAGCATTGGAATAGAAATAAAAAAGACAAAAATGGGAAAATAACAGATTGTCCAAAAATACTAAAACTAGTGCTTCCGGAAATTTTGGTAGTGACCAATATTTATTTATTTATTTTTTTGAAAGTTTTGAAGTTTAATCCTAAAAATAAGAATATGAAATGGACTCATGACTTAGCAAATAACTATGCTAAAAAAATGTATAAAATAGAGCTATGGCTCCAAGCCTGGGAAGCAAACCATTTCTTTGTACCTTGATGCTACTAAGCTGAGTGTTGGGGTTTGTACCCCCTTCCCTCTGATAAATTGGAGGCTGGACTACTGCAGATGTTGTAAAATATTGATATTTCAATTCAATGCCAATTTCATGCTTCTCTTATGTATATTTTCTGTATTGTTAATTTCTCTCACATAGTTGAGAGTTTTCCATAAAGGGAAACGAGCTTGTTGGCTAGAGCCTAGCCAACCCAACTTGTTCTCCCCATATTTCTTAGTGTTCTTAGATATAGTTATGATGGTGTGAACAAAGAGATTTATTTATGCTTGAGCTTGCAGGTTTGTAAAAACCCTTGTGAATGTATTTATTTTATGCATGATCTCAGATTTGAGGAGTCCTCGTGTGTGTGGAGTGAATTTTTATTTCTAGTTTCAATATTTTATTCTTTCCTGAAGCGTCACACTATTTTTTTTTCTTCAGAGAATGTTTCTTTAGTTATTTCCAAAAGATTATACAAAGTTACAGTTTAATGGTATAATTTTGATAGGAATATTGATTTCCTTTTATAAGCACAACATACCCTGATATAAATACGAGTCCAAGTTGAGGGATGCTACATCTGTGTATAAGTTTTGACTCCAACGATTTCCTCATATGATCATAAACTAAATATCACTAAGTACAAGAATCGTTTATGGTGTTTTTTGAGCTTAAATACTTCATGAAATTAATATTTTATGCATAGTATATGTATCACATTGTGTTGGAACGGGGCTCCCTAAGTTGCAAATTTTGTATAATTTTTTTATTAATTAGTCTAACATAGGGGTTTTGGAGCGAGTCAAAGCCCCAAACGCATTGTAATGGGTCGAAGGGTATACCTAGAGGCCGAAAACCACATGATAGCGTAGGCTACATCGATATAAATAGATGAATAGTTTGAGTCTAAAGGTAGGCATGAATTAAGACTAATGCTATGTGTGAACTGTTAGATATGTTTTGGGTTGTTTTCGGTAAGGACTCCTACTGGCTGTGTGCACAGAGATCCTCAGTCGTGTTGTGTGCGAACCCTGCTAGGCTATGTGAGCGGGCTGGTTTTGGTTGTAAGTGGATTTGAATGTTAATGAATACAAAGTATCATTAAAGTATCCATGTGCTGTCTAAATTGTTTATGTTTATTGCTGAAGCATATCTGTGATGATTATTTAGTTGTGAATATATTTTTGTTTTGGCATAAGTATATCTTTGATCTGATATTAGCTACAATTATAAGTACTCTGTGATGGTATTTGGTAATGCGCACGTGGATGCTAATGTACTGATTAGATATGATAGCTTTGTTATGGTTATATGCTAATTATATTGTTAAAAGGGCTGCAAATAGACTCATCATATAGATCTGCCTCACATTACCTACTCTCTCTCAGGGTGCAGAAACTTGGTTCCAACACCCTCCCATACTACTTCGGGTGAGACCTTGGCCTGCGCAAGTAGGTCATTTCTAAAAGGGCCAGTAGTATAGGGGTTTTTTGTAAAACCATAACCTCCGAACCTAGGTCAAAACCCCTCAAGCCAACAAATGGTTTCATTGCCAGGAACAGTAAACTGGGTAAAAAGAAAATTTCACCGTTGAAGGGAGCGGGCAACTGGTAATTAATGAGGCGATTTCTGAAGATCTTTTACCGTTTACTTGATGGTAAGTTTTTGATAAGCCTCAGCCAACCATTGGGTGACCCCTGTGGCTATAAAAGCAGAGGGATAGATTAGAAGAGGGTTTCGTATATCTTGAACAGTTTGTGCTTTGTGAAATTTTGTGCTTATTGCACTTTGTTAATGTATGGGCATGCTACACCCTCTGATAGTAGCAACCCTGAGTTTATATTTCGCACCAAAATGACGACGACCAATCCTACTGAATCCTCATAGAATATGGCCTTGACGGAGCAAGAATTTAAGGAAGTACTGGAGGTCGACCCCGAAGTTTAGGCGGTTATGTCCACGCCAAGCCAGGGAAAGCAGAAGGGGAAAGAAAAAGTGCAGGGGTCGGGGAGACCTGCAAAATGGGCTGGGGTGAAGCCTTGCACCTCCCCTTGAAATGTGAATTCCTACGAGCGGTGCCCCAGGCACAATCACCTAGCCCATTGAAGAGACCTATGTCGACTCAAGAAGAGGCCCAGATCATTGAACCGATCAACTGGCTACTGCCCTATGTTCGGCCTCGCAGGCCCTCGACATGCATGCCTAAGAATATTAATGGCCTGCGCACCTATCTACAAATTCCACTGACTCCGAGTGAGGTCCCCATCATTGGAGAACCCTTTGGCAAACTCCACGAGGTAAAATTCGACGACCACGACCTGGCCAATTTGGAGGCCTTCCCCGAATTGGCATCGGAACTATATATCGAAAGGGTATTGGAATAGGATGGGCTGAAGATATTCCCCATGCTATGGGCACGCAATTTGGCTAGTTCTGGGTTATTAAACCTATTACGGATGCCTCACTTTGGCCACTACAATATCACTAACCGACATGTGCACCAACTTCTTGCCCTGGTAATGATGGCAGCTTATGGATCCAGGATCACATCCCTATTGATGCTGTGCTTATTCACCATATCACTGGTCTCCCCATGGAGGGGTCGAACCCTATGGAGCGAGTCACCAAAAATTATAAGAAAAATATCGCTGATAAGGTGCGCAAGGAATACCATGTGGAGCGGAAAACTAGGGGGTTCATGATCAACACCATCAACGTCCCCGGTGCAAAGATGGGTACCTTGTTGCTGGCATGCAAGATGATGCACAATGTTAAGCTGCCACTATCCCTGCGTATGTAATTCAGTTGGTTGGCTGGTACGAAAAGGAGGTCTGCTACAATTGCTGCCAGTTCCTGTGCACGGACTTTCTGGTGAATGTGCGTGAGGCCTAGGATCATGGAAGGGCATTCTACTACTCTTGGCTACTGCTCCTCATTGCATTGGTCACATGGGAAGCCCCTGAAGACTCAATCCTCCCTAAGCTCATGTAAAATATGTGCGAGGGGGCGCGATACGCAAATTTGTGGGATTCAAAGGACGCGTAACGTATTGAGGACAATCAAGTCTTCTGGGTCCTATTTTAGAGCGGGCTCATAGTAGCAATCAACTCTCGGCCGCAATTATCACCATCAGTTTATGATAAGTACAAGAGCATTGCATCATTTCAAGTAACCATGCATAGTGTACAAATCATAGGCCACAATAATTCGACATAGGTCTCACTCCCATACATGGTTGTTCATGAGGAAATTGACTGCCTAATTGCAACTTGGCCTCCACACTGGAAGCTAGGCTTCAAATCAGGTACGAAGGACACTGCAGGGACGAGCACCACGAAGGTCATCCCACCCGACACCACCAAAGAAACTGGAGGACAAGGTAAAGATATTGGGAAGGAAGTGGACCCAGGATCGCAGAAGGGTTCGCAGCAAGGCAAGAGTACTGGGAAGGGTGCAAAACTAACATCGCAAAAAAATTCATAGCAGGATTTGGGTGCAAAAGGTCTGGATGCGGGATGTGCTAACTCCCCTCAAGGCACGAAGCAAACTAGTGACCCTGTTAAAGGGCCATGGAAGAAGCAACAAGCTCAAAATCCAGAACGCGACATAGGAGTTATGCTGACATAAGAGGACCTAGAGAAGATTGTAGATTTAGTCACCCTGGCTGTAGAAGATAGATGGCTAGCTCTAGAAGAACAAAAAGAAAGCCATAGTCGATACACTCCACGCTGAGCTATGGGCTCTGCAGCTCAAGACTGATACCTTGCAAACAATTATGATTTAGGCACAGTCGACCCCAGCAACAAGTAGTGCAGTAATTAGTACGCCAGAAAGCAGCCTCTGCCCTCTCCCAGGCATAGCACTCATACTGAGTCCACCCGACTTAGGAGCGCAAGTACAGGCCTGTGCAGAGGTACAATTGGATCTAGCCTGCCTGCCAAATGAACCGTTGCAGATCCTTCATGCGTCCTTGTTTGAATAGATTCAACATAGAGAATGACAAGTGCACCAGTAGCTCTGTATAGTTGAGCATACAATTGAAGAAAAAATTGTTGCTATATCCTAGGCATAGGCTGCATGTACCCTCGTCGTTGCACAAAATAAAAATTTAGAGCACCTAATTAGTAGGCTCTGTGCAAACATCACCGAAGATATCCCGGCTTCTGCCACCCCCCAGGCCAAGATTGAGGGGTTGGTTGTAGTGCTAAAGGCCTCAAGGACCAAGATCCAGGCAGTCAAGACGGAGATGGAACAATAGATTGCAGCCTTGCAGGCCAAGTTACAACGAGAAATGCCACCTAAGGTAAGGGCCCAGTGAACTGCATTGGTTACAGAGGCCACCAATGTCATTACAGGTCAAATCGCTCAGGGTGCAGAACTGTTGGAAACAGTTATGCAGTTGTGGACCAAGGTGTAGCGTGACCCTCTCCTGCATGAAATCAACCAAGAGCTGCGTCAGAAGGAAGAATATTTTGAACAAATTGGGGCTACCTTAACCATTCTGGTCCCCACTCAGCGCTTGGACCGACTGTGCACCATCCATGTGCTCAGAGACGACATGCAAGCTCTTCAGAAACGGAAGAATACTTTGAGTGACCACCTCAAGCCATGGGCCGATGAGGCACTCAAGCTGTCTCAGGATGTTGACATCACAGTTAAGAAACTGAACTAGACTTTGGAGAGTGTCACTACGGCTATAGAAGGCCCAACTTCACAGAATTTGGTGGAGATAGCCCAGAATGATTTTGCGCAAAGGGAAGGAGTATTGCCCCCGCTAGTTGATGCGATCAAGCAGCTTTAGGAAAAGATGCAAAACCCATGGCCCCAGTGACTTGGGACAAGTCAAAAGATTATGTTGGGAGCCTGTTGGAACGGGGGTCCCTAAGATGTGAATTTTGTATATTTTTTGTATTAATTAGTCTAACACAGGGGTTTTGGGGCGGGTCAAAGCCCTGAATGCATTGTAATGGGTCAAAGGGTAGACCTAGAGTCTGCAAACCATAGTTTGCGGACCATAGGATAGAGTAGGCTACATCGATATAAATAGATGAATAGTTTGAGTCTAAAGGTAGGCATGAATTAATATTGATGCTACGTGCAAACTGTTGGATCTGTTTTGGGTTGCTTTGGGTAAGGACTCCTGCTAGCTGTGTGTGCGGAGATCCTCAGTCATGCTCTGGGAAGACCCTGCTAGGCTGTGTGTGCGGGCTGGTTTTGGTTGTAAGTGGATCTGAACGTTAATGAATGTGAAGTATATTTAAAGTATTCGTGTGCTATCTGAATTGGTTATGTTTACTGCTGAAGCGTATCTTTGATGATTATTAAGCTATGAATGTATCTATGTTTTGGCATAAGTATATTTGTGATCTGTTATTAGCTGCGATTATAAGCACTCTGTGACGGTATTTAGTAATGCGCATGTGGATGCGAATGTACTGATTAGATCTGACAAATTTGTTATGGTTATATGCTGAGTATACTGTTAAATTGGCTACGAATAGACTCATCATACAAATCTTCCTCACATTACCTACTCTCTCTCAGGGTGCAGAAACCTGGTTCCAACACCCTCCCATACTACTTCGGGTGAGACCTTGGCCTGCGCAAGTAGGTCATTGCCGAAAGGGCTAGTAGTATAGGGGTTTATTGGAAAAAATTAACCTCCGAACTTGAGTCAGGACCCCTCAATCCAAAATTTTGTGACAAATATCTGAAGAGGTTTAAGTTTCATCTTTTGGATAATTAACTTTTATTTACAACACAAGAGTTTGTCCTTTCTACCATTGTGAGAATTTCCTTAAGTCTTTATATTTTATCTTTTCACTGAAATTTTGCATCTGATTTGGGATTCTTTTCATTAATGTTCAAACTAAATTTTTCTTTCCTTCTTTGTTAATTTCCTGTTCACGGTTTATAGCACATCAATTTATGAATGAAGGATTGACAAATGTGAAATTGTCTCTGTATAGGAACAAGATGTTGTAAGTACATGAACATAGTGTTCCAGCATATGAACAGAGTATTATGGTATAGGAACAGATCAGACTACTACGTGAAAAAAAATATTATAATATAGAAACAGATTTTCTTTGTTTTCCTAGTGCAGGGACAAAATTGTTTCAGTACAGGAACAAGGTCATTTCAGTAAAAGAACAAAATTGTCATAAAATAAACAAACTCACTCTGTTTTCCTAGTAAAGGAATCACAATACATGAATATATTTACTTTTTGAATATTTTGATTTTTGCAATTGATTTATTGAGTGGCATGAATTCTTATTTTATTTTTTTATTTAAGAAGTATATTTTTTGAGTAAAATATTTTACTGCTATTTTGTGAGTGAGAGTCTAGTTTCCAATGTGGTGTGAGCAGTTTCTACACAAGTTATGGTTTTTTTCTGTAGGTTGATAGATTCTCTCTTTGTAATTTCCAATGTTGTGCCTCGAAGTTCATGAATTCCCAGATTGTCAATTATATGTTGGTCCATTAATATGCCATATACTACACCCAACAAGAAACTAGGAGGAAAGTGAAGGCTCTTGGGAGTGATAACAATGGTGAATATGTGTTGAATTAGTTCAAGAGCTTATGTGAAAAATAAGGCATTGAACGAGAGTTAATAACACCCCATAACCCACAACGGAATGAGGTTGTTGAAAGGAAGAACAAAATTATTGTGGGAGTTTCATGGGAAATGTTTCATGATAAGGGTCTACCATTGTACTTGTGGGATGAAGCATGCAACACAGTAGTATTTGTGCAGGATAAGAGTCCTCATCATATTCTTGAGAAAAATACACAAGCAGAATATTTTTAAAGAAAGAAACCATAGGTGTCACACTTCGGGATATTTAGTTCATCAATTTACTGTCATGTTTCCAAGGATGCAAGGAAAAATCTAGAGTTGTTAGCAAAGTTGGGAATATTTTTGGGGTACATTGATACAACTCACAACTATCAGGTATACCTGCCATCTCACAGGATGATAATTGTTCGTAGAGAGTTGAATTTTAATGAATAGAATTCCATGAGATGTTCCCTTGAGAGGGAACTTCAGTTGCATGTAGATGAGTATATTTTGGCTCCAAATGAAGAACCTTAAGATGTTTTGGAGAAACCATAAGTAGAGGAGCAAAGAGTGGAAGAACCTACTCATGCAAAGACATCCATAAATGGAAGGAAGGGAACTAGGGAAGAAAAAATATTATTGCATGATGCTAGAGAGAATGTGGGAGCCCCCACATCACATCGTAGGAAGAGGAGGTCACTGTATCAGTACACTGGGTACATGGACCTAATGAGCGACATATTTGAGACAAAACAATCATCATTTGAGGAAGTAGTGCAAAAGATAGTGTAGTTTAATTCCATCTTAGAGGAATATATTCCATATTCAAAAATAGTGTTTTGGAAGTGGCCCTAAGACCATAGAGGAAGTCAATGGTAGGTTCAAGGTGGATCTACAAGGTGAATCAAGCAACATATAGAAGCATTGAGAAACACACTGGCCAGATTTGTGTCCAAGGGGTTCTCTTAGGTGGAGGGAATTGATTATGAGGAGAACTTTTCTCCAGTAGTAAGGTACTTTTCTATTAGATTAATTCTAGCACTTGCAGCATAGATGGGATGGAAGATCCATTAGATGGATGTGAGGACAATATTCCTCAATGGAGGGATTGAGGAGGAGGTTTACATTGAACAACCAAAAGGATTTGAGACCTTCAATAGAGATTCACATGTGTGCATACTCAAGCGAGAATTGTATGGATTGAAACAAGAACCCCATGCTTGGTACACCATTATCAACAACTATTTCACCAAGTTGGGACTCACCAAAAGTGAAGCCAATGCAAACCTTTACCATATTTTGGGTGAAGGTAAATTATTGATTATAGTATTAAATGTCGACAATTTTATTTTAACCAGTGATGAGAAGTTGATAAAATCTTTCAAAGAGGATCTTGTAGGAGAATTTGAGATGAAGGACATGGGAGTCATGCATTATTTCCTCGATTTGGAAGTATTCTAAGGAGATGGGGATTTTTTTGTCTCTTAGGGAAAGTATGCCAACAAGATACTTAAGAAGTTCTACATGGAGAGTAGCAAACCCATGGAAACTCCTCTAGCAGGCAGTCAGAGGAAAGATGATGCCACTTTAGGTGAGCAGGTGGGGGCCATTATAAACAGGAAGCTTGTGGGTTCAATCATGTATTTGGTGAATACATGACCAGAAATGTGTTATGAAGTTAACCAACTTAGTCAAGAAATGGTTGATCCAACCAAACTGTATTGGAAGGTTTCCAAACATGTGTTGAGATACCTCATAGGAACTATTGAGTATGGTCTTTGGTACATGTAGACAGAGGGAGTGATGATTCAAGGCTTCATAGATGTATATTGGGCAGGTAGTCCATTAGATTAGAAGAGAAATTCAGGAGTCTTTAGTATTGGGTTAGCAGCATTTTCTTGGTACAATAGGAAGCAGAGATCAGTTGCACTTAGTTCAATAGAAGTAGAGTACACAACTTCTAGTCAAGAAGCTTGCAAAGTTATTTGGATGAGGAAGATTCTTGTTGGGTTATTTGTTCAGATGATGATCCTACCGTGATTTATTGTGACAATCAGAGTTGTAGAAAACCCTATGAGAATCCATTTTTTCATGACGGATCCAAGCATATCGACATCTAGTACAACCATCTATGAGATTTTGTACATAGGCGGATTATGTTGCTAGAATGAATTCCTATAGAAGAACAAGATGTAGATATTTTGAAAGTCATTTTCAAGAGGAGAATTTGAATTCCATAGAAGCAGGATTCACGTATCTAATAATCCCTTTCTTGTTAAGAGGGCGCGTTGAAAAATGGCAACAAGAAAATCCTGATTTAATTTTCCCTTGAATTAAATTAGGAGAGAATTATAATTCCACATCACAAGACAACACAATTTTTTTAACTAAGTTCATTTTACTTAGTTGGATCATTTAATTTGATTTTAGGGCCTAAATTGGGGCATGTAGAGGCCTAGGTTGAGTTTAATTTGAGTTGTAATAATTTATTTCAGTTAAACTGAGTTAAAACCAGTTAAACTAGTTCCAACTGTTGGAGGAACTAGTGGGAGGTCAAGTAGTGGGGCGTGTTGTTATGAAACCAGCTCCAAAAATAGAATAAAAGAGAGATCAATGCCTTAGAAATCATCCACTTCAAGGGGGAAACTTCCTTTACATTACATAAATGAAAAATTCTTGGATGATTCAAATGAAAAAACCTCCTTTCTATATATAGGAGTCCATGGGGTCACAATATAATCCTAGCCGACCTAAAAATAATAATGTAAGGGCACAACAATAACAATAGTGGGGTTTTATGGGGCACAATAATAAAAATATGGGGACTAGAAGGGTACAAAAATAATAGTAAGGGGCCTACACTAACAACAATAAGGGACTACACTAGTAATATAGGGACCTAACATGCCCCTCTCCTTCAAAAAAATGTTTTCCTAAATGCTTGAGTATATCTGGATGCTTCTGTTTAAAATTATCATCCTCCCAGGTGAAATCTTCAGTGGGTAAGTTAGTTCACTTGATGAGATACTCTGAAATTGATCCATTTCGTAGCTGTCGGGTTCTTTTTTTCGTGACTGCTTCAAGTTCCAATATGATTTTTCCTTCCTCATCAAGTTCTGGAAATATTGTTTGAAATGGATTTTTTTCACCTATAACCTTATTTAAGCATGAAACATGGAAAACTGGGTGCACTCGAGAAGAAGCAGGAAGCTCCAATTTGTATGCCATAGTACCAATCTTTTACAACACCTTGTAAGGACCATAGTACTTTCACAATAATTTATTTTCCTTCATATATTTCTGGAAGGAAATTTGTTTGTATGGTTATAGCCATAAGAATACCCAGTCTCCTACATCAAAAATTACCTCACTACGATGTTGATATGTCGGTTGTTTCATTCGATTTTGTGCCAAATTTAGGTTATCCTTTAAGATTTGGAGAACTGGTTGTTGATGCTTGATGTGATCTTGCACTACTTGAATCTTAGAATTTTCTCTTAAAGATGATCTGATGGACGGTGGATGATATCCATAAAGTGTCATAAATGGGGTAATTTTTGTTGCAGTATGAAAGGAAGTGTTATACCACCATTCAGCCAGAGGTAACCACTTGACCCATATGTGTTTGTTTATGAGATACAAAACAATGAATATATCCTTCCAAACATTTTTTCACTATCTCAATTTTCCCAATGGATTGAATATCTGCCAAACCAAAAAAATTTCCACAAAGTTTTGAATATCAGATTTAAGGCCATCCCAAAAAAATTATTTCTTCACCTTGTGGTAAGTTGTTAAAAATCCCGAGTGCCCTCCTACAGGAAAGGTATGCAATTCCAAACGAATATTTTGTTTTAGTTGAGAATTATTACAAATATATAAGTGATATTTGTACCATAAAAAATCATTTTTCCAACTAAATGTATCAGATGTACTCAGATCTTAATGAAAATTTTGAATGACTGTCCACACTTCTTCGTCATTCTTATATTCCTCCCTTGATTTGGTTATCCAATCTAGTTAGATAATAGAAATGGCACAGATAAATGCTTCCACCTCCTCATCCTTTCTTAAGAGTGCATTTGCAACAACATTTAGCTTCCTTTTTTTGTAGATGATTTCAAAGTCATAACCCAACATCTTTGTGACCCATTTTTGCTACTCTTCGGAAGATAGTCTTTGTTCCAAAAAGTATTTAAGACTATCATGATTTTTTTTTACCTTGATGTGTCTTCCCATTAGGTAAGGTCGCCATTTCTTTAGTGCATGTAGTATTTCCAACATTTCCTTGTCATAAATATCTTTCTATAAATACTTTCATTTGATTGGAAAACTTTCAAAAGCAATGGGTCTTCCTTCTTGCATTAAAAAAACACCAATTCCATTTCCCGAGGCATCACATTCCACAATAAAGGTTTTTGTGAAGTCTGGCATAGCTAATACCGGTGCTAGGCACATTTCCTCTTTAAGATGTTCAAAGGCCTTAGTTGCTTCATTAGTCGATGAAAATGCATATTTCTTCAATAATGTTATTAGAGGTGCTGCTATTCTCTCGTAATTCTTAACAAACTTGTGATAATACCTTGTTAACCCGAGAAATCCTCGCAACTGCTTTATGGTTGTGGGTACTTTCCATTCCTTAATCAATTTAATTTTTTTAGGGTATACCTTAATACCATCTCGAGATATAATATGACCCAGATATTCCACCTCTTGTACTCCAAAGAAAAATTTGGAGGTTTTTACATATCATTATTTCTCCTCCAATAGTTTGAGCACCATTCAACATGTTGAACATGATCCTTCCAAGACCTGATGTAGATTAGTATATCATCAAAAAATACTAAACAAATTTTCGAAGGAAGGATTTAAAAATGGAATTCATCAACCCTTGAAATGTAGAAGGTGCATTGGTAAGGCCAAAAGGCATGACCAAAAATTCATAATGACTCTCATGAGCTTGAAATGTTGTTTTTGGAATATCTTAAGTCTTCATTCTAATTTGATGATATCCTGAATGAAGATCCAACTTGGTAAAATAAATTGCTCCATGTAATTCATCCAATAATTCATCAATCACATGAATGGGAAATTTATCTTTAATAGTGAGCGACAATCCTATAATCCCATTACTACGTGCCATGATCCATCCTTATTGTGCACCAATACTACTAGAGCAGAGAAATAACTTTGACTAGGTTGAATTATACCAGCCTTTAACATTTTTGCAATCATATGTTCAAGTTTGATCTTTTGGACATAAAGATATATGTAAGGCCTGATTTTTGAAGGAACACTTCCTGGAATCAAATGAATAGTCTTATCATGATCATGAATAGGTGGGATTCCTTTTGGATTTTCAAACACTGGAATGATTATCGAATACTTTTTTGAGATCTGGAGAAATATATGTTTTTGATGTTGGAACTTCTAGTGAGGATAATTGTGCAATTACACCTCGTTTTTATTTCTTTAGAAGCTTTTTCATGACATTAGATCTTATTATCTTTCATGGCTTCCCTGCAATACCATGTAATTCAAAATCCTTTCCTTCCAAAAAAAAATTCAATAAAATTTCTTGAAAAATAAAAGCTATTGTCCCCAAAGATTGTAACCATTATACTCCTGGTACATCATCAACATCTCCCATTGGAATGGAAATCATTGGACTATTAAATACATATTCCCCAATGGTTATCTTGATATTATGGCATTTTCCAGAGCAATTTATAGTCCCTCCATTTGCAACCATCACTTGACACTTTGGTGTTAGGTATAGGAAGCAATTCAATTCCTGTGCTATGGGTACTACCTGAATCAATCAACACTATTACATTTTTCTTCTTGATATGTCCTTCTAAATTGAGAGTTTGGGGAGTGGTAATTCCTGCGAATGCATTACAATATATGGTTAGACTCATTTCTTCTTTCTCTAGGGTTGGTTCCTGGTGTACATCCTCTTCTTTTGAAGTTTCTTGTTCATTTTATTCCTCCTCTTCACAATATATGCAAAATAATTTCTTCCGAGCACACTTATGACATTTAGTGTATTTTTTATCAAAACTATAGAAAATCCCTTTTTCTCCTTTTTCTTCCAATTTTTGTAGTGTAAACCTTGTAGGTTGTGGAATTCTAGGAGTAGCAACACTTCCATCTTTATAGATGTGAGTGGTAGGCTTCATTGTCGCCATAATTTTACTTTCATTTTTTCTTGCCAACCTGAATGCATTCTCCAATGAATCGGGTTCCCAAAGGCGAACCTCATTTTGGATGATATCCTGTAGAGCCCCTATGAAGACATCAATCTCGTGTTCCTCTGGAATATCATTTGCCCTTATATTCAATTTTTGGAAGTCCTCAATGTGCTCCACCATTGAAACCCTTTTTTTAAGATTTATCAATTGGATAAAGAAGGTGTTTCTCTTTGTATCCTCATAATGTGCTATCATTTCCTCCTTAAAAATTGACCAAGTGACAAATTGTTTTATGAGAGAAAAGCCATCGATACCATACAAATGTATTTTATTCTAAATGTAAAGTTGCAATGCATACCTTTGTATGTTTTGCACATTATGGAGATCAAAATATTGCTCCATTTGTAGTATCCATGTTACAGGATCCTTGCCATAAAACTTCCTCATATCGATCTTTGGAATATGGTGGGTCTTCAATCCGAAATTATAGTTTATGAAATCATGATTAACATTTTTTTTTCTCGTCATGAATTTCTTGTACTACCTTTTCGCTCTTAGGAATCATTTATTGTATCAAATTTTTCAAACATTACTTCAAACCTTACATGTCTTATTTTAGATCATTCTTCATGTCTTCCTACATGTTGTATTTCATTTTTTCATCTATCTTAGCTTCCTTGTCATCCATATTAGCTTCCCTGCCATCCATATTAACTTCCATGCCATTATTCAAACCATCCATCTTATATTCTATGCCTTTATTCAAACCATCCATATTAGCTTCCACGCCTTTCTTCAAACCATCCATCTTAGCTTCCATGCCTTTCTTCAAAACTTCCATTTCATTTTTTGTTTCTCTTTGTGGGAGAAAAATTTGGTGCACTTGGTCTTGTAATTTTGATATATTATGTTGCACTTCTTCCTCTTCATGAGTCATAGTAGAGCCTTATGAGAGCTTAATGGGTGTTCAATTCTTTTTAGGGGCCATTTTAGAACCTAATACTAATATCTATGCTTCAATATTCCATTGGAATCACTTAAAACTGATTTTTCAAACAACACTTATGCAATTTGGGAAAAAAATAAACACCTTTTTCTTGATTTTGAGGGGCTCAATATTGAAACTAATGTATCTTTGGAATTCAGATCCCCAAGATTTTATATTCAGTCCTTTAGTATCCCTCTGAATCTTCTTTCCAATGCCACAAGTCTGACCTGATTTGGATTCTTCAAGAAAAAGTTGTTCTTAATCTCCCGCAATGACCTAATTGTGGACTGGTTCAGTAGAGTGAACTTGTACGACATTCAACATGTCATTGTTTCCTCCTTTGACTTTGATATTGATATACAATAAACTAAAGTCTGTGTAATTTCAACCACCTTTTACAGAATTCCAATCCGATGCTCAGAGAGAGAGTAATGATGATTTTCCCAAGGTTAGTTCTTTGAGATGAAATTTGGGAGCATGCAAAAACCCTAACTTCCATAGATCATATCTCCAAAAATATTGTGAGCTAAGATCTGAAATTTTTACATGTAGTTCATCCGGATTTCTTTGCAAATGTTTTTGTTTTTAGCTTCTGAACCTTCGTATAGAAAATTTATAGTGAAAATTCCATGATGACTTGTTTGAAGCAGTGAAACCCTAGAATCCAAAGCTCTGGTACCAGATGTTATGAAACCAGCTCCAAAAATAGAAGAAAAGAGAGATCAATGCCTTAGAAATCAGACACTTGAAGATGTAAACCTCCTTTACATTACATAGATGAAAAATTATTGGATGATTCAAATGACAACACCTCCTTTCTATATATAGGAGTCCATGGGGTCACAATTTAATCCTAGCCGACCTAACAATAATAATGTAAGGGCACAACAATAAAAATAGTGGGGTTTTATGGGGAAAAATAATAACAATATGGGGACTACAGGGGTACAAAAATACAAATAAGGGGGCTACACTAACAACAATAAGGGACTACACTAGTAATATAGGGACCTAACATGTGTACTCAGTGATCAACCAGTTAACTGATAAAGAAACCGTAATCAACTCATGCATGCATGAAATACGAGTCACCCAGTTGAGATTGAAGTTCAAAGGTAGTGTACTATCAACTGTATAATTATCCAAGTTGCAAAGGTGGTGCATGGAGTTAGAGAAAGACCTATAGGGATTGTGCAGTTATATATGGGGAATTTCATAATTAATAGGGGCTTCCCAAGGAAAAAAACAAGGAAATAGGGGCTTGGCAGGTAGGAAAATTGGCTAAGTATTGGCAAAAATCAACTTATGAGGTAGTGAGATAGATTATACTTGTGCAAATATTATTCATGCTTGAAAAAGCATTGTATTTATTCTCTATTTTCAAATTAATGCAAACAAATAGGAAGGGGTTTTGAGCAATGGCTTTCCCACAGATATATCCTCATGTTATGTCTGTTAATTTATTCATGTCGCCTTTTTTTTATATTGCTTCTCAATGGTGAATTTATTTCTGTAGATGAGTAGAGTAGATTCAAGCCTATTATTTTAGTTAAATTACATTTTGAGTTTGAATCTACACGGAATTTCTACACTAATTATTTTTTTGATGAACCAAGTACCAACATGTTATGTTTCCTATAAATATACTTAAAATATAGTTCTATAATAAGAGAATCTAGTCCCACATTAGTGTCATGTGTAGATTTTGTATTGTGTTAGTTTGATCTAGATGGATTATTATATATTTTTTCATTTATTTTGGTACTTTTGGGTGGAATAATGGAGCAATTCAATTATAGGGCCCAATATAGCGGCACTCCCACTTCCGTGATCTGGTCTCAAAAATGCTCTACAATTGATTTGATGATTTAAATAGTAGTTTTTGGGGTCAAAAATTTGAAAAACAAAATCCTAGCCTCTTAATTTTGTTCCATGCATTCAAATTTTTATAGTGCCATAAAATTCACCTTAATCAAAGTTCATACATGTAGAAGTTATGCCACCTACAAGTTGACCTATCGTGTTTACCATAATGGAATTTAGTGGATGACATGTCAACTTGCATTACTCACACATGCAAAGCTAATAATATGTGTATTTTTAAGAAGAATATAAAAGGTCCAAAAACCTAACACTATTTTGGGGGTTAAATCATTTAAAAATTATAGCCCCAAACCTAGATGACCACTAATACTATATTAAACATAGATCCACTAGGAAAGGAAGTGATTCCATTCTTATTGTATTATTTTATTTCATATTTGAGTATAAACTATATGAATAGGATATTAAGTAGAATAAAGGATGTAGAATATCATGTAGTATCCATAGTGGTGATAGCACCCATTGAAACTCCATAGTTACTACCCCTTTATTTGTATTCTCATTTTGAAACTAAGAAGAAAAGAGAATAGTATAGACCTTAAATTCTAGCTATTTTTTTTCCATATTTTGTTTTCCAGGGTACATCTTAAGATATTTGTGTGGATTATTTTTTATTTACTTAGTTTCTATGATTTTTGTTTCGACATTTTTTTTTCAATTATCTATATCTGAAACTAGTAATATTAAATCTAAAATCTAAATTAAAGCATTTCATAATAAATTTTTTCATAATATTATAATATTTTTTATTATAGTATGTTCTAATTGACTATACATGACATTTTATAGATCTTAGTTCTTATCACCAAGTTTGAGGTCATTAAAAATCTAAATTAATGTGATGTCCATTTTCAGGAATTCCTTCAAAAGTACAATCGGGTCTTGGAGTTCTGGCTAGTTGTTCATACCTCTCCTTAATATTGATAAAAAGGAAATGTTGTGCTCCTTAGTAAATAAGAAGACATTTTTCCCCCCCATGGACCAAGGTTTCACTACAAAATCCATAAAAAAGTTCCACTCTCAGTACTAGAATGAAAGCTACAATGCCATTATATCTCTAAAAAATATTGTTGAATTTTTATTTTTTTGGGGATGCCACATTTTTGTAATGTGCTTTTTGAGACATATGTATATCATGAATATGGCATGAGGTTGACATGAATACAATACAAACTCCGTATTTACATTAGAATAGTCAATGGATGACCAATGAAAAACTTGAAAAGGCCAAAAAATAAACCATATAGATTGAATATTTGTGTCTCCTAGCATGTGAATGTATAATGTGAAGTGAAAAAAGAGGGTACTTTCATTTCAATTTCACTTGAGGATGCGGGGAAAATATTTTCGAAGGTGAAAGGGATTTTAGGAGGCCCTCAATAAAATAACGTAAAAGAGATTTTTCGGGCATCAGTAACTAAAAGGTAAGTTTTTCTCATCTCCCCATATATATATATATATATATATATATATATATATATATATATATATAGATATGGAATTTGTATGAGAAATTAATGGTTTAAGGAATTTTATGTACCACCCAAGCTCTCTTGGGTCCAAAATGCTTTCACCACCTTACTTCCTAGGATTAATTTTTTTGGATTTTATGGTTTTTTCCTCTTAGGAATTTTGGATATTATGATATAATGAAAATTTAGCCTCTAATTATAGATATTTATAAATAACATGATGAAGTAAATACAATGAAGAAGAGAGAGGCACAACTCTAATTTTTTTGGTTTTCTTAATTAAGGATTTTCAAGGTAAACCTATATGTACTGAGTGCCATGTATGCTATTGTTTACTTTATATTTTCTTAAGAATGTGTATGCACTACTAATATTGAGAGGATTTAAAACTTTCAGGACAAAGTGAGGACAAAAATAGAAGGACAAGGAGAAAGAGAGGAAGAGGAAGATGAAGTGGAAAGAGTGGAAGAAGGAGAGGATGAGTGGGAGAGGAAAAATAAGAGGAATGAGGAAGAAATATTCCCTCATTTTTTTTGGTAAATATCACCTCCCATCTAAAACCCAAATCCCATCTCAAAGAAGTGACCTTGGGAAAATCGTCATAACTCTCTCTCTGAGTATCAGATTGGAATTCATAAAAAGTTGCATATAGTGCACAGACTATAGTTTTCTCTACATCAATTTTAGAGCCGAATAAAGAAAAAATAACACATGACATGCCATAAAAGTTTTCTCTACTGAAAAAATCCATAATTAGGTCATTGTGAGAGATTGGGCATAACTCTCTCTTGAAAAATCCAAATTGGAGCAGACCTATAGCATTTGAAAGAAGAGTCAGAGTACTACTACAAAACTAAAAATCACATATTGGAAATGTAAAATAACAGAGATACACCAGATCGAATATCGAGATCCTAGAAGGAAAGAAAAATCTATATCATGTCTTGTCAAGGGTTGCAAAGGACCAGACTTTATAGGGTAGCAAATAAAAGAAAAGTGCAACAGAGGGTAGCATGACAAGAGCAAAAATCAAGGTGCAGAACAACAGCAAGAAGTTCAACACATGAAGTCTTCAAGTGGGCAGCACCACATATAGTCATTGTAAAGGTATCATTGTACTAAGTCATTGTAAATGCATCATTGTAAAAATTTTACAAGTGTTTATCTACCAAGAGTTGAAGAGGCAGTTTCGAGAGGTCTAGGATCATCATTAGGTGGTTATGTCATAGTTGGGGCTAGGGTCTAGTGTTTCTTCTTCTTCTACATCATTATATATCATTGTAAAGTGGGCCATTTTCCCTGGTACGAGAGTCCATTCTTATTTTATTCTTCTATAAGGTGGTAGTGTGGTCCTAGGCTGGTGCATGAAGTCACCAATAGGTTCAAGCCTGTGAAAAATTTAGGGTGGTAGGGTGGCACTAGGGTGAGTTGTAGCTCATTGGGTGTTGGGGCATCCGTTTAGTTGACTACTGAAGAATCTCGAGCGTTGGAGAATCCATCCAGTGGGAGCTGGAGAAGAATGATTTTATAGATTCTAGGAAGTTGGAGCTTTATTTTCAATTGGAGTTGAATATTAAAGAATTATTAGAAAATCATTCAGGTGGTTTTTGTCTCGGAGAGGGTTTCCACCTTAAAAACTGTGTGCATTTGTGTTCCTTTTTTTTTACTACTATCATTGTACAAACACTAATAATAATTGAATATTAACTAATTCTCTAATTGAAAGGAATATTGATTCACCCCCCATCTCAATATTTCCAACATTTGGTACCAGATCTTGGTTCCTTCAATATCAGTTTAATAGCTAGAAGGAGGTCATGGAGCATACCAAGAATGGTCTACCTCTGTTCATTGAAAATAATTATGCACTCTGGAAAGGAAGAATGGAGGTCTATCTGTTGGCACAAGGTTATGAAGTATGGGACACTTCAAAATGGATTTACATCAACCGAAAATGAACAAGGTAAGAAGAATTTGGTAATTTATGAAAAAGAAAAGAATATTATTATCAGTGGACTTATTGAATCTACTTATCATAAGGTGTTGGGTTGTAAACCTGCCAAAAATGTATGGGACAAGCTTGAGAATATATATTCAGGTGACTCAAATGTCAAAGAAGAAAAGCTTAAAATCTACAGAGAAACATTTGAGCAACTCAGAATGAAAGAAGATAACAACATTGCTGTATACTTCCAACACGTTGTATACTTCCAACACATTGATGAAATAACCAACACTCTGGAAGGATTGGGAGAGCCTGTTGACAAGAAGAATATTATATGAAAGTTTCTTAGAACATTACTAGGGATATTCAAACCAAAGGTATTGGTCTTATATTATAGTGCAAATCTAGACAAACTCAGCAAAGAGGAATTACATGGAGTTCTCATAGCATATGAAATGAGACTTGATGAAGAAGAGGGTACTTGGCATCTAGAAGTTGCCTTCGCTACATCTAAGAAAACCAATAAGGAGAACAACCTTCAAAGGCACAGACCTGCACCTACAAGTGTGAAGAAAAGGAATATGATGAAGAAGGTCTTTCAGATGGAGAATATTCTTATTTTACGAGAAAACTAAAAATTGGTAAGGGAAAATTCAAGGGTAAACTTCCATTGATATGTTTCGGCTATGGTGAGGTTGGGAATTTCGCAGAAAAATGTCCAAATAGAAGTGATGGCAACTAAAAATAAAAGAAAGGCTTTAAGAAATTCAACAAGCAAAGAAAAAATAAAGGATTTAAAAAGAAATTTCTCTCTAAAGAAGATAGCTCATCGTCTGATGAAGACAATGACAACAAAGAAGAAGCTAATGAGAGAGTATTGTTTATGGCCAAGCACATTAAACAAGAGGTATAAAACAACGAAGAAGAAGGGATGACCATAGAATAATTTACTAAGGAGGAAATCAAGCTTGTAAAAGAGCTCAAGGCTGAGAAGATCCGTTCCAATACTCTTGAAGAACAAGTTCAAGGTCTCAAAATTGAAGTTGAAAAACACAAATGTATTGAAAAGTCACTTCAAAATAAGTTGGAAGAAAGCAACCAAGAAAGGGAATCATTAGAAGCTGAAGTAGTCTCGCTGCGTAAGGAATTGAAGAAGGGAAAAAATATCCAAAAATATGCCAAAAACTCAAGGGCATTGGAAGAACTCATCAATAATCAATGATCTTACAACGATAGAACTAGCCTCAGTTACAAAGAAGAAGAAGTAGGAACTTCTACAACAAAATACAATGAACTTATGAGATCTAACATGCATGTAGAATTCATTAGACAAGATTCACAAGAACATCCTTGGAATACGGTTCCTCGATGAATATTTCCATCCAGGTATCAACATATTTTTCATGGCTATTGTTATTCATGTGGAAAATTTGGTCATAGAGCTATAGAATGTCGCACGTACCCTAGGAAACAATAGAATTCCAGGAGATATATCAAATATGAACCTCCCAGGGCTCAATGAAACATCAATATATTTGAACATTTAATAAATAATATGGAATGTTACAAGTGTTAGAACTTTGGACACATAGCCAGAGACTGCAAACTTGAAAATCCTCCAGAAGAATCTTCGAAGCCACAGAATGAATGAACATGGAAGAAGAAGAAGAATGATAATTGTGCTCTTGCTTTCAAGGCTCAAAACAACAAAGATGTGTGGTATGTTGATAACGGTTGTTCAACGCATATGACTGGAGATAGAATGAAATTTGTATCTCTGAAAGAGAAGAAGCATGGAACCGTGTCCTTTGGAAATGATGGATCTTCAAATGTTATAGGATCAGGTACCATCAGTCTAAGAAGCAAAGATTCTCTAGCCAAGAATTTTCTATTGGTTGAAAACATGAATTACAATCTACTAAGAATTTGACAAACGTGTGATCAAGGATGCACAATACTATTCAAATCCACAAAATGTGAAATCAGGAAAGGAAAGTATGGTGAAATTGTGGCTATAGCAAGTCGAGCTCCAAACGACATATATGTTCTGGATGAAGCAACTAAAACACGTTTAATAGCTAAACAGAAGGATATATTATTTGGTAGCAATATAATATTTGGTAGCAATGATGATCGACTAAGTAAGAACTTTGCTACAAAGATGCAAAGTGAGTTCAAGATGTCTTTACTTGGTGAGCTGACATACTTCTTAGGGCTTCAAATATCTCATCAAGAGAAAGGAATATTTATATGTCAAGCCAAGTACATCAAGGAGATGCTCAAGAAATTCAAAATGGAAGATTTCAAACCCATCCTTACTCCGATGGTAACAAGTTGCAAACTGAGCATAAACGACTCATCTAAGGATGTGGATCAAAGTTTTTAAAGATCTATGATTGGTATTCTTCTATATGTAACAACCTCCTGGCCAGATGTTATGCAAGAAGTTGGACAAGTAGCAAGATTCCAAGCAGCACCAAAAGAATCACATATTATTGTCGTCAAAATAATTCTTCGATATCTAAAGGGAACAATAGAATATGGCTTGTGGTATCTTAAGGGTAACAATCTCATAATTTAAGCCTTTACAAATGCATATTAGGTAGGAAGTGTTGATGATCATAAGAGTACTCATGAAGCATTGGAATATCTTCGCCAGAAGCTTGGGATTCTCCTAAGTTCTTATTAAATTTTCCTTATTCAAAATATAAAGGGGGAGTGGAAGTGTGTACAGTTTTGCAGGATGGTTGTGTGTCAAGGGGAGTTACACTTTGCCATTGATGTCAAAGGGGGAGAGAATGTTGTAGGAATAAGTTTCATGATCGTAGGGGGAGTATTTATCTTACCATCAATGCCAAAGGGGGAGATTTTTGATCAGTGGTTGTCATTGATGTCAACCCAAGTAGCACCAGGGGCTACCCCTATCTTGCATGGTAATTTTGACCTACAAAATTACTATATTCTGGGTCAAGAATATTTTTGATGACTTCTATTCTGGCAGCTGGTGCAAATGTTTTGTCCAAATCAATTCCTCCACTTGTGCATAGCCTTTGCAAACCAATATTTCTTTGTTTTTGGTAACCTGTCCATATTCATTCAATTTGTTCCTGAACACGCATTTAGTCCCAATGACATTCTTATCTTTTGGTCGTGGAACTAAGTCCAAGTTTTTATTCTTCTCGATTTTATCCAATTCTTCATTCATAGCTACTACCCAATGTTCATTCTGGCTGGCTTCCTCAAAACTACTAGGCTCAAAGGTTACTATAAAAGCAATGTGAGCTTGTTGTGATGAACGAAGTTGTTGACCTTCATTTATGTCACCAATGATTTGATTTGATGGACGATTCTTTTGAATCCATTATTTTGGAGTATAGTTTTGTATGAGATTATTTCATGATCCATGATATATACACAACATATGATAGTGGGGTTTTTAGCTTTATGATTTCCCGGTAAAAACATCTGTGTTATGTGTGATTGATCTTTCTTCATGTGTTTGCAATTGGAAATTAAATTTCCGCAAAGAATTTAAGTAGAAGGGTTATGTATTTAATAGTGGCATAAATTGTAAGATCAGGATAATCTGGAAATACATAATTGTATTAAAATTTCTACATGGTATCGGAGAAAATTTGATTGAAATATTGAAGCAGTAGCTAAGTTTGTTGGTGGAAACAATTCGAATTTGCTGCAAGAATTTCTTGGTGCGACAGTTGAGTAAACATCAAAATGGATTTCAATGGTTTGTGGTTAGAGTATGCACTCAAGGGCAGCTCGAACTACATTGCATGGAAGGATAGGATGGAGGGGGTGCTTGAAGATAATGGCTTGAAGGAATTTATCGACAATGATGTTCCTAAGCCCACTTCGACAGATGTTGCATTACTTGATGCATGGAAAAATAAAGTAGCGAAGACGAGAAGGATTCTGTTGGAAGGTGTGAGAGACCATATTGTCTCAAGCCTTCATGGGAAGGCCACTTCATTTGCAATGTGGAAGGCTTTGACGAACGTTTTCCAAAGCAACAACGACCATAAGAAATTGGCGTTGAAGGATGAACTCAGAAAGATCAAAATGGAAAAGGGAAACAATATTACTAAGTATCTCACAAAGTTTGTCCAATGTCAGGATGAATTGGGGAGTGTGGGAATCATGGTTGTTGATGATGATTTGGTGAGTTTGGCTCTCTTGGGACTTCTTGAGAGTTGGCACAATTATTAAGACTCTATCAACAGACGGGAAAAATTTTCAGATTGGGAATGACTGTGGTTAGATCTAGTGCACGAGGAGTTTAGGCGGAACACCAGAGATGGCTCTTCATCAAAGAATGATGATGAAGAGGATTGTGCTTTGGCTATGAAAGAAAGGAAATGGAAGGGGAATAAATCCCATTCAAAATCCGAGGTTAAAGGCAAGAAGCTTGATTTTTCCAAAGTGAATTGTTTTCATTGTCACGAACATGGGCATCTCGCCACTAACTACCCACATAAAAGGAAGAACAAGAAGGCTGCTAGAGCTGCAGCTAGTGAGGCCATTTCCTTGAAATTTGAACTTGATTTCTCTTTGATCTCATGCTTGGTTTGAAGCGCAATGGGATCAATGTGGTATCTTGATAGCGGTGCTTCCTTCCACATGACGAGAGATAAGGAGTTTTTCAGTGACTTGGAGCAGAAAGATCTCCAGATGCATATAGAGATGAGCGATGATGGATGATACAGTGTGAACGAAATTTGTAAAATTACCTTTGAGAGGGAGTCAGGTAAACCATTTCAATTGAAAGATGTTATGCATGTTCTAGGTATGAAGAAAAACTTGGTCTCAGTCACGATGTTGGAGGACAGAGGTTATGACATTGTTTTCAGTGATGGAAAATATTTCCTGCGACATAAAAAAATGGGTCAATCCAAAAGGACAGGGATTCGAGTTAAGAATCTCTACAAGCTGGAGGTAGATGGCTACGCTGCAATGGTGGGAAAAGAAGAAGTAGTGGTGAGCTAGGATGAGGGCAAATTATGGCACAGGCGATTGGCCCATCTTCACCATGGCACCCTGAAAATTTTGTAGCAGATTTCTACTGGACTTCCCAAGGGTAAACTTGCCCAGTTAGATCAATGAAAGGGATGTACTATGAGTAAGTTTGTAAATTCCACCTTTCATGAAAAGGAAAATCGTTCTTTGGTGATCCTGGAGAGAGTTCACATAGACGTGTGTGGACTATTCTCGGTTGCTTCAACAATAAAAAACAGGTATTATGTTATTTTTGTTGATGAATTTTATCGTAAATGTTGGATCTTCTTCATGCAGAAGAAGGATCAAACTTTCTCAAAGTTATGTGAGTTTAAGGCATTGTTTGAGAAAGAGCCGGGGAAACAAGTCAAGGCTCTGCGGAGTGATAATGGTTGAGAATACATCTCGAACGAATTCAAAGACTTATGTAGCAAAGAAGGAATTCAGAGAGAAATCATAGCGCCTCATAACCCACAACAAAATGGGGTCGCGGAGAGGAAGAACATAATTATTGTAGGTGTTACATGAGCTATGTTGCATGATCAAGGCCTACCAATGCATTTGTTGGCAGAAGCATGCAACAATTCGGTTTATGTTCAAAACCGTTGTCCTCATAAATTATTTGGCATGAGTACACCTGAAGAATATTTTACTAGTAAGAAACTGGATGTTTCTCACTTTAAGATTTTTAACTCATATGTTTATGTGCATGTGACTAAGAATGCCAGGAAGAAGTTAGAACCAAATGATGAAGTTCTGATATTTGTGGGGTACACAAAAGCACCCCATAATTATTGTGTTTGTTTTCCAAATAGTCAAATGACTATGGTGCGACGGGATATAAAATTCATTGAGGAGAAAGCCATGAATTTTTTGCCTGAGAGGGAGCTAGACTTGCATGCAGAGGAGGAAATTTTGGTTCCAAAAGATGAGTCTCTATATGTGGATCAGCCACAGGAGGAGTCCACTCACGAAGAGCCAAACATCAGAATAGGCAGAAGGTGTACCATATAAGCTGAGAGGCTAAATCTTGATGTGGCACAGAATATAGGAGTCCCTACTTCACAGCGCAGATAGAGACAGTCTCCTGACCGATTCACTGGATACATGACTCTCATGAGAAAATGTATTGTGACTAAGCCATCTTCCTTTTAGGAAGTAGTCCAGGAGCCCACATGGGTAGATGTAATGGTGGAAGAGTATGACTCCATTGTCAAAAACAGTGCTTGGAAAATTATTCCAAGGCCGATTGATAAATCAGTGGTAGGTTCAAGATGGATCTACAAGGTAAATCAAGCTGTTGATGGGAGTGATGAGAAATACAAGGCCAGATTTGTGGCCTGGGGCTTCTCACATATTGATGGGATAGATTATGAAGAAACATTTGCACCTGTTGCACGGTATTCTCCCGTAAGGACCATCCCTGCTCTCTTAGCACAGATGGGTTGGCACATTCATCAGATGAATGTGAAGACTACATTCCTTAATGGTATCACTGAGGAAGAAGTGCACATTCATCGCTAATGTTTGTGAAAATAATCTCATTTGTACATCGACTTCATCAACTTCATGTAATTCAAAATAATATGTCATTTTATTTACATGTTGTTGAGTAGTATACTAACCAGTACCATCAAACTGAAAATTTTTACTGTGGTAATATTGTGGCATAGCATGTAAAGGGGCCTGTAAGGCCAAAGGGGCATATCTAGCCGCCATGGCTAAGATTCTAGCTTGACTGGAGGATTTGATATCTTCCACAATGAGTCACATGTGTGCAGACTCAAAAGAGCATTGTATGGGATGAAGCAAGCACCCTGTGCTTGGTACACTCAGATCGACAGCTATTTCACCGGACTTGGCTTCACCAAGAGTGAGGCGGATGCAAACCTATACCAAATTGTGGTGGAGGATAAGCTTTTAATCATTGTTCTTTATGTTGATGATTCAATACTGACTGGTGATGAACAACTAATACGCTCATGCAAGGAGGACCTTGCAAAGGAGTTTGAGATGAAGGATATGGGCCTCCTTCAGTATTTCCTTGGATTGGAAATATGGCAGTGATATGGTGAAATTTTTGTGTCTCAAGGCAAGTATGCAAGGGAGATACTGGGTAAGTTTCACATGGAGGGTTGCAAACCCATGTATACTCCTCTCCCAATAAACTGGAGGAAATAGGTTGCTACATATGGAGAGGTAGTGGATTTTATTGTCTATCGACAGTTGGTGGGTTCGCTCATGTATTTAGTTGATACAATATTGGACATATGCTATGTGGTGAACCAAATTATTCAAGTGATCGTTAAGCCTACCAAGATCTTTTGGAAGGCGGGTAAGCATGTCCCAAGATATCTTAGGGGCACATATGAGTATGGCTTATGGTATAGACAAACGGATGAGGTGAAGTTGCATGGCTTCACGGATGTAGATTATAAGGGCAACCCAATGGAAATAAAGAGTACATCAGGAGGGTTCTTCAGTATTAGATCTAGAACTGTTTCTTGGTACAGTAGGAAATAGATATCCATGGCACTCAGATCAGCGGAAGCAGAATACATGGAAGCCAGTCAAGCTGCATGTGAGGCTATTTGGATGAGGAAGATCCTGGTCGGTTTGTTTGGTTCTCATTTAGATCCTACAATGATTCATTGTGATAATCAGAGTTGCATTAAACTCTCGATTAATCTTGTGTTTCATGATAGATCTACGCATATAGATATCCGGTATCATCATATAAGAGATTGTGGGCAGCGAAATATCATGTTGCTTCAGTACATTCCTATGGAAGATCAAGATGCAAATATTTTGACAAAGGCGCTCACTAGGAGCAAATTTGAATACCATAGAGATAGGATCGGGGTGAAGGATAATCCCTTTCTTGTTGAGAGGGTGTTGAGATTCAACAAGATGATGATTCTAGTGAAAATTAAGCATCTACACTATGTGGGGCCCGTAGGCTATTTTTAGGTGTATGTCTATTTTTAGAATGGTGAGAAAATTCTATTTATAGCGGGAGTATATTTATAGATGGTTGAGAAAATTATATTTATGGATGGAGTTCTATTTTTGGAATGCATGTGCGAAGTACGTTCGTAGATCGCATGTCTAAAAATAGAATGCATGTCGATTATTATTATCTCTTAATAATAATTAGACAATAAATAATAATCTATTCTCTTGAAGCACTTGATTTTAGTTAACTGATGTGGAAAACTAGTTGACTTAAGGAATTACGAGTTATAAGGTTGGTTGGTGGGACATGCAAGTGGACTTCGTTGTAACTGAGTGATATAAAATTGTAACAGAGTTGGATGTGTAGTTATGTGAGTTGTAAAGTAGTTTAAATTAGTTAAGTGAGTTAAACTCAGTTGTGCTAGTTGTAACTAGTTGTAACTAAAGATACACTAGTGAGAGATCAATGAATTAAATATTAAATTAATTCACATGGAGTGATCTCACATGCAACTAATGATTTACTACTGTTAACTACATGCATGTCAGATCCAGTGGAGACCCAATTGAGAGATATGTGAAAGGGACAGTTTGACTCTCAGTTGTGACATTAGTGGGTGCACACTTGCAACCAAACACACATTAGAGATGCCAATGAGGATTGCATTGTCAAGGCAAGGCAAGATCGAATTCATTCAGGGATTGTGATCAGCAGGGATTACGCAATGGAGGCAGGATGTTAGGAGGTAGTAAATTGGTACATGAATATGGCAATTTTTTTATGACAGTGTGAGACAATTCTATATTGTACTGAGAGCTCTTAGATTAGAGTTTTGTATGAGATTGTTTCATGATCCATGATATGTACATAATATATGAGAGTGGGGTTTTTAGCATTATGCTTTCCCAGTAAAAACATCTTTGTTATGTGTGATTGATCTTTCTTCATGTGTTTGCAATTGGCGATTAAATTTATGCAAAGATTTAAGTAGCAGGATTATGTATTTAACAGTGGCAATAATTGTTAAATCAGGAGAACACAGGAAATATGTAATTGTATTAAAATTTCTACAGTTCTGAGAGTTGAGAAAAGAATATCTAGCTAGTCTTGTGAGAAAGAGTATGTGTTCAAACATATAACAAAGAATGTTGTGCTTGAATTACTCAAGGGGACATCATCACATCAAATTTGAAGGATCAACATGATGAATAAAGGAATGTTGTTGGGATAGAGTGTACATAGTAACCATGTGAGCTCATGCTACTTCAAGATGCTAATATTGAATTGTTTATCAATAGTTCTTAGAATGAAGAGAATTATGCACTAAGAGATGTGTCAACATGGTGTGATATATACAAAAAATACCATGCCATTGAAAAAGTTTCGATTGAAAGAAATAATACTTTCATTCCATCCTTATTCCACCCCCTACTACTTTTGTAAATGGTCAAGTACCTATAACTATTTCTACATATAAAATATTGTCATACTTATAATTACTAAAAGTGTTCTTTTATTAGTGTATGTAATCAATTTCATTGTAACCATGAGAAGTGGTTGGAATTAGTCTATAGTTTCTTCTAGTAACTTCACTTTTGGAACTTGTTGATTCTCAAAATTGACATACGAGAGTTAACACAGAGAAATTCTCTAGTAGGATTGGTTAAGAGAAAAAAAACATAATAGGACGTAGGTTTTTTTAATCCATAAACCCAATTATTCATAAGGAAATTTATTTGTTAACATACCTAATCGATATATTCCGCTTTATATGTAACAATACACCTTAAAGTTTGCAAGCCTAGTTTTAATATGAAACTTAGGTTAGTGATAAATTCAGTGGTCATTCAAACTAATAGTTGTTATGAATTATAGGTTAAGTTCAGAGTCATAAAGAGATGTTAGTGTTAAAAAAACTATAAAAACAAAATTATATGAAATAAAGTGAAAACGTAATAACAACTATTTGAGGCAATTTTGAAGCAAATTTAAGCTTGGCGCTCTAGCTAAATTGTTGATTAATTTGAAATTAATGAAAGAGGTGTTATGGAAATTTACTAAGCTATTTATCTATATTTCATGAATCAATTGAGGCCCTTACTTGATCAATCATCGTAAAAAAATTGGCAAGTTAGTATTAGGTACCATCCATGAATGTTGATAAGTTAGCACTAGATATGATCCACCAAGAAAGTACTTAGGACTTTCCCCATGTTGTTGGAAATTAAAATAATCTAAAATATTGAATAAAACATATCCTCAACGTGTACACTTTGAAGAAAAACTAATAAATATGTAACATTATTAAAATACAAGAAAAAGTAGTGGATATGCCTAGAAAAATCTATTTATAAATATGTTTGGACAACCAAAAATCTAACCCAAAAATAGAGTTGATAATTTACTGGGTTCGTTATAAGTGGAATGGTTTTGAATCATTGGCCACTTGTAGTGACAAGTAATCAAATAGGAAAAGCCTCATGTGATAAAAAAATCCTTAGGAGATCAATGCATAAATTGTTCGGAAGGAACCTTGAAACAAACTTATATACTCGATCTTTAAGCATTGGAAAGAACTGTATAACCACAATACAAAATATTAAATATATTTATAGAGAAAATACAATTATTTTCACCCTATTGCTTAACCTCTATTATAAACTATCATGTCATTATAATATCTTGTTAGGATACTTCAAATATTATAATAACATGGAATTGAATATTAATTATAAGCCATCATAATCTTTTGTTATGATACTTGAAATATTAGATTAGAATGTATTTGAACATCTATAATTATAGATATTTTCTGCTCCTTTATTAAATTTTCCATGTCCTCATTATAGAGAGTTTATGAGGGAAGATGAGTGATCATAAATGCTTCCTCATCATAATATAATATAACAAACTTTGTGAAATAATAATAAATGGATGATTGACAAATCAAAAGTACTTAGTCAAAGTAGACTACATTGACAAAGGAAAACTAAGTGTCCTCTAACTAGTTTATGATACAAAACTCTAACATCAATAAGATGTAGTTTCTTGGAGCTTTTATAAATCCATATTTTTTATCACGCACATTTAATAAATAAAACTCAATTAAATTTAAAAATAAATTGAAATGAATATCCACTTTCATTCATAATTTTTTTTAACAACCAAGATGATATAATTTTCACATTAAAGCTAGTTTGACAATTATAGGTTATGTTATCACCAAATTGAGTCCTGTTGGGCTGCTTCAATGGTCAACTTGGAGTAACTCTTTCAAACCAAATTTTGACTGAAGCTTAGCCTCTTTAGTCTGAGAGGGCTCTCTCAAGGGGGTTTTATGATTTAGATAATGATAGTACTAGATTCCTAACTCCATAAATTGTGTCTTGGTTTTGTATGTTTTCAGGTTGAAAGGATGAAGGCTTGCTACCATTGGGCTATGGAGTCAGTGACAGGGATCTTAATGAAAAAGGCTCTCCTTGTGGAAGCTGAGGCATGTAGATACTTAAATGAAAGTAGAATACACATATACATGGTTTACTCAATATATAAATGTTCAAAGGAAGTTAGAGCATGAGAAACATGAATTTTGAGTAATGAAGATTAAGATACTGAAAGTAGGACATTGAGAAAGATATCCAATAGTTTAGTGCTTGAAAGGAAGTCAAAGCATACAAAGCAAGAATTTTGAGTAATCAAACATTAACATATCGACAGAAAGTAACAAGATACATTGGACATTATTCATGAAAGTATCAAATGAATCTCAGGTGAAGGATGAAACCAATAGTGACTCTTTATTATTGATCAAAACCTATTTACAATAGTAGTAGTCAGTCATAACATATCCCAAAAACCTAGTCTAATGCTAAAACTAAGTCCTTTATAGAATGAAGACTCATACAAATGATATGCCACCTTGCTAGCTTCGAATTCCCAACTCAGAGACCTATTTCAAACACGATTCTATCACTTGGAGACTTCTTAGGGATATTTCTGTTTTGCAGAATTTGAATACAAAAAGGACTCTTCTTTCATTAATAGTTTAACAAACCAATTCAATAACCCTTATCAACTGCAACCTGTTAGTCATCAATATTTTTCATTACTTGCAGATGATTATAGATTGGTTCTATATTTCTAAAAACAACTTTCTTTGAACATTGTGAGTTTTAGAAATATCATTGCCTTCATTATCCTTATAAGAAATTTTTCACTATTCTATCAACCTTGCCATTTCATGGTCACCCTACCACTCATAAAATATTCCTCACGGGCTTGTGCCACTCATCTCCATCCTTCTTTCCTACCTATGACCTCATTACTCTATTTTTTCCCTTGCCCATCACTCCACTTTACATCTAGGGTTACCTATAGCCTAACTCATTCCCATGATCCCAAAATTCCTCAAGCATTGATGGTTTCAAAACTATCTATGTAGGCTCTTTAGATAAATCAAGTACATTGGATTTTGGATCTTCAATACAACACTTTGAAAAATACTCTGTTTTTCACTTGAAGCCTCCCAACCAATTTTCAGTCAAAAACTAGGTCAAAAAACCCTCCCACTCAGTCATTGGGGTTTCATATGTTCTAAGGTCATCATTGGTGTTCCAAACACTATTTTTCTTATGCTAGAATTTGGCTTAGATGTAATATAAGGTCAACACATGGTTATTCAAGGGAGACCTGAAAGATTCCAAAGAAGACTACCCTATCAGCTCAAATTTTGCAAGAGGTAAATGCAAATATTTTGACACTTCTGTAGGAGTGCTGAAGTTTCCATCAACAGAAGGTGTTGGTAAGGTTGGTGGTCTACTCTTAAATGAAGACAACTTACAGCAGGAGAAAGGGAAAATTTTGGTTTTAAGGAGAACTAGGGTTTTGAGCTTAATGACCCAAGTAGAGTGCCAAACAATAATTAAATGGAAGAAATGACCTGGAGAAGACACACCAAACCAAACATGAAGAAATTTTGTCAAAAATATTGGTGAAAATAGGAAAAAGGGTGAGGTGAACTGGTCATAAATTAATGAACTTGAAAGGGCTATAAAGAACTTAGAAGAGAACACTGATAATTGTCTTAAAGCACTTCATATACCTAGTCTTTTGGGAAAATAGCCATACAAGGTAAAATAATGAGTTGAACTCCATGATGCAAGCAAAGAAAGGATTCTTAAAGTCCTGCTATGAGAAATCCTCTCAAAGGTGTTTAATGAGCTTGCCATGACTAAGTGAGCAAAAGAGATGACTTGAGTTTCAAGGTGGGAACAAAAGAGGTGTTGAAGGTGCTACCTTGTGTTTGAGTCCCAAAGGTGTCAAAATAATTTTTCCACGCCTCAAGAGCAAAAGAAAGGTCAAAATTAGCGTTTTCAGGAACTTGCAATCAGAAGTGGCCAAAGAAGGTGAAAAGAATGGTTTGAACTCTATGGTGCAAGCAAAGGAAAATTTTTAGGCTGCTACTGTGTCAAAATGAATATGTCAAAGCCCCTAGGATCAAAAGGAACACAAATTTCCTAACTGCCAGCCAAGGTGAGAAAGACAAGTCAAAATATTGTAATGGAAGCCACAATTTTTTTTGAAGGTACCATGATGTCTAATCTAACTCCAAAGATGTCAAAAAGAGTATATTATGCCTCAAGAAGCAAAGGGAAGAGCCAAGCTAATGTTTCGGTCACTTGCAAGCCAGAAAGTGTACAAACTGTTAGTGAAAAGAGGTAAAGGGCTTTAAACCTTAGAAAGTGGGTTGCAAAGATAAAACAAATGCCATATGCCTATAGAAATCAGTTCACCCTTCATATGAATAATTTTTTGCTTTCAAAGAGTTAGAAGTTTCAAGGAGGGAAGAAATTTTGAAGTTTTTAAGTTTAAATTGGGAAAATTGGTCTGGTGTTGTGCCCTTGGCTTGGCGATGCACGCATGGAAAGTGGCACTGCACCCCTGGCTATTTTTTCCCATATAAATTCTGAAGGCGCTGCGCACCTGGGAAGAGGTGTTGCGTGTTGGAGAAGGTGCTGCGCCCTTGCCCAGAACACACCCACAACAATTTTCTCAAAGCGTTGCGCACTCAGCACCGACGTTGCACGCCTGGGACTAGCACTGCACCCTTAGCCTCAACGCTGCACTCTTGGTCAGGAAAGGATTCTAAGCCCTACAACAACACAAATCACCTCAAAGGCTTCCAAACTCTTACTGAGGGCCCTCCAAAAATATTGAGGAGTAAGTACAAGTTATCCACCCATCCTTCAATCATTTTGTCATCATTTAAATGAATGGAATGAACCCCTAAGGAGCAGCCTTACTGCTTGAAACTAGAAATCATTTTTTACCATTATTTTCATCTACTTGTAAAGGAAATCAATGATAAACATAGGGTTTTCCACTATTGAGGGTGGTCTTACATCTGAGCCCATCCATACCTCCATGACCTTCATTCATACACTCTTTCCATTCACTTGAAAAGGCTTCCATTCCATTACCCTCTTTCCATCTCAATTCCACATCAGCACCCTTGGGTTTCCAAGCAGTGTTTAAAGATGTTAGGAGGAGAACCTGGAATGGTTGTAGAGGGCAAATGTTGGGACCTGATGTTGCTAATCTGGATTCACCATGGAAGAGAGACATGTAGGGTAAAATTGATAAATATGAAAAGGATAAGTTTATATCCATGCAGAAGAAAGTGTCATTAGCTTGTCATTATTCCAATATCAAACCCACTCGGGAATAAAGCAAACAATAAAGGAAAATCAGGTTTAAAGGCTTGAAATAGGGATAGAAGGAAAATCAGGTCTAAGGGCACAGAATCAAAAGGATTAAAGAAAAATCCAAAGGTAGAGATGAAGATAAAAGAAGACAAAGCAGATTATAAGAGTTCTTAACAGGAAAAATCCCTTTTTCACAATTTTGAAACCTTGATAGTTGGACAGTAGAAAGGAGGGCAAAACACGCAACGCCCCTAGCATTGCACTCTTTTTTGGGGCACTTAATGGAGAAATTGTTTAGATTTTCATGTTCATAATTCCAAGGAAATCACCCCCGCAAAATATCATATCATTTGGAGCAAAACTGGTCCTCCAAAAGTGCCAAAAACACCCAAAAAATCACCTTTTTGCCCTATTTTTAGATTTGGCGCTGCGCCCTGAGTAGTCTTGGGAGAATTATCTTTTGGGCAGGAAAATGGATACCAAATGGAAAAATAAAGGTAGATTTGGAAACTAGACAGGATAGGCTTTCCAATGCACTATCATGGAGCTCATTTGGACACCCGAAAGTCCTCCAAATCTTGGTTACAAAACAGGAAATTTTTCTAGTGCAGGTGTTGCGCCCTTGGCCTGGCATTGTGCCCTTGGACCTCAATGTTGCGCCCTTTCCTGAAAATTAAAAAAACACACAAATTATTGAAAAAATATGTTTTTGAGGACTTTGAAGGAAAATCACTCCTAGTTAGCTCATAATTTATGTTAGAAGTTATTTTTCATTTATTAAGTTAGATATTTTGTGCCTTGGGCCTTGCATGGTCTCTTTGACAAAAATGGCAGTTATGATGTATTAATGACATTTTGGAAACCCTAGTTAGGGTTTTTACCCTCCTTTTCTAGTTAAATACTGCATGGAGGACTCATTGTACATGTTGGTTGATTGTTATACTTAATACATAGACTTGGAGTTGAGGATAAATTGGCTTTGGAGTGTTATGAATGCTTTAATTTGGATGACAATGGAGCCAAGCACACTTGCAAGATTAATGAGCATGGGTAATGGTGGTTTCCTTATAAATTAGTGCTTGTTTTCTTATGTTTTTCAATTTGTTTCATCTTTCTCATGCAGTAGGACAGAAAGTTTAGGCTAAGAAATGTTGTTAGAGGCACCTTAGCTCTATCTTCTTTCTATTTCTTGTATGTTTTCCTCTGCTAGGTCAGTTTAGAGAATTATTAGTTTCTCTCTAATCCCACTCAACTTGTTTATCTCAAAAATGATTTAATGGAGGCCATGTCAAAGTAGTTTATGGTTAGCCCCACCTTTGGTATGATTGAAACTTGTTTTTTGAGGTCTTTCTTAAGAGTATTGCTAAATAGGGTTTGAATGAAGAGGTTTATGGTTTTCCCTACCATTTTTTCCATATTGAATGGTTAATTTGAAGTTATTTGTATTATGATTAAGGAATTTTAGTAGTTCTGTTCTCTTTGATCATTACTATATGTTATCTTGAATGTTTTCTTTACCTGAAGGTGAAATCACAAGCGAATTTACAAGTTTGTTGCTCTCTATGGTTTACTGGATTGTTGTCTTGATGTTTACTTGCTAGGGCTTAGTCAAAGAAGCTAATGGTATGCCCTGCCTTTGGTTATTTCTCTATGCATACTGTTCTTAAATAATTTTCTTATTGTAGTACATGTTAAAGGATTCTTAACTGCCCCTTGAACCTACTTATTTCACAAATTAATGTTCACTTCACTCACATAAGCCTTGAAAATCCATTTGGCTTTGTTATACTTGCCCTTCGAGACACCCTTGACCTATTGTTGTTCTTATCAAGACCTTTTGCAGACTCCATATCCCAATGGTCTAAACCTCTCTTACTCTATATGTTCTGCTTGACAACCTACCCAACCAACTAAACAAACAAACAAACCCTAATCCTTATAACTAGCCTAAATTTGAAACCCTAAAATCATACAATATAAATCTTTCACACAAATA
The DNA here is from genome assembly GCA_034641835.2 of Pinus albicaulis. Lineage (NCBI taxonomy): Eukaryota > Viridiplantae > Streptophyta > Pinopsida > Pinales > Pinaceae > Pinus > Pinus albicaulis. The sequence goes on along the minus strand of CM076574.1, from coordinate 670,541,561 downwards.
TAGAGAGAGCCCTCTCTGAGTCCAGGAAGGTGTTGAAGCCTCAAAAATCCCTGCTTCAAACATTGGGGGATAACCACCCGTTTGGGACCTTAGGACAACTCCTTTTCCATTTGGTGTGGTGGCTCCGATTGGATTGATAGTACCAGTTTCCTAGTAATTTAAATGGGTTGGTGATGGAATGACTGGATGAATGGAAAATGGGAATAAATGACTGAAATAAACTATCTAATATAATCTATAACTGATAAATAATTCTAAAACTAACTCGGGTATCAAATATGAATACAACTTAAAGATTGTTTCAATAAAATATATAACCATGAAAATGTATTATAATTTAACTGAAATATGCAGTATCAAATAATGATAATTCTGTTTCAGAAATTAAACAGAGTTATAATAATACATTGCATTCATCATTTTATATATCATTTGCATATATTGTAAAAGATAAATATTTCTACACACTCAGAAATGATATGTATAAAGAAATATTGCAAAACAAGTACATATAAATGATAGAAATTTTAAAAACAGAATATCTCACAACATAAGAAATTGACAGTGAATAGATAGAAATACCATATCCATATCGATACTTTCCGATGCAATTTGATATCCAAATCCAACAAATTCAATGTAAAACAGACTCCAAGATATAGGAATGCAATTCTTAAGGGCAATTTTTCATAAAACCACCAGATGTGATCCTTAATAAAAATATAAGAGTTAATGGAGTACAGAAATGTAATCTCCAAGTCAAAATATTACAAATTTAGGAACCCTTTCTAAATGCATGAAAGGGGTTTAAATAGGTACTTAATAAAATAAAATAACTAAAACTATTCCTACAATCTATCTAATCGAAAATCTAGAAACAGAATTGCGATCTTAAAGTGAACCTGATTCATTGATTGTCTCCTGTGTTTAATGTGCCCAGATGGCAGATCTTGAGCATATCTTGGACTTCTGTTGGAGGACTCATTTTTGAATGTAACTACCCAGTTTATGTAGCATTAGAGAATTCAGGAATGATACAATGAATAACATTCGAAAGGAATTTGATGGCCATCTGTTGGTTATGTGGCTTGATCAGATAAGTCCACAAATATCCCATGAAATTCCTTGAAGTTTTCTAATCTGTTGTTTTTTATTGATTATCTCTTCCTTCCACCTGGAATAAACTTCTTTCAATTTTGGTAATTTGTCTGGGGTACAATCTGAGATCAAATTAGTGGCATACAAGCTGTCATTAACCAATTTTGTTGTATTATTCATCAAACTTTTAGCTCTTGATATGGCTCTTTCTTATTTCATCAACTGTTGTTCCCATTCCACAAATAATATTTCCTTGCGTCTTTCCTCAATTCTGGGAAGACTAGCTTTTCTTCCCTGCTCTGTATCCTGCCATGAAAGGAACTCAGAAATTTTATCATCAGCATCATCAATTTCTTTCCTCAGAGTGACTGATTCATCTATAAAAGATGATGTTATTTCGCACAAAGGCTCAACTTGTGCCAACTTAAGACAAAATTCATTTAACTGCTGAGACAGCAGTTTGTTTATTTCAAGAGCTTCAGTTTTGAATTGAGCTAACTTAGGATAATCCTTAAACTTGTCCAATGCTGATTGGAAAAATTTCTCTTGTTCAACCTTTGAATTTTTCTCACTTTGCAGAAGATTTTGTAGCTTTTCTACCTCTTGACTCAACTGTTGCTATTTGTTCAAGGCTTGTTCATCAACTTTCTTCCTTTCAATGCTAAGTTACTCTTCTAGTTTTTTAGATCTAAGCTCCTGATCTTGAAATTGTTTCTCCAGCTGAACAATCTTTTGCTGATTCCTTGTGGCCTGTTCTTCCAGCATAGCTATCTCTAAGTCTTTTTTTTCATCAACTGAGAGACTTCAAAAGCTTTATCTATAGTTGCAGCACTATAGGCACCTGCTTATTGAGATAATTTAGTGAGATCCTCAGATGGATTCACCTCAACATATTTATAAACAATATTCATAAAATCCACCTGTGATTTTGAAAGTGTATCTTGATCAGTTCTCCTCCTCTTCCTCTACTTTCTCACAATAGCCCTATGCTTGGGACTGTAAACTACATCTACAGGAGGGATTTCTTCTATTTTCAACATAATTTCACTTGTGGGAAGTTCAGGAATAACTTCCATATCTTGGTCTTCCAGAACATTAACTTGGGGATTATTCTGTTGTCCTATTTGGTGGGAAAATTGCTCATATTGGCTCAATAAATGAGGAGAAATTATAAGTTCAACAGATTCCACTACTTTTTCAGTAGCTTCCTCTCTTCCAAGTTGAGAAACTAGATTATTTCTTATATCTCCTTTTGTTGCTTGTTTAGTAGCCTTATTGATTGTGCCTCCTTTCTCAGTATGCACATTGGTATCAGTACCTGTGCTTTCCTTTCTTGTCTGGGCTAAAGACTGCTGATTAGTATGTACATCAAGTTTAGCAGCTGTTTCTTTCTTTTCAGTATCAAATTTGCTGCTAATGTCTTCTTTCTGCATAAGAGGATTAGTTCCTGTTACTTCTTTCTATGTTTGTATAATGACCTTGCTAGCAAATGTTTCTATTACTACTTTTCCAGATGTATCCTCTTTTTCCTTCTATTGTGACTCATCCTCCTGCATAGGAACTCTTAACTGATCCAGAAGAGCTTTAAGTAATCTCTGGCTTCTAAATAACATAAATTATTCATTTCTTCAGTTTGGAATTTGGACTTTGACAAATCATAAACTTGAGACAAATTATCTACAAAAACAAATAAATCATCGAACTCATCTGGTTCGTGTTCAAATCGAGCAATTGAAACTGAAGTGGTAAAATCAAATGCCACCTTCCTTGCATCATATTGCCTACCTTGGACTCTTGAGAGCATGAGATTGGTTATCTTGCCAACTTCTTTCTCATCATGAACAAAATTATTGAGAGTGTAATATCCACATTTAAAAGGAAAAGTAGGCCACATTAGCTTCTTGCTATTCTTCAAAGTCCTGGACATGCCTTCTACTATTAGCTGATATGAAATTTCCTGTGCTAATAGTTTATCTGGAACATACAAAGGAAGAATGTGTGGTTCTACAATACTCCCAAAAAATCTTATTTACGTGAATATTTCTTCTCTGAACCAATCCCCAATTGAGGATAAATCAACTTTAGCCTTCTCAGAAATTCTAGGAGGGAATCAGCCAAAAATATTTTGATAAATCGGGATGAGGAAACCATGACAAACTCTGTAAACATGTTTTTTAAAATTCCCCTTCCACAAGAACTTGTGATATATATGAATAGGAGCAGGATATTTAGGGGTCCATTTCCACCATAACATGGGAAATTCAGAATTGAAGCATAGGGCATCTAGAATATAAGAACAAAAATAAAAAGGAGTAGTATTTCCTGTGTTTTTTTCCTTCCTATAATCAAGAATCCTATTGGCTATCTTATCAGAAAGAATGATAGCCCAGTCCATTATTTCAGAATTTACAGCAGAGTGTATTAAAGGCACCATTTATATGGAGAACCTAGCCAAATTATCATTCCCAAAAAATCTGCACATCATTCCTGTGGCGTAAAAGTATGGAGACGAAACGGATTCCACTGAGTACATACCTGATGCCTCGTTTTTGTGCTTTTCGGGAGCCCTTCTCCATTCTCTAATCGGCTTCGACTGATTTTCATTGTTTGCAACAAATTCTTTGATAAAGAATTTGTTGTAGACTTTCTGCAGGTCCAGAAGGTGATACATTGCTTTAATGTCCTCTGCTTTAAATGACCCGAATGTTGCTCCAGATGCTGAAACAAACGTCTTGTTCTGGATGGCCACATTGTCAATCACCCACCGAATCACATCGTAATATGGAAAAATGTTCGCCCGAGCTGTAATTCGGTGTAGGAACGAATTTGCAAGTGCTTGAAGGGAAGTTTCTGAATCAGACTCTAAATCATCTGAAATGTGATTGCAATTGATCGCAATCTGAAATGTGATTGCAATATTTGTTCCTCTGAAATGTGATTGCAATTGATCGCATCGCATTGGAGTTGCGCCATTGATAAAATAAAGAGATTGCATTTGCGATGGCGGCGGGGCCCATCGCATCAGAGATTTATAAAAAAATTGCATTCTATAATGCTCTTCTGAAATTCCATTGTGATCAATTGCATCGCATCGAAACAAATGTGAAAGTTTAAAAGATTTTGTGATTTGCGATTGTGATTAGCTAAATCGCATCAGAGTTTTTTTTTTTTTTTGAAAAAATGAATATACAACTTAAGATATTTCCAATTTCAGATTGCGATTACTGTACGTTGGACTTTTTTGCATTTAAATACTTTTATGTGATAAAGTATTTATATTCCATCAGATCAGAAATTATTTCAATGTTGCATTTGTTTATACACACTTGTTAATAAAGATATGCTATATGTCTTTCTAACAATGAACACTTATTTCTAATTAAAAAATGATCGGACTTCTTCCAAATCTTTTATATCTATCTAAAAAGAAAGAGGGGACCTATTTATAAATGAAATTTATTCTAAAGATTTAGAAATGGGGAGGGTTGTTGTACAGTAAAACAATTGGCGATTCATTGAAAGAAATTGTTATCTCTGAAAAAATAAAATGAACACTATATTTCTAGTAAGCAAATTTTTTTAAAGATAATGAAAACCACCTTAGGATAATTCAAATAAAATCTAACTATGAAAAGGAATAAAAATCACTTACAATCTATTTCTAATTCCTTAAGAATAAAAACATTTTGGGTTATCTCAAGCTTTGATCGGTTGACAATAATGAAGTAAGTGGACCTCTCCAAGTTTAGCTTTTGTGATATACTCTATTGTCATAGGCATTGCCTCTGCTGCCAAAAAACGTCCATAGTCTTGACAGGGTTACCTTTTAACCATCAACCATTTATTATCCCATCCAACTAAGATTATGACTCTTTAAAAATAAATTCATAAGACATATTATCTTATGTTTTTTGTCTTTTATTTATTTTTTAGTTTAAGAGCCATTGCTCTGGTTTGGTAGCCAGTTAGTAACAATGCCATTCACTAGTTGTAATTAAACTAAACAAGCTGGCTCGTGATGAGACGTCTTATCTCTTAAATTTTTCCATATAATTTCTTAGAATAACATTCTAAAAAATCACAACTTAAATGGATGGGGTGAAATAGTTGTATCCTTAAGAATCAATGGATGACAATTTTTAGAGTTTTTTGTTTGCTAAAGCTTGAAAAAGTCTTTACTTTTTAAAGATAACCTTTCTCTACTCAATAAAATTATAATGATTTACATTTTTCTCAAAGTTTCAAAAGATCATGCAAATGTTTTTGAACAAATTTTCAAAGTTTAACATTTTATTTTAAACTATCCAAAATTGTAATCATTTCCCTAAAAATTGATATTTACACAAAATAAGTATTTATAACATTCTTCTTAAGACAATTTTCTAATAGTAAAAAGTCAATTAGAGACTATTAACAACCCTTATTTATAAAAGAAACAAAAATTGCAAAAAGGAATATGTACAAGTAAGAAGGGGTTACCTCCTTATGAAAATAATTTCTTTAAGACAAGCTCATTTATAGGAAGAGGTTCTCTCTTTCCTATTAAATCTTGGAGTATGAATGTATATGAGCCTATATTTTTAGAAATCTGAAATGGTCCAAGCCACATTTTCTGAAATTTGGTATGCTTACCTTTTTCTTCATGTGCTTTATCCCATTTCAGAACAAGATCACCAATTGAATTTTTTTTTGAGCCGGTGGAACTTGAATCAAAAGAAGATTTTACAAGTTGTTGATGTTTTTCATGAATACCTTTTGCTTTCTCTCTATCTTCTTCTAATTTAAGGATTTGATCAAATCTCAACTGAATGGATGAGGAAGATTTTTCTTCAATAAATTGCACTAGAGCTAATGATGGGAGAGCTAGATTTGATGGTATCATAGCTTCTCTTCCATAAACTAAATTGAAAGGTGAAGTTCCTATTGAAGCTTTAAGAGTAATACAATTAGACCATAGTGCAAATATTAAAGACTTGTGCCAATTCTTTTGATTTTGATCAATGGTCCTTTTAATGATTTTGATGAGATTTTTGTTAGTAGATTCAGCTAAACCATTACCTTGTGGATAATAATTTTCTGAATATTTCAATTTAAAACCTATTTTGATTGCAAATTCCATTATACTATTTCTAGAAAAATAAGATGCATTGTCGAAGACAAGAGCGTTAGGTACACCAAACCTGGTAATGATGAATTGATCGATGAAATCAATAATTGCATCAGAATTGGCTACCTTTAGAGGGATTTCTTCTACCCACTTTGTGAAGTAATCTGTTCTTGTGAGGATGTATTTATGTTGTTTGGAAGAATGAGGTACTATCTCACCAATGATGTCAAGCCCCCATTGCTCAAATGGTTGCTCAATGTTTACTGGTTGCAAAGGAAAAGCTGGCTTCCTTTGTCTTCCACTAGCAGTTTGACAAATTTTGCAATTCCTCACATAATCATGTGTATCTTCGAAAAGGGTAGGACATTAATATCTAGCATGGATGATTTTGTGAGCTGTGGTATCACCTCCAAAATGACCGCCTGCTGGTCCATCATGTAATTCTTGCAATATCTTTTTTGCTTCAGTCTTTTCAAGACATCTTAATAGGATTGAATCATAATTATTTCTAAATAACACATCATCAATAATTTCATATTTAGTAGCCTTCAATCTTAAAGCAAGTTTATTCTTATAGCTGAGATTAGAAGGAGCATACCCATTTTTCAAGTAAAAGATCAAATCAGCATACTGTGATTCAGAATCTGTAACACTTATCTGACTTACGTGAACAACAATGTCTGGATTTTGATTTTCTTGTATGTTGTGAGCTCTTGCTAATAATCTGCAAAAACCTTGACCTCTAACAATCTTGGCTGGGTTAATATCAATATCATATTCTTGCAAAGTTGTCACCCAATTAGCCCTTTTTTCTCCTACTTCCTTTTGAATTAATAATTGTCTCACTGCAGAGAATGGGACAATAATTTTTGTATGTGTTTTTAAGAGAAAATGTCTAAAGTGTGTGATTGCCTTAAACACAGCGAAGGCTTGTTTTTCTACATCGGAATAATTAAGCTCAACCACTTGCATATTCAAGTAGAAAAAATAAATTGGTGCTTCTAATTGTTGATCATTGAGCTGTGTTAAAACAACAGCATAGGATGTTTCGGTGGCCAAAGTATACAAAATAAAGTCTTTAGAAAAATCTGGAGTATTCAATGCAGGTACATTAATGATTGCCTGTTTGATTGTATCAAAGGCTTCTTTCTCTTTATACCCCCATTTGAATACTGAATTTTTCTTAATCATATTCTGCATAGGTAAAACAATTTGAGAAAAATCAGGAATGAATTTTTTTTTAAAATTAATCTATCCTAAAAAATATTGCATGGATTTTTTGTTATGAGGTAAAGAAATATCAGAAATTTCTTTCACTCTGTCCGGGTCGATATATATACCATCTTTTGACACAACAAACCCTAAGAGTTTTCCTTCATCGAGAGAAAAGAAGGATTTCTTTGGGTTTAAATAAATACCAAACCTTCTACATCTTTAAAATATTTGTTTCAGATCATGTAGATGATTGGATCTCTTCTTTGAATATACTGTTATGTCATCAAGATAAATAATAACCGATTTATTAATCAAACCCTTAAATTTTATGTCCATGGCTCTCTGGAAAGTAGCTCCTGCGTTTATTAAAACAAAAGGAATTTTCTGATAAGCATAGGTTCCCCATTTGGTTTTGAAAGTGGTTTTCAACCTATCATCTGGATGTATTAATATTTGATTATAGCCTAAAAAACAATCAAGGTAGGACATGAGTTCAGAACCAGCTACCTTTTGGAGTATTTGCTCCATGGTTGGCAATGGGAAATTGTCCTTTTGACATGACTTGTTTAAATTTCTGAAATCAATACAGATTCTAATATCACCATTTTCCTTCCTGACATGTACCATGTTGGAAACCCAATTAGAATGCCTTACAGGAAAAATGATTTTGGATTTTAAAAGTTTGTTGAGTTTTGTTTTGATTTGATCTTCAATATTTGTATGAATCTTTCTTAACTTCTGTTGAGCAGGCTTAACATCAAATAGCATTGGAATTGTGTGTTGAATAACAGAAGTATCATAAGTCTTTAAGTCTTCATAATTCCAAGAAAAGACATTTTTATACTTACTCAGAAGTTTGATGAAAGCATCTCTTTCTTCTGGAGTTAAATTGAGTCCTAGATTAACATTATGAGGTTTAAAATCAGAGCCAAGATTCACTAATTCAAACTTCAAAGTTGAACTTTGAAGTTTAGCATTAGTAACTTTCTTGAATTTGTCTTTTATATCATATAGATTCTCAAGTTTAACAATAGATTTAGGAATCGGATTTTCATTACTTCTTGAAGTAATTTGCAGATCATGATCAGCTTCATCAATAATTTGTTCATCATAGGATTTCTCCAAAGTCAAGAAATTCAATATGTCCTCATCATGGTAGAATACTCTCTAGTTTGTGATATTATCGAGAACAGATGGACGAAAAATCAATTCTACTGAAAATCTATCAGGACTGCAATCTTCAGCAGGGAGGAGTTTAGATGCAACATTAGCTAACAAGTCAACTGATGTGTTTTGATTTCTGGGAATAGAAGAGATATTAAATGCTATAAATTGAGTGGTAAGGTCTTGTAATAGGGTTTGATAATGTTTAAGATGTCCTGAAAGACAATGGATGGTATTCCTTACTTGTCTTATGACAATTTCGGAATCTCCATATACTTTCAAGTATTTTACATTTAACCCTATGGCTTTATAAAGCCCTTGAATCAAGGCTTCATATTCTGCAGTATTATTAGTGCACTCAAATTCTAACCTACATGATAGCATGATTTTATCTCCTTGTGGATCAATTAGGATGCATCATGCTCCTGCTCCATCACTATATTTTGATCCATCAAAATATAATGACCAAAATAAAGTTTTATCTATAGGTTTATCTACAAATGTATCAGAAATATTAACAATTCTAGAAGAATCAGATTGCGAAAAAAATTTCAATTTGAGAAACAAAATTATTTACAGAAAAGGGTGATTGTGGTGCAGTAAAATTCCCAAGGAATGACTCAGCAAAATAACCTCCAAGGATATTGTTGTTGAAAGCTATAGGTTCATTTGGTTGTTCAAATTCAGTTATAGTGTGCGTCATGTGTTTTTCTCACTTGATTTTGATTTGATTTGGTTTCCCTTTTTAGGGGAGCCACATATGTGAATAATCAGCTGCGATATAGCTGTTAAGCTTTGTAGACCAGTCCTTACTTAAGACTAACCCATAGAATTCAGGAATATCTACAATTAGAATATCAATTCTTTGGACAATCCTAGGATCGAAAGCTAGTCTAATGGTAACTGAATTCATTTCTCCTACAACTTGAACTTTAGAGCGATCCAATTGTACAATGTGAACTGCAGAATTTTGTGGTTCAATATTCAATTTCACACATACTGAAGTATGAATTATATTAGAGGATTCTCCGGAATCAATTAAACAATTATGCAAATTCTTATTGTAGATTTCATAAGTCAACAAAAATGGAGGTGTCTGAGAATTTGATCTTTCTCCAATAAGAATAGTATCTATGGCATCTACTTTGTATGGTGGCTTACCAGTCCCTTTAGCTTCTTTGGCAACTACACCGCTTGGTAGAGGAGCAATAGGTGTAACATTTAACTCTTTTAATAGCAGCTTTTGTTGATGTTTAATTTTGCTGAGTTCATGTAAAGAGATGTTCACTCTAGTCTTTTTCATGTCCTGAACAATGTTATAATCCATTGGATCTGATACCACTAGAGTATTAGATGATGATGTGGGAGGATTAGAAGATGGTGGTTGATTCTGAGTGGGTAAAGGAGAAGCTTTCTTTGTAGAAATTTTGTCTTTGGTACTTGGAGTTGTATTTTTCTTCTTAGGAACAGGTTGAACAGGTTCTGATGTAGATTTTCTCCTTGTACTCACAGGCATAGCTTCTTGTTCTATTTCACTGTCCGAATTAGGTTGAATGAAATCCCACATTCCATGTAATTAAGCTATTTCTTCTCTTTCATATTCTTCATCTGATACTGGAGGAGTATCTTCTTCTTCTTCCTCTTCTGATTCTGCATTGGAGATTGAATTGGGAGGTTTAGATTGAGCTTGATTTCTCTTGAAATTATGAATGGTCTCTTTGTAGAAGTCTCTGCTACTTTCTTTTTAATTTCAACCATCTCATTAGACATGGTTTTAAGAACTTTCTGTAAGCCTTCCATGTCATATGGATCTCTTTGTGTCTTTTTCTTTGAATCATCCTTAAAAGTGACTTTCTTTGATTTTATTTCCTCAATAGCATTTTTCTTATCTAGAGCAATAATTCATTTTTCAACTGCAATAGCTTCTTTCATATTCTCAGCTAAAGTAGGTTTTGCAGCTCTATCTACAAAAATTGCTATGTTTGAGGGCAAAGCATTAATATACCATTCACTTCTAACCTGTTCACTAGGTTTATATGTTGTAGGGATCTTATTTAAGAGTTTATTGAATCGAGAATTAAAATCTTTGATGGGCTCTTTTGGTTGTGTCTTTAAATTGGAGAGATCATTGATTAGAGTAGCTATTGATCTATCATCTCCATATTTGGTTAAAAATTGCTCTTTGAATGTATCCCAACTTGTAATAGAATCTGAAGGTAAGGAAAAGTACCAGGATCCTGTTGTCCCTTGCAAAGTATAGGGGAATAACCTGACTACAACATCTTCATGTTCTACTGCATTCAAATTTATAGCAAGCATAAAGTTTTTGATGTGTTCTTCCACTTGTATACCAATATCTGGACTAAATTTTGGCAGCCATTTTTCAGGATGATCAGGTAAATCATGCAAAGGTGTAGCCATATTTATAGCTCCTGTTATAGTCCATGGTCTCTGTGCCATTGTTGTGATGATGATAAAAGAACTAGAAGTGACAACTGGTGTATGAGTAGTAACATTTTAAGTACTAGAAGAGACAATCGGTGTTTGGACAAATGTTGTTTGAGAAGATGATGATGACAAGACAACTGCACTTTTTTGATTTGGAGCTTGGGAAACAGATAATTGAATTTGCGATGAAGAACTAATATCATTCTTTGTTTTCAATGGGGTTCTTCTTGTTTTAACTCTACTAGGTAAAGGAAATTATTTTGGGGAAATCCCAAGTTTTTCACTTTGTGATCTAGTGAGAGGTCTGGAAGAAAAAAATTGTGAGGTAACACTACCTTCAGATATTTCAGACTCTTCTAATGATAATGAGAATCCTTGAAGTTTATGAACTAAAGCTTCAACTTCAGGAGATTCAGGAGGTGGATTATCTGATTGAATTGAGACTTTGGTAGTGGGTGTTTGAATACTCTTATCAATTTCTTCTCTGGTGATTTGAGATGTGGAAGAAATTGAATGTGATGAGGGTGAGTCACTCTTAGAATGGCCTGTGGATTTGGATTTATCTGCCATTCATAGCTTGTTCCCTCCTTCTAGTGCCAAAAATGTTGAAGCCTCAAAAATCGTTGCTTCAAACATTGGGGGATAACCACCCGGTCGGGACCTTAGGACAGCTCCTTTTCCGTCTGGTGTGGTGGCTCTAACTGGATTGATAGGACCAATTTCCTAATAATTTAAATGGGTTGGTGAAGAAACAATTGGATGAATGGAAAATGGGACTAAATGACTGAAATAAAATACCTAATATAATATATAACTCGTAAATAATTCTAAAACTAACCCGGACATCAAATATGAATACAAATTAAATATTGTTTCAATAAAATATATAACCATGAAAATGTATTATGATTTAACTGAAATATGCAGTATCAAATAATGATAACTCTGTTTAAGAAATTAAACAGAGTTATAATAACACATTGCATTCATCATTTTATATATCATTTGCATATACTGTAAAAGATAAATATTTCTACACACTCAGAAATGATATGTATAAATAAATATTGCAAAACGAGTACATATAAACAATAGAAATTTTAAAAAGAGAATATCTCACAACATAAGAAATTAACAGTGAATAGATAGAAATACCATATCCATCTCGATACTTTCCAATGCAATTTGATATCCAAATCCAGCAACTTCAATGTAAAACAGACTCCAAGATACATGAATGCAATTCTTAAAGGAAATTTTTCATAGAACCACCAAATGTGATCCTTTATAATAATACAAGAGTCAATGGAGTATAGAAATGTAATCTCCAAGTAAAAATATCACAAATTCAGGACCCCTTTCTAAATGCATGAAAGGGGTTTAAATAGGTACTTAATAAAACAAAATAACTAAAACTATTCCTACAATATATCTAATAGAAAATCTAGAAACAGAATTGAGATCTTAAAGTGAACTCGATTCATTGATTATCTCCTGTGTTTAATGTGCCCAGATGGTAGATCTTGAGCATATCTTGGACTTCTGTTGGACGACTCATTTTTGAATGTAACTGCCCAGTGTACATAGCATCAGAGAATTCAGGAATGATACAATGAATAACATTCGAAAGGAATTTGATGGCCATCTGTTGGCTGTGTGGCTTGATTAGATAAGTCCACATAATATCCCATGAAATTCCTCGAAGTTTTCTAATATCTTGATTTTTATTGATTATCTCTTCCTTCCACCTGGAATCAACTTCTTTTACTTTTGGTAATTTTCCTTGTGTACAATCTGAGATCAAATTAGTGGCATACAAGCTGTCATTAACCAATTGTGTTGTATTATTCATCAAAATTTTAGCTCTTGATATGGCTCTTTCTAATTTCATCAACTGTTGTTCCCATTCCACAAATAAAATTTCCTTGTGTCTTTCCTCAATTTTGGGAAGACTAGATTTTCTTCCCTCCTCTGTATCCTGCCATGAAAGGAACTTAGAAATTTTATCATCAGCATCATCAATTTCTTGCCTCAGAGTGAATGATTCATCTATAAAAGATGATGTTATTTCACACAAAGGCTCAACTTGTGCCAACTTAAGACAAAATTCATTTTTTTATTTCAAGAGCTTCAGTTTTGAATTGAGCTAACTTAGGATAATCCTTGAACTTGTCCAATGCTTATTGTAACATTTTCTCTTGTTCAACCTTTGAATTTTTCTCACTTTGCAGAAGATTTTGTAGCTTTTCTACCTCTTGAATCAATTTTTGTTGTTTTTTCAAGGCTTGTTCATCAACTTTCTTCCTTTTAATGCTAAGCTGCTCTTCTAGCTATTTAGATCTAAGCTCCTGATCTTGCAATTGTTTCTCCAGCTGAACAATCTTTTGCTGATTCCCTGTGGCCTATTATTCCAGTATAGCTATCTGTAATTCTTTTTTTTTCATCAAATGAGAGAATTCATAAGCTTTATCTATAGTTGCAACACTATAGGCACCTGCATATTGAGGTAGTTTAGTGATATTCTCAGATGGATTCACCTCAGCATCTTTATAAACAATATTCATAAAATCCACCTGTGATGTTGAAAGTGCATCTTGATTAGTTCTCCTCCTCTTCCTTTTCTTTCTCACAACAACCCTATGCTTGGGACTGTAAAATACATCAAGAGGAGGGATTTCTTATATTTTCAACATAATTTCACCTGTGGGATGTTCAGGAATAACTTCCATATCTTGGTCTTCCAGAACATTAACTTGGGGATTATTCTGTTGTCCTATTTGTTGGGAAAATTACTCATATTGGCTCAATAAATGAGGAGAAATTATAAGTTCAGCAGATTCCACTACTTTTTCAGCAACTTCCTCTCTTCCAAGTTGAGAATCTGGATTATTGCTTATATCTCCTTTTGCTTCTTGTTCAATAGCCTTATTGTTTGTGCCTCCTTTCTCAGTATGCACATTGGTATCAGTACCTGTGCTTTCCTTTCCTGTCTGGGCTGAAGACTGCTGATCAGTACGTACATCAAGTTCAACAGCTGTTTCTTTCTTTTCAGTATCAAATTTTCTTTTAATGTCTTCTTTTTGCATAACAGGATTAGTTCCTGTTACTTCTTTTCGTGTTTGTATAATGACCTTGCTGGCAGATGTTTCTGTTATTGCTTTGCCAGATGTATTCTCTTTTTCCTTTTGTTGTGACTCATCCTCCTGCATAGGAACTATTAACTGATCCAAAGGAGATTTAAGTAATCTCTAGCTTCTAAATAACATAAAATTATTCATTTCTTCAGTCTAGAATTTGGACTTGGCCAAATCATAAACTTGGGACAAATTATCTACAGAAACAAATAAATCGTCGAACTCATCTGGTTCATGTTCAAATAGAGCAATTTAAACTGAAGTGATAAAATCAAATTCCACCTTCCTTGGTTCATATTGCCTACCTTGGACTGTTGAAAGCTTGAGATTGGTTATCTTTCCAACTTACTTCTCAGCATGAACAAAATTATTGAGAGTGTAATCTCCACATTTAAAAGGAAAAGTAGGCCACATTAGCTTCTTGCTATTCTTCAAAGCCCTGGACATTATTAGCCACCTATAAAAAAATTTATACCAAAAGGTGGCTAAATCATTTTTTGGAGCCTTCAAGGAACAAATTTTATTGCAAAAAAGTGTTATCTCTTGAAGACTCTTGAAGGCCTCATGCCTCTGTCCAAAATCTTCCCTACTGTGCTCATTTTACACTCTAGAATTCTATTGATTTCATGAGAAGAAACTGTTGCAAAAATCTCGTTTTCCTACCTCCTCCATAAAAAACTAACCTCCATTTTGCTCCCCTTTTCCTCCATAAAACTCCTCTATTTTCATGATTCCCCTTATTCCATTCATAAAAATAATTTTTTACATAGTTTAAAACTCATTTTAAACTATAACCAAAACCCCCAAAACCATTAAAAAAAAAACATTGAAAAAATCATAAAAAATACATATTTTTGTATAAATCTTAAGCCCCTTTGGGCTTAAGTCTTAAACCACTTCTCCATTATATGCCCTGGTGCTAGAACCAGGCACTAAACCGATCGAGTCCTTATCACATCGAAGTTCTCCTTTATAAGCATTTTTAATGTTTTTTCCCCACCTCCGATTGCGATGGCCCGATCGTGCAATCCAACGGCCACGCTCCTCCCCACACCCTCTGAAGCAGTAAAACCAAATAACGCAGGATTTTATAATATAGTTTTGTATTGTGCAGGTTTTTGAATTATTTTCCGTCATATTAAAGAGTCTGAGGTTTGAACCAGGAGTTTAATGGACCGAAGTGAATAGCAAGCAGGGTGTTAACCCCTGACTTAACCTACGGTCACTTACTGTTCAAAAGCCGGAGGCAGTTTTGATCGCATTGCTTTTGGTATGGAAAGGAAACCACTCAATAGCAAGAAATCCTGTGAAAACCCACCACGTCGATGGGACAATACCGCCTCATCGCTCCCTCATCGCACGTTAAATGTTGACTATGGGCTCAGCGCGATATTGACGTACGTCGTCCAATCCGAGGCCAGCTCATCGGACAAGGATCACGCTCAAAAGAAGCTCAGGGGATAAAATAAGGTATGGCGCAACCCATGGCCCACAATCAATCGCCCTGGTCCCCACGGCCATGACAACAGTCAAAAGTCCCATAGAACTAGTGGTCCCCAACACCTAGTCAACATACACATCAACACACACGCGACAGCAACTGATTGGAATGAGTCTCGTGAAATCCAGACTCGATAAGCTTTATATGGAGGATTTCATAAAAAAATCGGGTCAAACTTGGGCTGACGTTAGCAGGCCCCAAAATGGACCCAGGGAGCTTTATATGGCGGATTTCATAAATATTTCGAGTCACAAACACCTTGACGTCAGCAGGCCCCAAAACGGACCCGGGGAGTTTTATATGGCGGATTTCATAAAAATTTCGGGTCGCAAACACCCTGACATCAACAAGCTCTTTTTGTGACCCAAAATGGTTTATGCAGCTTGGTTTATCAGGAGTTTTGAAGTCTGGATATATTATTTGGTAAAAATGGGTGATTTAATGGTTTTTTCGGTTATACTAAAAAAGGTCGAAGGCTGGGGTTCAATTCTCATGCCTTCAGTTCATTAAAGGAAACCATCCATGGGTTAAATTTACACGTCTCGTCGATGCTTCAAAGGCATTGATGCCTCATGATCCCTGTGTAGCACTACACACCAACAAAACACAGTGAATAAATCACAGACAAAGAGTATCAGTGTCGAAGACAGAATGCACCAGAATGGAAGATTGAAGACAAATTTATGAGGATTACAGCTAAGATTGATTATCAAAAGCCTAATCCTCCAAATTAAAAACACAGTTTAAAGAAAATCAAAAATGTTTATCAGACAAAAAGGCCTCCACCACCACATCTGAGGCAAATTGATTCCTCCCAGCTACCACAGTGACACCTGTGCCTCAAAGCATTCAAACAGAGGCCGAAGTTACTGATCAAGATCAGATATTTTCCTCAGCGTAGCCACAGAGTTAATTCTGCAAATAAACTTAATGACAAAATATCAGCAGAGTTACTTTAATATAATGCAGAGCCTCAAAAGTCAATAAGGGCTCCCACCGAGCTTAATCTTAAATTAAAAACATTAATACAGACAGAAACATCCATAAATTTCTTCATCGAGGCCCTCAAAGGCCGAGAAGCCATTAAGTCTGTATTAATTGACCCTGGAAATCTTTTATCAGATCCCACCTCCTCATTCTTCTATAAGTACTACTGGAGAAGATGAGAAAAGGGTTGGTTGGGTTGGTTGCAGAACTTTGAAATATAATTGAGCTTGAGAATTCTACTTGTAAATAGTGTTCACTGGCTCTTGAAGTTCTGCTTGTAATAGATAAGTTAGTGTGGGAAGTGTAGATGATTTCTAAGCTAAAGCATTGGACTTAAAGCTGTAACTGGTTTTTGGAGCATCAATACAAGCTGATTTATGGGATCCTGGTCTATGTCGACGGTGATGTTGTTTCTTATTGTAAATTGTTATTTTATTTATGTTTTCACTGTGTTCATTTTCTCTTATAAAGAACAACATGCATAGAGTTAAGACCTATTGTATATCAGTACCTTTCTCTGACTGAAAATATTTATCTACATGTTTTCTTCCAATTAGTGTGATTGAGGAATGATTTAATTTATTTCTAAGAATAGGAATGTTGGCGTTCCCTCATCCTATTTCCTTGGCTAATTGTTATTCTTAAATGTTATTTTCAGAATATGTTAAGTAGAGATGGACTAAGGAAGATATGGTGTGCCCTGGTCATAGTTTTATCCCCAAAGACTGTCTGAATGTTTCCCTTGGAATGTGTTGAAATCTGGCTAGTGTTGAAACACTTACCAGATCTTAGGCCATTCTTTGTTATCTTTGTGTTTGTCTTGAAAGTTACCAAGTAGAGTAGAGCTAGGAGAGGATTTGTGGTGAGCCCGACCCACTAGTTTCTATTCCAACAGTTGTCTTCAAGTTTCCCTCTGTTTTTATATGTTTTCTATTGAAAGTGCATCAAAATCAGGCTAGTTTAGAAGTACTTACCTGATCTTAGATTACTTTTATGTCTTTATTAAGTGTATGTCAAAAGTAGGCTAGTTTAGAAGTACTTACCTGATCTTAGGCTGCTCTTTGTTCTTCATCTGTTTAAATTCCCCTTCTTATTGTTTCATTTCATTCCATAAATCAAACTTTAAAGAGATCCTTAGACATAGATGACTTTCCCCATGGACCAATCTTGTCCCTTGTTGTTTCAGTTAAACCCTATTATGAATCCATAGCCCAATGGACTAAAACCTACAATTATCTATCTTTTTGGCCAAAGCTTGTTCTATTTTCTTTCAACTTCTCACCTTTGAAACTCTTTGCATTTATAACTTTCCACCTCAAATAATAATCATGCTCAACCATCCAAAAACAAAACAAACCCTCGGCCTTCATAACTAGCCTAATATCATTACCCAAGACTTCAAATACAAATCCATCTTTTCACTTATTGGAGAGATCCCTCTCCGGATTCGGGAGGGCTAGATCCTAGAATCCCAAAGTGGTTGAAATAATGTTGTTTCTGTGATTGGACTTTTCCAATATTGCTAATTACATATTCCTAATAGACATGTCTTCTACTGTTAGCTAATATGAAATTTCCTGTGCTAACAGTTTATCTGGAACATACAAAGGAAGAATGTGTGGTTCTAAAATACTCCCCAAAACTCTAATATACGTGAATATTTCTTCTCCGAACCAATCCCCAATCGAGGATAAATCAAATTTAGCCTTCTCAGAAAGTCTAGGAGGGAATCGACCAAAAATAGTTTGATAAACCGGGATGAGGAAACTGTGACAAACTCTGTAAACATGATTTTTTAAAATGCCCCTTCCACAATAACTTGTGATATATATGAATAGGAGCAGGATCTTTAGGGGTCCATTTCCACCCTAACATGGGAAATTCAGAATTGAAGCATAGGGCATCTAGAATATAAGCAAAAAAATAAAAAGGAGTAGTATTTACTTTGTTTTTGTCCTTCCTACACTTAAGAATCCTATTGGCTATCTTATCAGAAAGAATGATAGCCCAATCCATTATTTCAGAATTTATAGCAGAGTGTATTAAAGGCACCATTTGTATAGAGAACCTAGCCGAATTATCATTCCCAAATAATCTGCACATCATTGCTGCGGTGTAACAGTATGGAGGCGAAATGGATTCCAGAGTAAATACCTGATGCCTCGTTTTTGTGCTTTTCGGGAGCCCTTCTCCATTCTCTAATCATCTTTGACCGATTTTCATTGTTTGCAGCAAATTCTTTGATAAAGGATTTGTTGTAGACTTTCTACGGGTCCAGAAGGTGATACATTGCTTTAATGTCCTCTGCTTTAAATGACCTGAATGTTGCTCCAGATGCTGAAACAAACATCCTGTTCTGGATGGCCACATTGTCAATCACCCACCGAATCACATCGTAATATGGAAAAATGTTCGCCCGAGTTGTAATTCAGTGTAGGAACGAATTTGCAAGTGCTTGAAGGGAAGTTTCTGAATCAGACTCTGAATCATCTTCATCAGGAACTGTTGCCTTTGGCATAGTAACCTTAGGCTTTTCCCTTTCAATGAGGTTATATACCTCTTCCCAGGACAATTTACCAAAACCTTGGCACAACGTGTCTATAACCAGCTTAATTTTAGCTGGTTTCTCTTTAGATGCCATGGTGAAAACAAGGGCTTTTGCAGTGACAATAGATTTTTCTCTCCTGGATCTCTTTGACATTTTGGTATCTGGTAATGTTTCCCTCGCTCTGCAAATAAAAGGGTTGGGTGTTATTTGGTTATGCAAAGGAGAAAAAGCTCAGTCATAGTGAAAACACAAATGAGGAGAACAACTGTATAAACAATCTATTCATTGATTTCCATTTATTATCTCCATGTTTAAAACCTAAATTCCCTTTAAAGATTCACACTCACGCATTCATAATAGAATAAATCATCATTATTCATTTGATTTTATATTTAATAGTAAAAGTACAGTCAGAGATCGACAGTTTTAAAATGAGACATAAAACTTCCCCTTTGAATTATGCGATTGCGATTAATATATAATATATGCGCAATGTAAAATATAAAGATTAAACATTAATCGCATCGGGCATTTTCAAAAGGGACAACAAACAAGATTTTGTGATCTCTGCCGATTTCTGATTGCGACGATGGTGTATCGTATCGGGATTTTAATATCATGATGTAATGTAATATTTGTTCCTCCGAAATGCGATTGCGATTGATCGCATCGCATTGGAGTTGCGCCATTGATCAAATAAAGAGATTGCATTTGCGATGGCGGTGGGGCCCATCGCATCGGAGATTTATAAAACAGGTGCATTCTATAATTCTCTTTGGAAATATGATTGTGATCAATCACATCGCATCGAAACAAATGTGAAAGTTTAAAAGCTTTTGCGATTTGCGATTGTGATTGGTTCAATCGCATCAGAGTTTTTTTTTTTTTTTGAAAAAATGAATATACAACATAAGATATTTCCGATTTCCGATTGCGATTATTGTACGTCAGAATTTTTTGCATTTAAATACTTTTATGTGATAAAGTCTTTATATTCCATCGGATCAGAAATTATTTCAATGTTGCATTTTTTTATACACACTTGTTAATAAAGATATGCTATATGTCTTTCTAACAATGAACACTTATTTCTAATTCAAAAATGATCAGATTTCTTCCAAATCTTTTATTTCTATCTAAAAATAAAGATGGGACCTATTTCTAAATGAAATTTATTCTAAAAATTTAGAAATGGGGAGAGTTGTTGTACAATACAACAGAAGGCTAGGTCCTAGGACTCCAAAGATTGGTTTGATGTTACCCTTGTTCAATTTGGTCTTGCCAATCTAACAAATCACAGGGACCTAACACAACCAGCTAATTTTATGAGTGTACTAAAGTGCTTATGCGTCATGATGCCACATGGATGCTGAGCTGGACCCCCTCCAAGTTGAATTTTTACAATTTTTTCACTAATTTGATTAGTGAAAATTCTGAAAAAGTAGGCTTCAAAGCTGAGTGTATAATTTCCAAACCATGATAGCTTTGTAGAAACTGAGACATATGTTTGTATAGGGGCATGTGATGAAGAAAAACCTCTTTCATATTTCCTAAATACCTTTTCATTTTCCCAGAAACCTTAAAAACAATTCGCTACGAAAACAGGGTAGTTCCATAGCGTGCTTTTGTAGCATCCAAAAATGACCTTTGCAATCAAAATTTCTGCTTCTTGTAGAAATTTGATAACTGATATGTTATACACCAAGATTCTCCTGATCACACACTATTTTAACTTCATGCACAATACAGAATCTCTTCTACAATTGATCATTAATTGCGGAAATAAAAACAATCGCATGCGCACATTAAAACCATAAAAAATCACACATATGAACACAGTATTTTATGGGAAAGCTTAAAGCTGAAAACCCCCAACTATCTGTATATTATATGTCATAGACATTATGTAACAATATTTATACAAAGCTCCTCACAAATCTCTCAGTACAATCTCCAATTTCTACACACTAATCAAGCCCGATATAGCAAATCACATGCTCCAATCTCTGCCACCTAATAGCCTACCTCTACTGCGCAATCACTGCTGAAGAATGGCTCTGAATGAACTTGAATTGGTCCATCCTTGCTCACGAAATCCTCATTGGCATCTCCAATCACTGGTTGTTGCAAATCATGCAACAGTATAGTCACAACTGATAGTCACACTGCTCTTTCACCTACCTCTTCACTGGTCTCCACTGAAACAGTCCATGCATTGTAATTAAATGATGTATTATTTAGTTGATTAATGAGTTAATAATTAGTGAATTAATTAATAATTAATTCACACCACTCTCACTAGTGTATCAATTAGTTAGACTAGATACAACTAGCTCAACTATGTTTAACACAATTAAACTGAACACAACTCCATCAACTGCCTCAATAACTCCACCAAACTTTGTCACATGAGTTCTAATTGAAGTATCCATGAAATAGCTCCACTTAACCCTCAGGAATAGCATAATTCCTTCTGTCAGCTCCTATGCCACATTTGTGCACTTAACTGAAGTGCTCCAAGAGAATAAGATAATGTTTATAGTCCAAATATTATGAAGAGCTAATAATATTCGACATATCTATTTTTAGACTGGCAATCTAAAAATAGATTCTACCCAATATGTCTAAAAATATAAGTCCATCTATTTTTTCCAGCTTTACCAACCATCCACAAATAGCATCGTGCAACTCATAGAATATGATCGACATGTCTAAAAATAGACTTGCGTTAAAAATATCCTGCGGGCCCACTTAGTGAAGGCGACTTATTTCCACTAAGCTCATCATCTTGTTGCAATCTCAACACTCCCTCTAAAAAAGATAAGGATTATCTGCCACCCCTATCCTGCCCCTATGTTATTCGAATTTTCTCCTAGTGAGCACCTTCGTCAAGATATCAACATCCTGATCCTCCGTGGGAATGTATGAAAGTAACATGATCTTCCGATGCACACAATCTATAATATGATGATACCGGATGTCAATGTGTTTATATCTATCATGAAATAATGGATTAACTGAGAGTTTGATGCAACTCTGATTATCACAATATATCACAGTAGGATCTAAGTGTGAACCGAACAACCCGACCAGGATCTTCCTCATCCATATAGCCTCGCATGTATCCAAACTCACTGCCATATAATCAGCCTCTGCTGAAATGAGTGCCACGGATCTCTGCTTCCTGCTGTACCAAGAAAATGTTGTCGACCCGATACTGAAAATCCCTCCAAATATGCTCTTTCTATCCATTGGGCTCCCTGCCCAATCTGCATCTGTGAAGCCACACAGCTTCACCTCATCTGACTGTCTTTACCATAATCCATATCCCGATGTGCCTCTGAGATATCTCAATACATGCTTGCCTGCCTTCCAAAAGAGCTTGGTAGGCTTAACCATAGCTTGTGAAAGCTGGTTAATAGCATAGCATATGTCGGGTCGTGTATTGACCAGATACATAAGCGACCCCACCAACTATCGATAAACAGTGGCATCCACTACCTCTACCGATGTAGCATCCTCTTTCCTCCATCCACCAGGAAGAGGAGTGTCGACAGGCTTGCAACCATGAATGTTGAACTTCTCCAGTATCTCCCAGGCATACTTGCCTTGAGACACAAACAGTCCATGACTTCGCTGCCAAATTTCCAATCCTAAGAAATAATGAAGGAGGCCCAAGTCCTTCATCTCAAACTCTTTTGCAAGATTAGCCTTGCATGAGAGTATCAACAGTTCATCACCTGTCAAAATCAAATCATCTACATAAAGTACAATGATCAACAACTTACCCTCCACCATAATCTGGTATAGGTTCGGATCCGCCTCACTCTTTGAGAATCCAAGTTCAGTGAAATAACTGTCTATCCATGTGTACCAAGCATGAGGTGCTTGTTTCAACCCATACATCGCTCTCTTGAGCCTGCACACATGCGACTCGTTGCTAAAGATCTCAAAACCTTTGGGCTGGTCTATGTACACCTCCTCCTCAATCAATCCATTGAGGAACACAGTCTTCACATCCATCTGATGAATGTGCCACCCCATCTGCGCTGAGAGAGCAAGAATCATCCGTATGGAAGAATACCTTGCCACAGGAGCAAAGGTTTCCTCATAATTGATCCCCTCAATCTATGAGAAGCCTTGGGCAAAAAATCTTGCCTTGTACTTCTCCACACTCCCTTTAGCTACTTGCTTCACTTTGTAGATCCATCTCAAACCCACCACTTATTTCCCTTCCGGCCTTGGGACAATCTCCCATGCACTATTTCTGACAATCGAATCATAATCTTCCACCATGGCATCTACCCATGCGGGATCCTCCACAGCTTCCTCGAAAGAGGATGGATCTGTCACGATACACTTGCTCATAAGAGCCATGTATCCAGTGTACCGATCAGGTGACTATCTCTGTCTGCGCTGTGATGTAGGTGCCCCTACAATCTTCTCTGCATCTTGAGCCGGTCGCTCAACTTCTGTAGTGCGATTCCGCCCTCTGATGGTTGGCGCTGCATGAGTGGTCTCTTCCACTCCATGAACCTCCTCTTGTGGCTGATCCACATCTTGAGGCTCATCCTTAGGAACTAATAGCTCCTCATATGCATGCAAGTGTGGCTCCCTCTCAAGTGAACACTTCATGGCTTTCTCCTCATGAAATTTGATATCCCGTCGCACAACAGTCTTGTGAATTTCTGGAAAATACAAACGATAGTTGTGGGGCGTAATAGTGTACCCCAGAAATATCCCAACCTCTACAGTCGGCTCCAGCTTCTTCCTAGCATCCTTCATCACATGAATGTAAACAGGTGAACCAAAAATCCTCAAATGTTAAATATCAGGCTTCTTACCAGAAAACGCCTCCTCGGGTGTACTCATGCCAAGTGTCCTGTGAGGACAACGATTTTGCACATAAACCGCAGTATTTCATGCCTCAGCCCACAAGTGTATGGGAAGGCCCTAATCATGCAACATCGCCCATGCAGCACCCATGATCGTTCTGTTCTTCAGCTCAGCAACCCCATTCTTCTGTGGGTTATGAGGTGTTATGAGCTCTCTTCGAATTCCTTCTGTGCTGCAAAAGTCCATGAATTCGCTAGAGATGAATTCACCACCATTGTTACTCCTAAGAGCCTTCACCTGATTCCCTGATTATTTCTCAACTAGTTCCTTGAAATCACAGAACTTTGAGTATGTATCGCTCTTGTTTTGCATGAAGAAGATCCAGCACTTCCGAGAAAAATCATCAACAAATATCACATAGTACCTGTGTTTTGCTGTCAAAGCTACAGAGAAAGGTCCACACACGTCTGTGTGAATTATCTCAAGGATTGTCGTGGCGCAAATATCCTTCTTGTGAAAGGTGGCTTTCACAAATTTTCCCAAGGTACATCCCTTGCACTGATCTGACTGCGCAAGAGTACCCTTAGGAAGCCCAGTAGAAATATGCTACAAATTTTTCGAAGCTCCATGGTGAAGATGGCCCAATCTCCTGTGCCACAGCTCGCCCTCATTCTGGCTCACCACTCCTTCTGCCTTGCCTGCCATTTCTGCACAGCCATCTACCTACAATTGATAAAGGTTCTTAACTCGAACCCCTATCCTCCGGGTTTCACCAGTTGCCTTACTGCGTAGGAAATCCTTTCCCTCGCTAAAGACAACATCATATCCCTTGTATTCTAACATCGCCATAGAGATAAGATTATTCTTCAATCCTGGAACATGCATCACTTCCTTCAATACGAAGGGTTTACCAGACTCCCTCTCAAAGGAAATGGTACCAATACCGGTCGCACTGTATCTACCATCATCGCCCATCTCGATGTGCACTCCAAGATCTTTCTCATCCAGATCAGTAAACAAATATTTGTCTCTTGTCATGTGAAAAGATGCACCACTGTCAAGAAACCAAACTAAACCCATCATACTTGAGACCAACAATGCGATCAGCAAAAAATCTAGCTCAAACTGTGAAGCTAAAGCCTCTCCAGATACAGATCCAGCAGCTTGCTTATTTTTCTTCTTCTGTGGAAAATTAGTGGCATAATGTCCCTGTTGGTGACAATGAAAGCACTTCACCTTGGACATGTCCTGCTTCTTGCCTTTCGCACCGGATTGAGAAGCATTCTTCTTGCTCTTCCCCTTCCTTGCTTTGGCAGCCAAAGGGAAATTTTCTTCATCTGAGTTCTTTGATGAAGATCCGTCCCTAGTACTTCACCTTATATCCTCTTGCACAAGATCCGACCAAAGTAGCTTCCATCCTGGCAATTTCTCCCGACCATAGACAGAGTCCTGATAGGAATGCCAACTCTTTAGAAGCCCAAGGAGAGCCAAGCTCACCAAGTCCTCTTCATCTACAGTAACCCCCACACTTCCCAGCTCATCCCTGCAGTGGACCAACTTCGTGAGGTACTTGGGTATACTTTCACCCTTCTCCATTTTTATTTTCTTGAGTTTATCCTTGAGCACCAACTTCCTTTGGTCGCTCTTGCTTTGGAAAAAGTCTGTAAAATATTTCCACATCAAGAATGGAGAAGCTTTACCATGAAGGCTAGACACTATGTGATCCTTCACAGCTTCCAACAGACTCCTTCTACATTTTTTTGTCTTCTTTTGCCATGCGTCAAGTGCGACAGCATCAATAGAAGGAGGTTTTGGAATTTTTGCATCTATGAACTCCTTCAAACCATTATCCTCCATCACCGCCTCCATCCTGTCCTTCCATGAAACATAATTGAAGCTGCCTTCAAGGGCATACTCAATCGCAATCTATTGAAAGACATTCTATCCTTGATAACAAGAAAATATTGTTAGCAATTTATCACTTTCACCACAATCCAATCATTTAATGTTTTGCAATTGCTCCAATGATCAATATAGCTCTGATACCATGTAGAAATTTGATAACTGATATTTTATACACTGAGATTCTCCTGATCACACACTATTTTAACTTCATGCACAATATATAATCTCTTCTACAATTGATCATTAATTGCGGAAATAAAAACAATTGCATGCGCACATTAAAACCATAAACAATCACACATATGAACACAGTATTTTATGGGAAATCTTAAAGCTGAAAACCCCCAAATATCTGTATATAATATGTCATAGATATTATGTAACAATCATTATACAAAGCTCCTCACAAGCTCTCAGTACAATCTCCAATTGCTACACACTAATCAAGCTCGATCTAGCAAATCACATGCTCCAATCTCTACCACCTGATAGCCTGCCTCTACTGTGCAATCACTGCTGAAGAATGGCTCTGAATGAACTCAAATTGGTCCAGCCTTGCTCATGCAATACTCATTGGCATCTCCAATCACTGGTTGTTGCAAATCATGCAACAGTATAGTCACAACTGATAGTCACACTACTCTTTCACCTACCTCTTCACTCGTCTCCACTGAAACTGTCCATGCACTGTAGTTAACTGATGTATTATTTAGTTGATTAATGAGTTAATAATTATTGAATTAACTAATAATTAATTCACACCACTCTCACTAGTGTATCAATCAGTTATACTAGATACAACTAGCTCAACTATGTTTAACTCAGTTAAACTGAACACAACTCCACCAACTACCTCAGTAACTCCACCAAACTCTGTCACATGAGTTCTAACTGAAGTCTCCATGCAATAGCTCCACTTAACCCTCAGGAATAGCGTAATTCCTTCTATCAGCTCCTGTGCCACATCTTTGCACTTAAATGAAGTGCTCCAAGAGAATAAGATAATTTTTATAGTCCAAATATTATTAAGAGCTAATAATATTTGACATATCTATTTTTAGACTAGCAATCTAAAAATAGATTCCGCCCAACATGTCTAAAAATATAATTCCATATATTTTTTCCAACTTTACCAACCATCCACAAATAGCATCCTGCAACTCATAGAATATGATCGACATGTCTAAAAATAGACATAGTCTAAAAATAGACTTGCGCCAAAAATAGCCTGTGGGCCCACTTAGTGAAGGCGACTTCTTTCCACTAAGCTCATCATCTTGTTGCAATCTCAACACTTCTTTCCTCTTGCATTGTGTTCATCATGCCCTGACACATCTTCAATATAATTTAAACCTCTTTAAAGCTTACCAAAATGGTTTTAAATGCAAAAAGAAATCCACAGGTGGTTTCGTAGCGTTTTCTTGGCTTCAAGCCTAGGAAATGCTACGAAAATGCTAAAAAACTATGTTTTTTTCCAGATTTTTTCCTTGTTTAAAAATGGAACTTTACAGATGTACAAATTTTATTTTAAACATTCCATTGACCTTTCAAAACATAAACCAACTCAACCTAATATTCTTGAGGTGTTTCTTCCTCAAAAAAACATCCTTTTCACCTTTAGCAAGTTTTTTCATCACTAAAATGACTGTTTTTTTCTGAAAACATAGGGTTTAGAGATGAGATATTTTCTCCCTATAATTCATAGATATTGCAAACATGAAGGAGGTTTTTTTAGGTTAGTATGTCTTGAAGAAAAACCTCTCTTGGGTTTTTGAAACACAATTCCAGATATCCAGAATATGCATTCTAAAAACATGTATAAAATAGGAAAATTCTACATTCTGAAAATAGGGCTTAAATACATCCCTGTATATCCCAATTTGTAGCACCTTTGAGAAAATTGAAAGAGGTTATTATTATTTGATAATTCATTGAAAATTACCTCACTTGGTATCTTAAAATACCTCTCTGTTTTCCCAGAAACTTCCCTTGAAGTTGACTACTCAAAGTTCAAAAAAAGAGAAATGCTTCATATTCGCTACGAAACTATCAACAGTTTCATAGCATTTTCTGCCTATTTTACACTGAAATCGATACGAAAGTAGGGATTATTAGCTAAAATTTCCTTTTCAAAGTTGTAAGCTTGGGAAATGAAATATGTTAGCAAATGATGAGTAATGGAACATGATGTGACCTATATGGAAGTGGTTTTGAGATGAAATGAGGGTGGTCTTGAAACTTAGGATAGGTTAAATATGAAAAAATGAAATTTCCTATGCCAAATTGAAAATTTTTTAAGGAGACCTTACCCTTTTGAGGAGTGAACTGTATGACCATGTCAAGTAATGGCTCACAAAATTATGAGTGATAACAGTGGCTCCACTTGGGATGGTGTGCCCCTGTGGTACACCAAAGAACCTATAGTTCCAGTGCCATCCATCTTCTTGGAAATAAAAACTCTGAAATTTATGAAAACTTCGCCAAACTCTTGTTGCCTTCTCCTTGGGCTCAAGCTTGATGATTATTGCTGGAAAAACAAATCTATACATACTGAAAAGATGCCCAGTCTACTTGAGCTTATTCACACACGCTCCTACATATCCTAACAACTGCAATCTCCATTTTTAATTCAAGCAACATGAAACTTCTAATGAAGCCAGTCATTGATATGATTTGACATTTGAAACTCTTGACTACACTTGAACCAAAAGTAAACAAGATACTGAAATGAGCAAGGCAACATAAAATGTATTTGATCTTCATAATGAAAATATAGCTGGAAATCTGGACTGTATAACTCTTCCATGTAGTCAACTATAGGATCATAGAAGACATAGTATGTTTGATGATTATCAAGACATTATGCAGCTTTGGACAACTCATATATGCTTTGCTCAATAACACAAGATTTCATATGTGTGCTATCAAACTGATTTTCAAACTAATTTTCAAAAACAGGGTATTCTTCCTCAATCTCAAAGGAGAAAGGTAGCAACACCCTCCCTTTGTGTTATGGCATTAATTTTTTTTAAAAAGATTGATATTGATCATGAAGACTATAAGATTGAATTTGATCTTCTAAAACTTCAATGTCTTTTTCAATTTTCTTATCAAATTCATCCACAAATTGAATCTTATCTTCTGACTTGCACTCAAATGATTTCAAATTAGAAGAAAAGGATAAAAAAAAAATTCATTCACTTCCTCATTAGTGTGATGCAAGAAATGACATGAAGAATAACCTTCTTCCTTTACTTGAGGATTATAGCAATTATCTTCCAATATTTCCTCTTATTGTTTGAAATTATTCTCATACTCCTAATGATCAAAAGACTGTCAAGTCTGCTGCAAATTTTCATCAATCTCAGAGGATGTAACATGATTTTCATAAATAAACTCCTACTGGGTTTCATTTTCATCCGAGAGAGAAGCTATCATTTCTTCTTGGTGATGAAAGGGATTGTCATGAAGGGCCTCTAAAATTTCATCATCCATGAACTCATCATATTCATAACAATTCTCCAAATATTCAATAAAACTCACACAATGTTTACAGCAGTCTTTGACCAAAAATAAGGAGGGACGACACTCTTCATACATCTCATAAAATGAAACATGGAAATCATCAAGAGAATATAAGGAACCATTTGGCAGACTTTCATACCAAGACCATGCTTTTCCTTCTAAAGTGACCATAAAAATCTTCATGAGACAGTCCTCAGGGAACTGAACCTTAAGTCTGCATACATGCATATGGAATCTAACCAAGTGAAGAGAAACATTGTCTTTCTTTTCATCTCTAAATATGGGAAGATCAGTTAACCATTCAACCTGTGACACAGGATTTGGAAAACCAGGGATGTGAAACCAATTCATAGGAGCATACCTGGCATTTATTCTTGCAATGGAACTCATCTTGTAACTTCATCAAGCTACTGATCCTCAAGAAGTGGAGTCATCTTCCAAATTATTATTTGATGTGTGAAGTCGCTAGAGCATAAATACAACCAATATGTGCCTAAGTGTCTGTTTCTCTCAGACCTTAGAACTAAAAATTTGTTGTTCTTCCCAGGGAAAATTTACACCTTCATTCCCCGACAACGACGCCAAAATGTTATCACCAAATTGAGTCCTATTGGGTTGCTTCAATGGTGAACTTGGAGTAACTCTTTCAAACTAACTTTTGACTGAAGCTTAGCCTCTTCAGTCTGAGAGGGCTCTCTCAAGGGGATTTTATGATTTAGATAATGATAGTACTAGATGGCTAACTCTATGAATTATGTCTTTGTTTTGTATGTTTGTAGGTTGAAAATATGAAGGCTTGCTACCATTGGGCTATGGAGTCAGTGACATGGATCTTAATGAAAAAGGATCTCCTTGTGGAAGATGAGGCATGTATATACTTAAATGAAAGTAGAATACACACATACATGGTTTACTCAATATATAAATGTTAAAAGGAAGTTAGAGCATGAGAAACATGAATTTTGAGTAATGAACATTAAGATACTGAAAGCAGGACATTGAGAAAGATATCCAATAGTTTAGTGCTTGAAAGGAAGTCAGAGCATGAAAAGCAAGAATTATGAGTAATCAAACATTAAAATATTGACAGAAATTAATAATATACATAGGAAATTGTTCATGAAAGTATCAAATGAATCTCAGGTGAGGTATGAAACCAATAGCCACTCTCTATTACTGATCAAAACCTGTTTACAATAGTAGCAGTCAGCCATAACATATCCCAAAAACCCACTCTAACTCTAAAAATAAGTCCTTTATGCAATGAGGACTCATAAAAATGATATTCCACCTTGATATCTTAGAATTCCCACCTTAGAGACCTATTTCAAACATGATTCTATCACTTGGAGACTTCCTAGGGATATTTCTGTTTTGTAGAGTTTGAATACAAAAGGGACTCTTGTTTCATTAATAGTTTAACAAACCAAATCAATAACCATTATAAACTGAAAAAAAATAATTTTATAAGTGTACTAGAGTGCTGATGTGTCATTATGCCACGTGGATGCTGAGCTGGACCTCCTCCAACTCGAATTTTTACAATTGTTTCACAAATCTGGTTAGTGAAAATTCTGAAAACGTAGGCTTCAAAGATGAGCGTATAATTTCCAAACCCTAATATTTTTGTAGAAACTGAGAGAGGTTTTTGTATAGGGTCATGTGATGAAGAAAAACCTCTTTCATATTTCCAAAATACTGTTTCATTTTCTCCTAAACCACAAAAAACAATTCGCTATGAAAATAGAGCAGTTTCGTAGCATGCTTTTGTAGCGTCCAAAAATGACCTTTGCAATTAAAATTTCTGCTTCTTTCCTCTTGCATTGTGTTCATCATGCCATGAAACATCTTCCATATCATTTACACCTCTTGAAAGCTTCCAAAAATGGTTTTTAATGAAAAATTAAAGCTACGGGTGGTTTCGTAGCGTTTTCCTGGCTTCAAGCCTAGGAAATGCTACGAAACTGCTGAAAACTGTGTTTTTTCCAAATTTTTCCCTTGTTTCAAAAAGGGACCTTCCAGCTATAAAATTTTGGTTTTAAACATTCCATTGACCTTTCAAAACATAAACCAACTCAACCTAAGAGCCTTGAGTTGTTTCTTCCTCAAAAAACATCCTTTTCACCTTTAACACGTTTTTCCATCACTAAAATGACTCTGTTTTTTTCTGAAAACATAGGGTTCAGAGATGAGATATTTTATCCCTATACCTAATATATATTGAAAAATAGAAGGAGGTTTTTTTAGGTTATTATTTCTTGAAAGAAAAACCTCTCTTTTGTTTTTGAAACACTTCTCCTGCTGTCTAGAATTGGCATTCTAAAAACATGTATAAAAGAGGAAAATTATGCATTCTGAAAATAGGGCTGAATGACATCCATGTATCTCCCAATTTGTAGCACCTTTGAGAAAATGGAAAGAGGTTATTTTTATTTGATGCGTTATTGAAAATAACCTCTCTCCATTTCTTAAAATACTTCTCTATTTTCCCAGAAACTTCCCTTTAAGTTGACTGCTCAAAGTCAGAAAACAGAGAAATGCTTCATATTCGCTACAAAACTATCAGCAGTTTCATAACATTTTTTGCCTATTTTACATTGAATTCGCTATGAAAGTAGGTATTCTTAGCTAAAATGATCTTTTCGGAGTTGTAAGCTTGGGAAATGAAATATGTCAACAAATGATGACTGATGGAACATGATGTGACCTATATGGAGGTGGTTTTGAGATGAAATGAGGGTGGTCTTGAAACTTAGGATAGGTTAAATATGAAAAAATTAAATTTCCTATGCCAATTGAAAAAGGTTTAAGGAGACATTACCCTTTTGAGGAGTGAACTATATAACCATGTCAAGTAATAACTCACAAAATTATGAGCGATAACAGGTTACAATAAAATATTATAATTCTCATCATAAATACGAGTTCAATATTTTTATAATATTAACTTCTCATTTTCATCCATAAAGTTGTTAGTAGAATGACCAAACAATTATATAATAGATTATATATAAGGAAACTTATGATAAATATCACTTGAGCCTTTTACATCGATATGTCCTTTTCATGTTCATAATTAATACAACATAAAAACATCAATAAAATTTAGAGTTTACTAGTTCATTAGGATTTTTTCTAGTTACAAGATTACGAACTATAAGAATGGTGAATTAACTCAAATAATCAATGTAATTTTTACCAAAGTACATGGTCATAGGGATCAGGAGGTAGAATAACAATGGTTTCTTTTCACATAATCTAGAATTTGGAGAGAACTAATAATGCTTCCAAACCAATAAGGTTCTTCAGCACTGTACACATGGGAGAGTTGCAATGGTATATGAAATGTAAGAAATATTTTATATCGATCCACGTGTAGACATTAGATCAACTATGTAAATATTTTATCAATGCAGTTTAGAATTCAATGTTTATCACCTTAATAATATTTGTTTTGAATTAGATCTACTTCTCCCAAACTTGTTGTTATTGGCTTCTTCCCAAGAACAAAATTTCACAACATGCCACATATTCAATTTTTACAATATGGTTTTGAAATTTCTACCATAGGTACCTTGAGATCTCTTCTCTGTCTCATTGATAATTCAAAATATGAAACATCTCAAAATTAATGTTATAACAAAATTCACAATCTAACCTATTTGAATCATGTTTTAGGAGGATTCAAGAAAATCAAGTTCTTTAAATCATATATTTGGAAGTATAGTGAGATAAGATATGAAAGTTATAATATATATACATTGAGATCTCTCTACGAATCCTCTAGATTTTAGAGTCTGAAACATCATAGAAATAAATTTATAGTAAAAATAACAAGCTGACTTGTTTGAAGTAGATTTTATGAGCTTTTAGGAAGCCTAACTTCCAATGACCATATCTCCAAAATTGTAG
The DNA here is from genome assembly GCA_034641835.2 of Pinus albicaulis. Lineage (NCBI taxonomy): Eukaryota > Viridiplantae > Streptophyta > Pinopsida > Pinales > Pinaceae > Pinus > Pinus albicaulis. Next base: position 670,508,181 of record CM076574.1, on the reverse strand, counting down.
TGAACCAAGTATAAAAATTTTCCATGGATACATTAAGATCTACTATCTTTATCCTCTAAGTTTTACATATTGAAACATCCCATAAGAAAATTTATAGCTAAAATACCAACATGACCTATTGTAAGAATATTTTAGGAGCATTTAGGAGGCATAAATTTCATATAACATATCTTTGAAATTATAGAAACCAAGGAATGAAATTTTAATCACAGGTATATTAATATATTCTCTGTACAACCTCCATGTTTCACAATATAAAACATTATATAAGAAAAGTATAGTGAAAAGTCCAAGACAAATGATTCACCCCCTAATACACATTTTTGATTTCACCTTTAGACTCCAAGAGTGACCAAGAAAATTATTCATGAGCTCCTTTTGGAACCTCAAATCTCTTCTTCCTTCATATTCTCTTTATTTATAGTGTTTGTACATTCACTTATGGGGCTAACTTATTAAATAGGTTGGGTCAGCCTACTTGTACTTTGAATGGGTCATCGTAATGAAATATTGCATATATCCTCATTCCTTTGGAATTATATGTAATGTGATATAAATTAGAAAGGTCTCATAATAATATTTCAAACCATATGTAATATTCTTTCATTTGATCTAGGTAACTGGAGTAAAAATGCCTTCAAATATATGGAATCGAAATGGGGTACCAAAATTCCAAATATTTTTTTTCTAACAAACTTCATTTTCCAATCTTTCTCTTAGACATAAGTAGTCTCCCTTGTCTTTGACATCAATGAAAAAAATATTCCCAACATGATCCATTATTCACTAGAGGATTATTTGATCAAAATAATGATGGAATATTAGAAATATCAATTTTTTCATGGTTCACTTCACATTTCCGTAAGATGTTCCCCATTTTCTTTAGGGAACACCATTGGAAATGAATTTAAAATAAGTAGTTATACCACTAGCTGATTGATTTGGTGGATATTTCGTTTTCTGAATTTTCATTTTCCATCCGATCTATCATGTTGATTTACTCATCCATTGGCCTACCCTTAATTTTTCTAGTGATGTCAAACCTTGAGACCATGTATCATTTGGTAGTTGTGGGTTGGGAGGTTCCATATGAATATTTATAATGAAGCATGTGAATCCTTGTCAAATGGTGTTTTCCTCACATATCAATTGATACAAAGATCATAGTGTTGTTAATCAAAGACAACAAGTGACTCGTGGAAAATATACATAGAGAACCCTTCACACCAACAATCTGTATCGTATGCCACTTGCTTATGCCTACATAAATTAGGCAGAGACTAATTTCTTTATCTCCCTTGTTCCTATATTTTTTTTACTCATCCATTTGTCTACCCTTACTTTTTCCAGTGATGTCAAACCTTGAGAACATGTATCATTTGATAGTTGTGGGTTGGGGGGTTTCATGTGAATATTTATAATGAAGCATGTGAATCCTTGTCAAAGGGTGTTTTCCCCACATATCAATTGATACAAAGATCACAGTGTTGTTAATCAAAGACAACAAGTGACTCATGGAAAATATACCTAAAGAACCCTTCACACTAATGATCTGTATCGTATGCCACTTGCTTATGCCTGCATAAATTAGGCAGAGACTAATTGCTTTGTAGCTATCTCCCTTGTTCCTATATTTTATTAAAAAAATAGATACCATTTTTTTGTGCTAAGAGGTGCATTATATAGCCCAACATGAGGGAAATGTGTGATTTCATTTGTGATCAACCTCTAGTTGACACATGTCCCTTTTAAAATAAATATAGGATAACGTCAGCTATCATAAAAAACAAGATATTTTCTAAATAAAAAACCATGTAGCCCATAATAAAAACTGAAAATTAATATAGTTAGTATTAATTAAAAGAATTGTAAAACATCAATATCTCCACTCTCACTATGTTGGTTCACTTTTTTGTTAAAAATGTAAATAGGTATAAAGAATTTGTGGTAAGTCTCCACACTCACTATGTTGGTTCATTTTATTGTTGAAAATGTAAATAGGTGTAGATAACATGTGGTAAATTATATCACAGTAGTAAAACATTTCACTCTTACATGTACCTACAAATAAAATATTTATCAAACATTTAAGAACGGTAAAGTAATTTAAGTAGAAAAAAATTGTATTTTCACTTTTGAGTGTGAGGAAGATGTATAATAATTAATTCTTATATTTTTTAAAACTATTTCAATATAGGACTTAAATAAACTATTTTAATATCCATGTTAATATATATAAATATGGAACTTCACATATATCTTTTTTTTCCACAGAAAAAAAATCAGTAACTTTTTATTATAATAATGAAAAGTTACATGGAGCATATGCATAGCATTTCAGACAACTGCCCAAAGGGCACATGTGCTTTAGCACACCAATCAACGTAGAAAAGCTACCAAAAGAAAAAGGAGTCGAGAGAAGACAGAGAAAAACTAGTTGGCTCAAAAAGGAACCACAACGGCCAGAGCGTGGGTAGCTGTCCCACAGCTCAGGTTTTCCTCCCCTTCTTCTTCTCGACATTGCGCCACCCGCTCTCGGAAGGTGCAGTTGTTATAAGGACTAACTGATTTTCTGATGTTTGAGGTCCTGTATCCTTGTCTGACTCTAAAGTGTCCGAGGAGTGATGACGTTTGACTCCTCCGGCACCTATGTCCTCATTTGTCCTTTCTGACTGAGTCTGGTGGTACTGAGGGTCCTTTTGATCTGAAGTTTCATTCCTTTGAACTTCTTGTCCTTGGGTAGTCTCATTATTTCCAGTGGGAATGGGATCCTCCTCTGCTTCAGATTCCTCATCCTCTAAGACCGGGGGAGGGTAATGCCACCCTTTCCTATGTTTCTCTTTCTGTTTCTTTTTGTTGTTTCCTTTCTTTGCGTCAGGGCATGAGCTTTGAAGGTGTCCTGGCATCCGACAAATTCTGCATCTGAAGGCAGTATTTTCATAATCGAGTCCCTGCAGCCAGTTCTGTTGCTTGTAAGACAACATAATATTCTCCGGCAATCCTTTACTCAGGTCCACCTCGACGCAGATCCAAGCGAAGGTAAAAATTCTCTCCTCAATTCTTTTTGTATCAGTTTTGATGTATTTTCCAATATTGTTGCCGATTCCCTCCAGAACCTGGTCACTCCAAAAGTGAAGAGGGAGATTATGTAAGCACACCCATACCGGCATTCTGGCCATTGTCATGGTATTTGGGTCGAAATAAGGAAACCAAGGGGTCAGGAAAAGGCCTGTAGAACCCCAAAACCAAGGTCCTGATTGAATGACAAGATCTCTGATCTCCGTAGATTTAAACTTAACAATGAAGAAACCTTTGGAACAGAGGTGGATGTCACATTCCATGGTCCATCGTGTGAAGATCCAATGGAACAGATCCATGGGTTTAGGCCAGAAACAATTAAAACGGCAGATGAGTGCTTGGGTTTCATATGACTTAACATAATCCTCTGTTCCTGAAGAGTCGATTTTGAAAATAGGTGTTTGTCCTAACTGTTCCACGATGTAAGGCCTTGGAACAGCTCCTTCTTGAACCGGCGGCGGCCCTGCAGATTTGGTACCCTGTAGGATATTTTTATAGGAGAGGCCGCCAGTTGGTTGCTGCTGGGGTGTGGCTTTTTTCCCCTTTTCTCCTCCTGCAGTGCTTGGTCTCCCTTGCTGTACAGCACCCCCTCTCAGCTGAAATTTCAGTAAGATGGTCGAGTCAGATTTAATTCCATATTCCATCATTGATCTATTATCCTGTAGGGAGTGTCTACCACTCACTAGGTGCTGGATCGGGACTGGATATCCCATCAGTTCCCAGATCTGCTGTTTCAGGTGCAAAACAGAGTCTTCTGTTCGTATCCAGATTAAGTGTGATTTACCCATAGGAGATTTTACAAAAATCTGGAAAACATTTGAGATTACCTAAAGGGAAGTGGAGAGCGGATCCATATTCTGATTCGCCAGGCGCATGGATAAAGCAGGTCGAGGAACATGGAAGCAGTCGATGCGTAGACCTAACTTTGGAGCCTTTGCAGGCCGATCCGGCAGGTTCGATGGATAGATCCTCTGCTTTCGTGCGCCCCAGAAACGATTAATGGGGTTTCCAGGGTTGCTGCTACTTGTGCAGTGATTCGCTGCTAAACCAACAGTATCAAGGCCGATTGGGGCTTTTGCCATGTAGGCCGCCATCTAGACGGCGGCATCATATAAGCCGAAGGACGACCTGGGCACAGGCACACTGATCTGGTGATTTACTTTTGCAACCCATACGAAGTGGATTGCCTTCGCAGGAACACCTGCATGCCAAAATGTCAGGCTCGAGGGCCAGATCCATAGATGACTATCTGCTAAAGCAAGGTCAGGGAAATCTTCAGGAAAAATCCTGTTTGCGAAGCAAAACGCTGTGGAGGCGGCCTCTTCAAATCCAGCAAAGTCGATATCAGGGTGTGGGGCCATCCAGACGACGGCTTCCTCTTTTTTCCATTCAAACTTGGGCAGAAACCCGTAAGCCGGCGCCTTCATCTTAATCTGGAGACATCTAGCCTGGTGAGAGGCCAAACCGACGCGCGAGCTCGAGACATCTCTGCAAACCCTAATCCCCTGAACCGCCATCGCTCAAAAATTTCTCCAGAATAGGGACACTTATAAGTGAACTCAATTTCAAACTCTGTTTCGATTTGAAACTATGTTCAGGAACTTCACATATATCTACATAAGGAGATACTTACTTTAATGTTTTCCATAATAAAATATTTTAATATCCAAAAAGAATAAGTAAATGAAAGTAAAAAAATTCAACTATTGTCTAATACAAAGGAAATGTGTACTTCATTCAATTTTGAATTAAAAAAATCAATATGGGTGATAAATAAAATATTTCAATATACCTAATTAAATAATTTTGACATATATAACAAAAGAAACATTTTAATAAAATAACTTGATTCATAAATAAATCATTTCCATGTCTATTTGAAATAAAGTATTTTAATATCAATTATGTATATATTATATATGGTTGAAAAAAAATATGTATATATTATATATGGTTGAAAAAAATTATGTATATATTATATATGGTTGAAAAAAATTATGTATATATTATATAAAGCAATTAAAAAAATAAATTCTTATGGTTTAAACATTTCAAGTAGTTTTATTATTTTATATTTTGGCTCATTTTCAAATATATGAGTGTGTATGTATAATCATCAAGAGGGATCAAATCACTTGAGGTGTAAAACAAAATCTATGTATATATTATATTAAGTAATTAAAATAATAATAATTTAATGGTTAAAACATTTCAATTAGTTTTATTATTTTCCATTTGGTCTATTTTTAAATATATTTTTTAATTTGTTTTGTGTAAAATCTATCACATATTTGATGTCCATTTACACATTGAAGGATCAAATTTAAATAATAAAGACATGACATATATATATATATATATATATATATATATATATATACATATATATATACATATATATATACATATATATATACATATATATATACATATATATATACATATATACATATACATATATACATATATATATATACATATATACATATACATATACATATATATATATATATATATATATATATATATATATATATATATATATATATATACATATACATATATATATATATACATATATATATATATATATATAGAGAGAGAGAGAGAGAGAGATGAAATTTAAGTAGCTATATATATATAGTTTTTAAGTAGCTATTTTTTGGAGTTTCTAGCGACTGGAATTTGGCTAAAAACTTTGTGGTCAAATCACCGAGAGGGTCAAATCTCTTGGGGAGTAAACCATTTTTCAAATGTTATAATCTAAAATAAGCTTGCACCTCAAAATATTTGACCCCTCTAAGCACTTGGTATATCATCGGTTAAGATGAATATAAACTAGTAAATAAAATGAAATTATGAATCTAATTTTCATTTTTTATAATTTTTCATATAATCCTAAAATTTAATCTTATAATTTTATATTTTTATAAACTATATTTTAAAAAAAAATCGACTTTACCTTATAACGGTGTTTTAAAATAGTTAGGAAGATTTATCCTCATCATTAACCATCTTAATTAAGTTTTATCATCTTAAAAGAGGTTTTCATCTCAAGAGATTTGATCCCTCTCAACACTTAGTAAATAGTTGAATAAATTTTAGAAGAATCGTCAGATATAAAAAAAAAACATTGAAGAGAAAAATTCATTGAAGAGAAAAATAAAATAAATGTCATTCAAAGCTAGAAGATAAAGAGAAATCATTTACCTCAAAAATGTCAAGAAAATTTATAAAAATAATTAAATGATTGGTAAGTATTACATTAAAATTATCATTTGAACCAAATTAAATAATTTTCATATTAGATTTTAGAATGCTCATGATATTGATTTTTAGGAAATATTAAGAGAGCACAATAAAATTTATAAAAATAATTAAATGATTGGTAAGTATTACATTAAAATTATCATTTGAACCAAATTATTAAATCATTTTCATATTGGATTTTGAAATTCTCATGAGATTTATTTATGGGAAATATTAAGAGAGCACAATTCACAAATGACCATCTCAGATTTATTTGTGGGAAATATCAAGAGAGCACAGTTGAAATATTAAGAGAGCACAATTCACAGATGGCTAGATAGGTCTATTTATGGGTAATATTAACAGAGCACAATTGAAATACTAATTGAGCATAATTTAGTTAATATTAAAAGAGAAAAGTTGAAATATTAATAGAGCACAATTTACAGATGGGTGGACCATTTCAAATCTATTTGTGGGTAATACTGAGAGAGAAAAACTGAAAGAGAGCACAATTTACAGATGAGTGGACCATCTGAGATTTATTTGTTGGAAGTATCAAGAGAGCACAATTTACATATGGGCGGACCATTTGAGATCTATTTGTGGGAAATATTGAGAGAGAAAAATTTCCATATTCACGGAGAGAAGATTGATGAACTGATTCAAACACTTCATAAATATGGATATATTCTTAGAAAATATCTAAATCTAAATGAGGCCACCTATTCATCTACAAATAATATAGTATAATATCACATCTGACATGAGTGAAAAGCCAAACCCATGCTTTCTATGAAAATTTCAACTTCAAGCCCCAAACTATGAAGGTATGATATAAGGAAAGCATTCCAGCATGGGTTGGGGACATTATGACGGTATGATATAAGGCAAGCATTCCAGCCTAGGCTGGGGACAAATCTAGACAGTGTAATGCTTCACCATCTTTAATAGAAAACAACCATCAAGATGGACATATGGAAGAAATGAAGATAATATATCTTAACTCTAACAAGAATTTAGAAGAAATTTTATTGAGGATTGAGCCCAAAAGAACCTTTGAGAACCTTAATGGAAAAGATGAAAGACCCACACTGCCCATGGAGGTGCCAATAAGAGTATGGTTGCTTTTGGAGGCACATCTAACTCGTTCTTAAAATAATGAAATCACGCTTAATTGATCCAATTTTGTGTGACATAAGTATGAAAAAGTGAGTCACGAGTGATCTTAGTTTTTGTTTAAATTTTCGGAACTTATAATCATGAGGATGTACAAATCCACAAACTTCCCTAAATATGTAGGAAAGTATGTGGTATATTTTTGTAAAATGGTGACAACCATATGTTAAAAAGCCAAAAACTATATCTATATATAGAAAGGAAAATATATTTATTTTGGGAACTTGAACCAAATTAAAAAACCTGCAAAAGATGTGTATAGCATGTAAATTCAACATTACAATCATATAATTTTCAGTTTCATTTCATTTTAATTAAAAGAAAAAAATGAAAAAACTTTTCCATTTGATGTGATTACACTTGAAATTAGTTAATCACAAGTGCATATAATGTTATAACCATGATAAAACAGAAGCAAGATATGAATTACAAATACTTTAAACAAGTAGTGATACTTTATCACAAGTAGAGGGGAACATTGAAATACAAAAAGTTTTTTTTCCAGTTATACATCTCGAAAACAAAAATTGTCTTTCAAGATTTTTGATACCGAGGGAGAATTGTACAGATTTTTGATACCGATGGAGAACTATACATATTTATGTGGTTGATACTGAGGGGAATTGTATAGATTTTTGATACCAAGGGAGAACTATACATTTTTCTGTTAAATTGGTTGCAAATATTTTTAGCATACAAATCTAGATATTTCTTCTAAACAAGTCTCGAGAGAACTATACATTTTTCTATAGACTGTACATTTTTCTGTTAAATTGGTTGCAAATATTTTCATCATACAAATCTCAATATTTTTTCTCAACAAGTCTCGTGATTTCCTCTGAATCAAAAAAAAAAAATTATGCAGGTAAAATGATATATATATATATATATATATATATATATATATATAACATGAACACAAATGAGCTTAAATACTATGTTCAAGATAGGAACATAAATAATGAGGCATAAAAACATCTTTCGTAAATGAAAGAGGTCCCCAAAGCAAGTAAAGGAAAAAATATAATGAAATATCAAATAAGTCAAATTTCATTGCATGAACGTAAAGATCAAAGAGAGATAACAAGAACCAAAATTTCAAGGAACACACGTCACCTGAGACAAAAAGTTACCTAGAAGGTGTTAGAAGAATATCGATGTGTGAGAATTAGAAGGCAAAAAACCTTGTTGATCCATTGATATGATCAGACGACCCCACGTATCCCAGGGCCATGGATCACGATCTGTTCCAATTGCTTCAAGTTTTCTATGGACTTCATAATATTTGAGAGTGGGAAAAAAACCCGCAACTCCAATTGCTTCAACTTTTCTATGGACTTCGGAATATTTGAGAGTGGGGAAAAACCCCGTAAATCCAGGTACATGAAATATGTTCATGGTTGTAATAAATATCAACAAGTTGAATGGTTGCACAAATCAAGATTCAATTGATAGTTAAAGAAGTGGGCTCTAAGAGTGGAAGAACTTTCAATCGTGTAACATTGGATCTGATGGTGCAAAGAGGTGTGGAGTGTTATATGGGGGAGTTAGTAGTTACAAGAAAGAAATATTAGGGGGTGGTTTTGAATTTTAAAATATCATAGTTTCATTTGTGTGATTTTCTTCATTTGTAAGGCTAGAATTAATGGGAAGATGTGTGCCCTTAGACTAGAAGTTATATTAATGTTTGGAGATTGCGATACCTTTAGAAATACATCCAACATCAATGTGCTCTGACATTCCTAAAATCATAGTAATATTATAGTAATATGTTGTTGCTTAATAGTAATGATAAAAAATAAATATCAAATAGTAATATTTAATTAAAAATTGATTAAATATATCACAATAATAATTTTCTAATCCATGTATGGTGGTATATGGTGGATAGTTAAAATATGTTTATTTCATTTGAAATAAGATAAATTAATATGATTTTAATTATTATTTAATTTTCTCACAAACATTAATGTGTGATAGGTTTTTTTATAAGCGTATTTTCTCCATATATCAATGGATAAAATGTGTTTATCTTATTTGAAATAAAATAAATTAATATGATATTAATTATTATTTAATTTTCTCACAAACATCAATGTGATAGGTTTAGGGTTTAATAGGTTGTGAGGGTTTAATTGGTTCTCACAAGTATTTGTTATTATTTCTATAATAATATAGAGTTTTTTAATCAACCAATTATCCAAATCATTAGATTTAAAATAATAAAATAGAGTAATAAGATGTGAACCCTTGTTATTTTGTTTTTTTATATTTAGAAGATTTGTTTTGTTATCAACTTATTGGTTATGTTTTTTTCATGTTTAAATTTTTTTATTTTTTTATTTTTTTATTTTGAAGATTTGTTTTGTCATCAATTTATTGGTTATATATTTTAAATAAATTTATTAGCGAATTTTGAATGGTTATGTTCTTCAAATAAATAAAAATTTATGTTTTGTTTTACAGGTGTTTCTGAATAACCAATAAATGAATATGTTTTTTTTTGGTATTTATGAATAACCAACAAATGATGGGTTAAGAAATTATTAGGACGGAAGTAAGTGTTCTTACGTCTTGTCATATTTTGTTGCTTTCCAATATAACTTAATTAAAGGATGAAAACCACTTTCTGAATGAAATCAATATACCACAAAAGTCCCAAAAAATTAAATAAGACACCACTAGTGTATCCCACAAATAAATGTAATTATTTCAATTTGAAAAATTATATGAATAGTACTTTATGATTTAAATCTTCTCTTAATTTATTTTAATTTCATATGAAAAACAAATAAATAAACCTATTTTTAAAAAAAAAATTCTCAAGTGCCATTTTAATAGTTACTTTCTACCATAACTACAACTATTATAGATTTGAAAATTAATTTTTATACTATTCTTATTTTCCATAGAAAAGAAAAGCTCCCTCATTTCTGATAGAAGAGGAAACCACAAGTCAAGATTCATCTCATAGTGATCATCTATTAGTGATTTATGGATAAGACACAAAGTTATGTTTATGGAATAAATAACAAGATTTAAAGGTTTAAAAGTAAAAATAGGTAAAATATATTTTATGATTGCAGAAATAAATTGCCTGAGGATATTAATGTTAGGGAACTCAACTCTTTTAGGTCTCGGAGAATTAATGTGTATTAGTGCTAAGAAGGTATTATCAGAGTCCTTATGACTTGTAGTGTTAAGTGACGTCCTAAGAAAGTTATGAGATCTTCGATTTCCTATTTCGAGGAGATTAAATCCCCACAGGATTGGAGACGATCGCAATGCCCTTCAGAACGAACGTTGTGACATAGGTTTTTGAAAGGCAGTTTTACTGCAGTGGTTTGACCCGCATTTTTTACAAACAATTTTTTGATGCGGAATTTTACATCTTGGTTTTGAATATAGAGATCTAAAGAGTCAAACTAATGATTTATTTGAGTCATTTTTCAAAATCATAGAATTATTTAAAATGAATAATACCTTTACATAAATCATCATAGAATTTTGACTAGAACCTTAAATAAAAACATGTTTGGGAAAAAATAAATTGTTTTATAATTTGATTAGCCAATTCTTTATTTAACTATTTATTAACGTAAACACTAAAATCGATAAAATATAAAAATTAAACAAGTTTAAAAAATATATTAAATTTTTTTATTAAATAATTAATTAAAATCCTATACTTTCCAAATGGAAATCTACTCCTATGGAGTGAAGTCTGGAACAAAGGAAATTCTTGAGATTTGGTTGTTTTAACATTTGGCCATCTACTCCATGAAGCTTCAAATAATGTTAAAATTCCAGATCTTGTACCCAAGCACTCTAATTTATTGCAATCGAAGGCTTATTTTATACTGTCAAAATCCTTCTTTATCATGGACTTAACTTCTAGCACAACAAAAATATCCCTTTGTCAATTAGAAAACACCACAAATTAGAACAATAGAGATAGAAATTAAGATGTAAAGAGTTATTTCTAGTGGACGCATCGACGGAAAATACATCTGGAAAAATATTGGATAAGATTAAAATATTATAACCCAGGATGGTAGCCCAGGCTCCAATAAACTTAATAATCGCGGGTCACATGTAATCACCTTTCTCAGTTCAAATGGAATCTAAGCATTATTAAAATTTAAATGATTAGTACATCCTTGTAGTCAACAATCTCAGAATCTAGCTGCACAGTTCTGTCAGTGGAAATTTCGTCATTTCTAAGGATAGCCTTTAGATACTCACTCTTAGAAAACCCTTATGCAATGTTGTTAGAAGGTGGAGAATTTATGAGGCCCAATAAAACATCCTGAGATATTTGTCTTCTTTCTCTTTGAGCTTGAAATCCCGTATTGTAAAATTGAGACAGTCCTTTATTATTTTCAAACAATGACTCCATTCCATCTAGAGCATTGTGACACCTTCCTAGTAGTTTTGCATCAACATGAGCTTCAGAGGCATTAAACTATGAATTTTAGAAGAACTCACCTATTGTGGCTACACTTTGATCAAATTCGATTGAAACATTCAACAGAGTAATTTACAAAAATGTATCTTCCTAATTTCTATAGATCATTATCTAATCTGTAGAGATATTGTCTAAAATTTCAGTATACCAGTGCTAGACCTACAATGCTAGGAATTTCTGATACTACCACATTGGTAGCCATAAACGTACATTTATGAAATTCATATGACATTGAGAAAATAAATGCAGCCGAAACTCTCACAAATGCAACAAAAGCCCAAACAAAAGAATTTAAAAACATGTGAAATTATGAAAAGACATGAAAGGAAACTTTTGAAAGAAATGAAGCTAAAATTCATGCGAATTCAGCAAAATGCTATTGTGTTGTATCAAGAAAGTCTGCAAATTCTACAGGCACGAAAGTTTAGAAAGCCGAAAGCGAGGAAGAAAGAACCCTGACATATTCTGTAAATATTCCATTCCAAAAATCTAAAAATTATAGATGCAAGGCAAAAAGAACGAGGAAAAAAGTTGCACCCATCGCGTATTCCTCTATCCTTACAATGGAGCGAGTTAAAAATTCAGAGATGAAAAGCTTGGTGAATTCCTCACTCATCGAAATTCCAGAAAAAATAGAACAGAAACCCTAACATGCTTTTCATATAACAAAACACCAAAAATCGAAAGCACAGAGAATTACAGCTTCTCAATTTCTATAGATGCAGAAAATGAGAAAATGGAGAGATTTGTAGTAGAAGCCCTCTCAAATTCTACAGAAAAGGATATAGAGCAAGAACGAAGAATAGAAAATTCTATAGAGAAAGCAAAAAGTGCAGAATCTGAAACCCTTAAAAAACCAGAATTAAAGCAAGACGAAAGCTCAAAAGATTCTACAAAAGCGGAATATCAAAGAATCTCACTTGCTGTAGCTCAACCATCGATAACCAAGAAAGAAAAATCTTGGTCGTATGCAGCAAAACCATCGTCAGCTGTCTAAAATATTATATACCCTTAGCTTTAACTATTAGTTTCTATTAACTGTTTCTATTAACTATTATTTATTGTAGGGTCTAAAAAAATTTAATCATTTAACATTTCATCGGAGGGTGTAGACACGTACACAGTGGCATCTAGGGGAGTTGTTTTCAAAGAGAGATGTCTTACAACATAATTAATTATAATTATTAATTTTATATTTTATATTTTATCTAAAAAAAAATTTATGTTCTATGTAATTTTACTAAGTCAAAATGTTTTATTGATAATTATCATTATTAATTAATTAATTGTATTTAATTTTAATTTTATTTTGACCATGTCAAAATGTTTACAGGACACTACAACATATCTACTTAAGTGGAGAAGAGCGTCTCTCTAGGAAATTACTTTTAACCTTTTATTATTTTTTAATTGAGCTCACATGTAAATGTAGTGCCCCACTTTGGTTGATGGACACTGATCCTTCATACTTTATTCTTTGAGGACCTTAAGTTGAGGATCCAGACACATGACTCTATTATTAGTGGATTTGATGGTTATGGATGTTCTTTATTGATACTGTGATGATGACATCATTGATGGATATGTATGTTCTCTATTGATATCATGATGATGATAGACTTGATGGATAGGTATGTTTTCTATTGATGTTACGATGATGATGGATAGGTAAGTTTTCTATTGATGTTACGATGATGATGGATTTGATGGATATGTTAATTTCCCATTGATGTTATGATTATGATAACCATGATGGATGTGTCCCCTATGGTAGCTACTTACATTAGTTATGATTCAAAATGAACAACGATGTGAATGACGGCCATGTTGATGTTTCTATTATGATAATGACTAACGATGGGAAAATTTGTCACTGATGATTATTGAGTATGACAGGAAACCACCAGAGACACTTGCATATGATGAGATGACAACATCTGGTTTGATAGGAATTACTATTTTTTCTTTGAAATTATAAGTTCAATTTGGAACTTGATATATATATATATATATATATATATATATATATATATATATATATATATATATATATATATATATATATATATATATATATATTATATATATATATATATATACACACTCTGATGATATGTCAGTGGTTTCAGGATCATGTTAGTTGCTTGGCCGAATGACTCACATATGGGTGATGGGGTTGTACAATTGGATGTAACAACATGGGAGGGGTGGAACAATGTTCCTGATCTCACCCGCTAGCACTCCCACCGTGACTTAGGCTGGAAAGGTCGAAATAACTTTGCCTTGAATATTATGATGTCGTGAGGGCAGGTCCCAAATTTGGTTCGCTCACGAGGATTTTCTGGGGGGTGCGCATCAAGGTGGATTCCTTGATCCCCAGCACCATTAGTCTCACTATAGCAGGAAACTTACGAGATGATAGGGGTCTTTGTCGTTGCACATATAAATTCCCCTTGTAACCACTGGATACTTGAAGGGAAAGTGGTGTGGCACCCTTGGGATTTCAAGAGAAATTATTGAAGGGCACGACCGACTTGGCACCCTTGGTATCAAAAATAAATTTTTAGGCATTAAACCCTTTAGTTTAAGGGGTGAAATTTGTGAAAAGGTTGTTGTGTTGGTTTTATTCTCCATAAATAGCTGCCAAAGCAATTTCATTAAGCATTTGGATTTGTAGGCATCTATGAGTTTCTCGATTCCAATTCCTATACTCCACTCAGATGATTTTATGATATACAACTGTGCTTTGCTTCATTTCATAGATCTATTTATTTTTATAGTGACTTAATTCTACTGTTAGGACATGCAATGGCTCAACAAAACAAAAATGTTTTGGTTATTTCGTTTTAGAACTGTGGTGGCCTTTATCTCTGTGAAATTTTTAGGTCCCTGTCTTAGAGTACATTCAAACGAATTTGGTTGTTATTTGATATCATGCAACTTCCTCTTGCCCCATATGTGTTGGATTTTTGTAAGCAGCACTGTCTAAATAGCCATGAACCTTGGTGTTGATTTGAATATTGCTAACTATCCATTTTTTTGACTCCTTGGCTTTGTCAAAATTTGAGTGGGATCCTTTTATCCCTGTAGATAGTTTGAGTTGGAGTAATGACCTTCACTTGGAAAATTGATTCATTTCAAGATGGAAAAACTGACCCATAAACAAAAAATTGCAAGGAATGGTCTTTTTCCTTCATGATCTTCCAACTATGCTTCCAAAGTCTCATCTAACTGATTTTTCATTCCCAGTTTCCTTTTCCTCATTGTAATTCCTTTTACAGCAGACAATACTCCCTTTGTGAAATGAAATTTAAGGTGAACGTGATTTACTCCATTATTTTATTTGCAGAGGAAACAAAGTCCTTTCAATAATTGGTTAAAAAAAAAAGGATATATTTGTTTTTAGAAAGTAAATCAAGATTTAATAGTTGATTTCCCCTTATTCCTTGATGAGTGAGTAGAGTTGTGAGTGAGTGAGTGTGATTACATGTTCAAATTTATGTACGGTTGCAATACAACCTTGCTCATTTTAGTTGGGATGATGGGTTCTAAAGTAACTAATATGGTAAAGAAATGCTATAATTTAGGGATAGGGTTGCATTATTCATGCATGATTGTTAAAATGTTTGTATGGTGATTTAAAACAAAAATGAAAAAATTGAGGAGTTACTTCCCTCCATTATTTATGTTTTCCCCAATACTCAAATAGGAGTAAAACTAAAATTCTGTAGACTTACTAGTGTTTATCACCCACCAAAATTTATGTAGACTTACTAATGTGGATAACCCACCAAAATTTATGCAAGTACTTGTATGTGAAAAAAATTAATTGATCTATCCATGTCACATATCAACTTATTATTTTATGTGAAATCAAAACTGTAAGATTGGATTTTACTATTGACCATTATTAATTTGACATTGGTCAATATAAGTTAAAATGTTTAAGCAATTTTTCCATATCTTAATTTCTAAATTAAATGACAAAGAGCAACACTTGTTATAGAATAAATATTGTAAAATTTTAAAGAAAATGAAACATAAAAATGGATTTCAAAGTAATTATAGGTTCACGTAAATTAAAGTGGATAGTCCTATAATACTCTATCCATAAATATAGGGTTAGACAAAGTGATATATTGAAACACATACATCAATTGAATATATTTGCATGATGGCTAATGCATATCTGAAAGTTAGAATGGAGTGTACATGCATATTAAATGTATCCTTAAAAGTTAGTAAATAATACATATTGTGATACTTAATAAATAAGTTATGTTATTTAATAATAACACTAAATTAGTAAATTCCTTATGAGATATGAGTACTAGAGTGTAAATTGATGTTTAAGTTGGTAAGGATGTTGGTTTCCTAAATTATGGCAAGAAAAATTTTCACTCTTTGAAAGCGAATCAAGATCCTTTATATAATTGATAAGAGTCAATGCAACAAGATAGTCATTCACGCAGGAATCCAATACCATTAGATTGATAGAAATAGATAATATTGGAACAATTATTGAGTCTAGAGCCCATGGAAATAGAGTATGATGACCTAAGAATATGGATGGAAATTATGTTAACCTAAAAATTACTTGGAGGTGACTCCTTCTAGGATGAATCATCCACCTGAAATTAAACAAGAACTCTTTAGGATTAGAGTGTCATTTCATATCTAGGACAAAATGATGATGAGAACAATAAAAAGCATGTTTCATCCTTTCATCTTGAGGAATCCTGGATGACAGTCTATCGCTTTTCTTATATTAGGTTTTTAGTATTTATATAGTTTTACTAAATACTTTGCCAAAGGAAGGCCATAAGTATGTTTTCATGTGCGTGGTTCTTCACATAGTTAGTCAATCTCATATGATCATACCCCTTTACTATAAAAGAATATGGTTCATGACATAGTGGTTTTTAATATGCTTAGCCATCAAAAGTGATTTGGAACACCTAGGGACATGTTAATGGATCCAATAATGACTCAGAGATTACATACATACATACATACATGCGCACACACACACACACACACACACACACACACATATATATACACACACACACACATATACAAAAACACACGTCAGGGAATAGATGTATTGAATAAAATTTTCATGTCAATTCCTTTATGGGAGAAGAAGAGGGAGCATGCAATTGCTTATTATTCAACAATTGCACAGTAGAGACGTGTCATGCATGTGATACATGAGGGGGTTTAGCTTAGGTGATTATTGAGACAATGATGATTAGACACATTGAAATTGATAATTACTATACTCTTAGATTCAAATATGCGACAACTAAGAAATTCAAAAGGATTATTACTAATTTGATATAGGTTGATATTGAGTGCTAGTTTTTGGAGCCTATCATATACTTGTATGGTTTTATTTATTTTTGTTAAAGCTTTATCATATAACGATATTAATGATATCATGTTAAAGGATATCTACTATGTGACGATTCCTAGCCTAAAATCCATTTTATTAATTAAACCTAAGTGGTGTAAGTGATGTAGTTGAGATTAATTCACAAGAAGAATTTATGCACCTTGAGGTAGGTTCATTACACATGTGGTTTGAGTTAATGGTCACTCACTAATTGTACATTCTCTTGTGAGATATTTCATGGTGATAGATGTTAAACATATATAACTATGATCATTTTAATTTCATAATAAATCAATTGTGTTAATATATGATAAATAAACATATATAAGTTGTAGATATTTTGTTAACTTACTTGGGGATGGTGTTTATATGAACTAAGGGTTCCCAAGTAGTCCACATTTGTTACAAAATGAATATTTATGTAATGTATTAGGCATATCCATACACATATTATACATTATTGAATGGCATTGTGTGCCCTAAAAGCATTGGCATCAAGAATGATAAATATAATTGTGGGGGTTGATTGTCAAAGCATGCGACACATAATCACCCAAGCCCATTTGAACACTATATAAGGGAGGTAATCAAAGTTAAAAAGTAAATATGATGTTTATATTACTTACATAAAGGGAACCATAAAGAAGATGGAAGATGTTTTGAGTATGACCCTCAAATATTTCGATATTCCTTAATGGACAAAAATCAGGGAGAAAATGATTGATGTAAAAATTGAGGATACTTGGCACAATGAGGATAGCAAGATTTTAATAGAGGATATTAAGGATATGCATCCCTGTCTTAAATTCCTTTCCTAATCTAAGGACTTTGTGGCGAATTCCATTATTGAGAGGGGGTGAATGTAGTGCCCCACTTTGGTTGATGGACACTGATCCTTCATACTTTATTCTTTGAGGACCTCAAGTTGAGGATCCAGACACATGACTCTATTATTAGTGGATTTGATGGTTATGTATGTTCTTTATTAATATTGTGATGATGAAATCATTGATGGATATGTATGTTCTCTATCGATATCATGATGATGATAGACTTGATGGATGGGTATGTTTTCTATTGATGTTACGATGATGATGGATCGGTAAGTTTTCTATTGATGTTACGATGATGATGGCTTTGATGGATATGTTAATTTCCCATTGATGTTATGATTATGATAACCATGATGGATGTGTCCCCTATAGTAGCTACTTACATTAGTTATGATTCAAAATGAACAACAATGTGAATGACGGTCATGTTGATGTTGCTATTATGATAATGACTAATGATGAGAAACTTTGTTATTGATGATTATTGAGTATGACAGGAAACCACCAGAGGCACTCGCATATGATGAGCTGACAACATCTGGTTTGATAGGAATTAATATTTTGTCTTTGAAATTATAAGTTCAGTTTGGAACTTGATATCTATATATATATATATATATATATATATATACACTCTGATGATATGTTAGTGGTTGCAGGAACATGTTAGTTGCTTGGCCAAATGACTCACATATGGGTGATGGGGTTGTACAATTGGATGGAACAGCATGGGAGGGGTGGAACAATGTTCCTGATCTCACCTGCTAGCACTCCTGCCATGAATTAGGCTGGAAAGGTCGAAATACCTTCGCCTTGAAGATCACGATGTCATGAGGGCAGGTCCCAAATTTGGTTCGCTCACGAGGATTTTCTGGGGGACGCGCATCAAGGCAGATTCCTTGATCCCCAGCACCATTAGTCTCACTATAGCAGGAAACTTACTAGATGATAGGGGTCTCTGTTGTTGCACATAAATTCCCCTTGTAACCACTCGATACTTGAAGGGCAAGTGGTGTGGCACCCTTTGGATTTCAAGAGAAATTATTGAAGGGCACGACTGACTTGGCACCCCTGGTATCAAAAATAAACTCTTAGGCATGGCACCCTTGGAACTTCGAATGGAATTTCTTGAAGGGAATGACCAACTTGACACCCTAGACATCATTAAAGAAACTAATAAATATAATAAATATATGAAAATCCAACTAATTCATATCAAGTGACTTATGATGTTAGAACCAAAGGAATTAAATCAAGAATAAAACTTAGGTTAAGGGAGGAATAGGAAGAGATAAAAAAAATTACCATGATAACTCTACCCTTTCCATGTTAAAAAAAAATATTAAGTACATAAGACTTAATTAGGCAAAAAGGGGAAAGAGGGACATAGAGTTAAGTACAAAGATTTATTAAAAACTTCATTAAGAGAAGAGGGTGGTGAATTAAAATAATATTAATAAATTAAAATTTGAGAAATTTAGAGAACTTCCATGTGGCAAGAGCCAACATAAGAATATTCATCAAAATAACAAATTGAGGTAGTTAGGGAACCAAATATGAGAATTATCAATTAACTTCAGTATAAACATAAATTAAGGAGTAAAAAGGGGGAATAAAGAGACAACTAGGAGAAGAAATAGGAAGCATTGTTGGGTTGAGGGAAATACTATTTTTATATGAATAATTAAGTAAATCATTTTGGAGAGCCTTGATGAGAGGGTGACACATGGGTGGGTGAATAATACAATTTTGGGTAATAAAAAAAATAATTATTTATGCATGAACTTCCAAGTGTCACCTATGAAGCCTTCTATAAAAGAAAGGGAAATGGAAGGGAAAAGAGACTTTTTTTTACCCTATTGTTGGATGGAGGAGATTATGTAATTTTGAGTGGTTACGAGCTATAGTTGAGTTTTGTGGGATAGAGTATTATAGAGAGGGGACTCTTGAGCCAAGAGGGGCTCACCTCTATCAGCTAGCACATTCATTCGTTGTACAACCCCATTGCAGCTTGGGGGTCCGCGGGGAAGAAGAGTACCCAAGGAGTAGGCTGGGAGGTCAACCGGTGGGTCATTACATTCGGACTAAGCACAACAACATTCAGGCTTGGAGGTAGATGACAACAAAGGAGCTCAAGCAGCGACAAATCAAGTTTGGTTCTCATCTAAGGGTGAACGGTACATGTGTTAGTTATATTGTTTTTAATTATGATGATTTCATTGTGCCTATAATCAAGTTAAATATATGTACGTGTTATGAAGTTAAATTTATGGACTTGATAAACTTGATTTAATTTTATTGAGTTTCAACTTGTATGATTATGGTTTCACTTCTTTGTTACTATGTAAAAAAAAAAAATATGTAAAGCCTAGCGCTCGTCTAGTAAATTATAGGGTTGGTCCCTACAATAAATGTTTACAAACATTTACACCACCACAACATCCCCCCATAACTCTTGTAAGTATTAATTTTTAATTTTAAAAAAATTATAAAATAAAATTAAAATTAAATATTTGTAAAAAATATATATTTTGAAATGAGTTATGGTTTTTGGTTTTTGGATATGTGGTATTGATATGTCATGTTACTAGAACATAGTATTGTGATAAATCCTATTTAGAAGTTAATAATATCCATGGTAATATGGAGTGAATAACCATGGTTAAAAATCTTGTTACATTTTAAATATTTTTTTTTGTGCTTATTAATTAATATATATACTTTTTGTGTAAGCTTAGTGGTACCTCCTTTTTCATTCATTTGAAGATAACATGTTACATCCAAAATAATCATTTCTTGGCCTCAACATACAACATACCGAGATGGGAAACCATGTCTGTTGGCCATCTATAAGAGTTATATGCCATCCAAAATCTGATTAATATAAGTCTATCTAACTTAGCCTAGAAGGCTCTACTATCTACTATCTGAAAATTCTAAATACTAAAAAATTAAACTATTCATAGACATTTTTCATATCAACATATACATAATCGAAATTTAACCAAAACAGTGAAACCGAAAACACACATCAAATCTAGTCCTCATAGGACTCTACTGGAGTTGGGTCATTAGCACTAGAGACCATAATTTATGACTGAGGTGGGCATCTGATTTGCTTTTCCATGCAGCCCAATTGGACATTCTGTTGCTTAATTTGAAATGGGACCAGTTGGAAGTCCTTCTGGATTTCCCGAAGGCCCGGGTTTGTTCGAACAATTTTAGTTGAGTGCAAAATCGCCTTGGCCATGATTTTTCTCATCATCTAGTATAGGTGAACCAATTTTTTATACTGCAAAAGACTTCCCTTGATGTTTCTAGGGTCCCGAACCATTAAGCTCCACACCTGCTCATGTATATCTTATTGGGGTCATGTGTTTTGATAGATTGGAAAATCAAAAGACAAGGCAATATCAGAACCAATCTTTAGAGTTCCAGGATCTAGTCCTCCTGTTCTCAGAGAGGGATCTCTCAAATTAACTTGTTTTGCAAAGGTTTATCTTGTTTGCTTTTAGTATTTGTTTTAGACTAGTTATTAAGTGCAAGTGTTTGTTTGCTTGTTTGGTTGAATGACCTAGGAGAACATGAAAGGTCTAGGAAAGATAGCTAGAAAGGAGAAATGTTAGATTCATTGGGAAATGGAGTCAACAAGGGGTTTATGTCAAACTCATCAATGGATATGGGATATCAGAGGGCAAATCTAACTTGGCCACAGGATCCTTTGGTTTTGTGAATAAGATGGACATCAATGATTTGGAAAGAAAAATGGAATTCTCAACAAAGGGAACTTGAAAACATAACTTGAACAATAAAGAGGTATTTGATAGACAGGGCTAACCATAAATTCTACAAACACACTTCAAGCAAATGATGACTTCAAGACAAATTTCAAAATGAAATCTAAGATTCGGGAGCACATCCTATTTCCTCAAATATTTTATTTCAAATGACTTAGAAAACATAAAAGATTCACTGATAATTGCAGTCATAGAAGAGGGAACACCTAACACATCTATGATCACAACTATAAAGACCTCTAAAACAATTGTTCAAGCAAGGAAAAAAAGCATGATCATAACACACCTCCTTGGCTAACTATAAACAATGGTACTTCAAAGGGAGATTTCAAAAACTTTGATCCTACTGTAGTAATCATTTATGTAACAAAATGAAAATAGGAGAAAACATCAAACAGTTCAAAATACTTCACCAACAACCAAGCTCATGGATCCAATGATAGAGCCTTCTCAAGAACAAGCATGTTTCAACATCATCAAGCTTCCAAGACTTCAATTTCTTCCTCAACTTCAGACAGACTATGTATTATTTCAAAGAGTTTCAGTATTACAACTAGTGAACAATCAACCCATATCTCATCTTCTTCAGAAGTATTTATAGAAGAAATGAGGAGGTGGAAGAGTTTTAGGATTGAAGTGTAATAAATTCTACACTAAATGCAACTCCTTGCCTTGAAAACCATGCAAGGTATAAGGCAGGAATGCATCGAATTACAACTCTGTTTATGCTTTTTAAGGCTCAATGGGTAAAACGATTGACTTCGAGGCCTATTTATCCTTTACAATAACTTCACTGATATTTTAAAATATCTTCTTTTTGTTTGAAATGACTATTCAGTTGTAGTTAGAAAAATATCTTTTGTTCTGGCAATAACTAGACCTTCTTTTCGATTTATTGAGGCTACAGGTGGCTTTTGGTAGCTGGAGAGGATTCAATTAGCCTCTTTGATGTGGCTCTGAGGTGTCCTTAGACTGATATTTTCCTCTGTTTTTCCTAAAACACCTTTAATCTATCTTTGATCTTTGTTTTAGGCTTGATTAGGCTTAATTCTTATCTTTCGGTCTTCATACTCTACTGACTGTAGATCAGGCATTTGATTTTCTGAGTTTATGCCTTAATCCTTTTAAAAACTCTGATTTAAACCTTTAAAATCTGATACTCTTTGGTCTCATGTCTTCAACGCTGATTTTCTTTAATAAATGGAATATGACTGTGTTTTTGCTGTGTTGCAGGTGCGCGAAGGGTTTTTATAATATTACCAATGTTCATGAGTCATGGTTAAAAATTTTGTTCGAACCCTATATATTAATTTCCTTCATTGATAGTGGCCTGGGGGATCGCCATCTCCGGCCTTCTATTTTATTTTAAAACAATGGAAAAACCTTTATAACCTGCAAAAAACGAAAAAAGTTAAGAAAAATCCGTGAGGGATATGTTTAGACAGCACTGAGTGCGAGAAGAAATCGTGTCCATTGATCTAGATAAATCAACGATCGAGATTGCTCGATGGGTTGATGGGGAGGCGGTTGGATGAAAATGAGGATCAGATTAAGTCTAGGCTATTGATCTAGATTGATCAACAGTTGAGATCAATTGGGAGTTTTATAATGCGGAGGGGGTAACATCATAATAAAATGGAAGAAAATGTAATACAAACGAGAGAAAACCTTTATCGGAGGCAAAAAGGGGTTTAAATGGAGTTTGGGCATAATTTTGAATGAGGACCGTTAGATTAGGGCATCTAACGGTGGAGATTGCCTGATAAGTTCTTTAGTCGGGTAGATGGAGGCAGATGTATTTGAGATGAAGATATCATCTGAGCCGTCGGATGTTATGAAATGGACGGCTGAGATTTAAATAAGCAGATGTAATGTAATGGGGAAAGGTGGTTTGGCGTAAAACCAGAATGGTTTTTGCGCAGCTCTAAGGTGTTTTCAAGATTTTCCCAAAAGAACGTGATATAGGTATGTGCTTGACACCTGTCCTTTCAATATCATCCATATCGCGTAAATTTTTTTCATTAAAGTTTAGGTGAGAAATTATGCAATATGGAGTCTCATCCGTCGGATGAAAGGTGGAGAGATCTGAAGGTGGGAATGAGAGCGCAATGGGGTAAGATGCGTGGGCGGAAAGGTGGGCAGGGTTAAAGGCAGTTTAAACCTTGACCATTGGATCATGGAATGGATGGTCAAGATCTGTTGATGGAGGAGAAAAGAAAAGGGCGAAGGTGAGCCATCGAGTTCATTGTGGACCATCATATTTTCAGCATGGACGGTCAGGATCAAAGGTAGGAGCACCAGTGCTTCAAAGGGGAAGAAGGTTAGATGGATGGGCAGAATAGATCCTGGCCGTTGGATCTACAGAACGGACGGCTGAGATTGCGTCGTAAAAATTATTCGGGACTTGGTGGATAGATATAAAATAGGAGATGCGATTAGATTCTGACCGTTAAATCGGAAGGGGAATTAATGGCCAGGATTGTATCAGCGGGCGCAGGTGATGGAATTATGAGCGGAGTGTGATTATACCTCAGCCGTTAGATCTGTGGGAACGAATGGTCGAGATTGGATCGGAGATTGCAAAATCAGAGGAGGCAAAGGGATGGCACTTTAGATTTTGCTCGATGCGATTAAGCGCCAGCCATCAGATCTAAGAGTAGATCAACGGTCAATATTCAATCGGAGGGGTAATGGAGGAAGGTTATGGGTAGGATGTGAATTTAGCGCTGGTCATTGGATTTATAAAGATCGATGGCAGAGATTGGATTTGGGGTCAAAGGGAGAAAATTCATCGCATCGGAGATTTTTTGGAAGAACAAAGGGAAAAATGTTAATAGAAAGCTCTGATTTGCGATTTGTGATTAGGCCTTAGCACTTGGTCGCGGCTCCGGGTTTTATGCGGAAAAGGGGCTTAAGGCCTTATATAAAAATGAAGGTTTTTAGCCCAAAATGAGGGTTTTTCAAAGGTTTTTTAGGGTTCCGATAAGGTTTAAAAAGGAGTTTTAAACCTTATCAAAGGGAATTTATGAAGGGAATGAAGGAAAATGAGGGAAAAGGAGGAATTTTATGAAGAAAAAGGTGATTAAAATGGTACTATTATTGGATGGAAGGAGGGGTAAAATGAAGGGAAAAAAGGGTTTTTTGAGCAGTCTTTCTCCTTGCAAACAACAAATTTTTCAGGTTTATGAGGGAAACAGCAATGAAGATTAACTAAAAGATTAGTTATCTTCATAAAAAACTTCAAAGATGATAGGTTTTCAAACAGAATTACCTCTTGAAGTTTTGAAGAAAAAAATTAGCCACTTTTTGGTATAACAGAATTTATCAGTGGCTAACAGTGGCTCCACTTGGAGAAGACAGCTAGCTCTTTAGGTGTCTAGAACCTTAGCTGTGAATCTCTTGCTTTCATTAAACCAGTGCCTTAATCCATTGGGAAGCAACCTTTCTTTTTTGATGAACTCCGCAGCAATTAAAAACAATGGAATTCTGTCAAAACAAAATGTCTACCTACCCATTCCTATTGATCCTAACATTTTTTCTTCTTTTCAGAGTGCATTTAGACTAGAAAAATCTCTTCAACAAAATTTTATTCTTTTTGAAAAACAAAAACTAATCTAAGTCTAGTCTTATTTCTCCATGAACTCAGTTTAGACAATTGAGTTCATAAGCTTCTCTACCTAACTACTATCTGTCAGGATTAGACTGTCTGATAGACTTTTATTCTCTAATTTCTAAGACAAGAATTTAAAAACAGTCAAGCCAAGATTAAGCTGTTTGACTTGCTGTGATCTATGGCATAAAAACAAGCTGCACATAGATTATTATTTGCAGAAAATTTAAAACAAAATAAGAAGGCTTAAGATCTGAAAATTAAAAACATCCTTCATTATCTTCTTCAGCTCTGATTTTGAATTTATTTGAGCTGTGTTTTCTTTCTCATTTGGTTCGAATTTTGAGCATATTAGAACCATTTTGTTTCCTATTTTTGGCTCAAGAATTGATCTAATTAGAGCCCTTCTTCTTTTGAGATCCATAGGTTCAGATTTGAACTTGTTGAACCTTTGTTTTTCTATCTAATCTACCCTACTGATAAGCCAATATTATGTTGTTTGGCTGATCTAATTCACTAACCTATCAGCAGTAAATTGAAAAGCTAATAAGTCATGATTAAACTGTATGACTAACTAGAAGTGTGTTTTTAGGAGTGGCATTTGAGCTTGCACACTTTTAGATTTTTCCTCTCTTTTTTGGTATGGGGTTGTACCTTTCTTGTTTTATAATCTGCCCTCTTTTCTCTTTCTATTATTTTTGTATTTTTCTCATTTTCTTAGCTTTTAATGCAATGTTTAAACAATGATATTTACAATGAAAAATAAAATGCTTTGAAACTCATGACTCTTGGCAGAAGTAATGCTTTAGCATCTTTCCATTAACATGACCTCCATATAAATCTTCTTCATTCAATTATTTCAGGAAAAATACATTGTGACTCCTCTCAGCATGAATAATATAGGGTCCTTTCCACAAGTTCTCAAACTTGCCATGTTTTCCCTTCTCTTCCCTTCTTGAATCCCACTTAAGGACAACATTTCCAACTTGGAAATTGTTTGTTTTAGTCCTTTTGTCAAATATCTTCTTGATATTTTCTTGGACTAACTGTCTTCTTTGATAGACTTCTTCTCTAGTCTGCTGTAAATGAATTGTTTGGTTGATTCTTCTCTGCATATCATTTTCTTCAATCTGCACTTCTTGGAGGAGTTTCATGACTAGAAATCCTAATGATGTTGGGAAGACTGCATCCATGCCATAGACCAGCTGATAGGGGGGAATATTTATTGACTTTTTTGTAGTTAATCTATCAGCCCATAAGGCATGAACCATCTTACTGTGCCATGATTTCTGATTCTGATCCAACAGCTTTTTTATGATATTGATGAGGCTCTTTTTGGAGGATTCAGATAATCCATTTCCTTGGGGATAGTAGGCAGTAGAGTGGCCCAAGGTAATGTGTTATTTGTAACAAAAATCAACCATTCTTTTAGATTTAAAGGCGGCAGCATTATCTATTCTGATTTTTCTAGGACACCAAATCTGGATAGGATATTTGTTTCAAGAAACTTGATAATGACGGAGTCAGTAGCATTCCTAGAGGGTATAGCTTCTATCCATTTGGTAAAGTAGTCAGTGGCAGTGCGGATTCACTTATGTTGGGATGAGGAGATGGGTGAATTTCCCCAATGAAGTCCAAGTCCCATTGTTGAAAGGGTGTCTCAACATTGATAGGATGTAAAGGTAAGGGAAGGAGTTTTCTTTTGCCATAAAAAATTTGACACTTATGGAAAGACATGACTATCTTCTGAGTATCTGGGAAAAGGGTGGGCCAATAGTGATCAGATCTAAGGATTTTGTTTGCTGTGGTCTTCTAGTAGAGGTGTCCTCCACATTCTCCTTCATGCAGCTCATGCATGATTTTTCCTGCATCATCTTCAAGTAAACATTTAAGACAAATTCCAACAACGTTTTTCTAATATAATACCCCATCTAAGATGCAATAACTCAAAGCTTTCTGTTTCAAAAATATAGCTTTAGTTTTAGACAAATAAGGAGGGGCATTTAAATACAAAATCACATAAATGATGTCAACATACCAAGGAGAATTCAGAAATTTTTCTTCAATGAAAGGAGCAGTGGATTCTTCTATTTCTTCCAACACATCTACCATGTTCATATCTAGTGCTTGGAAGTTAGACTTAGCCATAAGTTTTGCTAATCTTTGCCCTTTAACGAGTTTGGTGGGCCTGATTTCTAAGTCATATTCAAGAATAGTTTCAATCCATTTTCCCATTTTACCATCAGGGTCTTGACTTAGAATATCCTTGACAACAGTATGTGGAACAAAATAAATTATGTGAGAGTGTAAAATGTAGACTCTAAAGTCCTTTAGTGCTTTCACTAATTCTAATGCTTTCTTCTCCATGATGTTATATTTAAGGGGAGCATCTCTTCAGGCCCTAGTAAAAAAAGATATTTGTTGTTCTTGCCCCAAGTCATTCTTTTGAAGCAATACCGCAGCTATTGTATGTTCAGATGCAAAAGAAAAGATATAAAAGTCTTTGGTGAAATCTGGACTAATCAAGACTGGTGTTTGAGTGAGAGCTTGTTTAACTTGTTCAAATGATTGTTTAGCTTGTAATGTCCATTTCACACCTACCTCTTTCTTAAGCATGTTTGTAATTTTTTTTAATAGCTCAGCAAGGTTCGAGATAAACCTCCTCAAAAAATTAATCTTCCTAGTGAAAGATTGTAATTCTCTGAGGCTTCTTGGATGGTTGATTTGCAATATGCATCTATCCTTTTAGGGTCTATTTTGATTCCCTCTTCTGAAATTATATGACCAAGAAGTTTACCTTCTTGGAGACCAAAGAGTGTCTTCTTGGGATTCAAAGATAAGCCAAATTTCCTACATTTCTCAAAAACTTTTCTCAAGTGAATCAAATTTTCTTCATCAGTTTTTGAGAAAACGGTTATGTCATCAAGGTAAATAATTATAAAATATCCAATATCTTCAGAGAAGGCTATGTCCATGGCCCTTTGGAAGGTGGCCCCTGCATTCATCAAACCAAATGGCATTTTGACATACATAAAGGTGCCCCAAGGTGTAGTAAAAGCAGTTTTGAGTTGATCACTTGGGAGCAATAACACCTAATTGTAACTCGAGAACCCATCCAATAGTGATATTCTTTTTGACCCAACTACCTTTTGAAGTATATGGTCCATCTTGGGTAAGGGGTAGTTATCTTTAAGGGAGGCTCTATTTAGATTTATGAAGTCAATACAGAGCCTGATTTTTCCTGTTTTCTTCCTAACAAAAACAAAGTTTGACATCCATTCTGAATATCTAATGGGTACTATAATCCCAGCATCATACATCTTTTCAATTTCTTTCTTAACTAAAGGTAGTAAAACAGGGTTTATTCTCCTTAGTTTTTGTTTGAAAGGTTTCAGATTTTTCTTAAGGGGAATTTTGTGTTGAATGATGCTAGTATCATAAGATTTTAGATCTTTGTATTCCCAAGCAAACACATATTTATATTCTTTGAACAGCTCTATGTATTGCAATTTTATGTGATCTGGGAGAGTGCTAGACAGTTTAATCATCTTGGGTTCTGCTAGGCTGCCTATGTTATGTTTTTCTACATCTGTTTCCACAGGCTCCATTCTTGGTTCTTTGGCTACATCATTTAAATCAAAGAGGTGTTCTAAAGGTGTGAGACCCCTTGGAATTGTATCATTCTTGCACTATAGAACTTCCAAGTCTTTCTAGTCTGCGTTTTCAATTAATTATGCTTCAAAAGGATTCTCATATTGATTTATATCAACAGAATATGTCATTTCAACTTCTGGGATTTGTTCAATGTACAAACAGTTTTCTTTATGGCTGGTTTCTAATGTTGGTATGTCAAAATCATTTTCTGATTTTAGGAAATCATCTATGTGTTTTTTAGAGTCAAACACTTGCCATTAATCCTCATTATCAGGCACTGTAGGCCTGTGTTTTACCTTTACACTAAGCTTTTCATTTATTTGAGGTATTTATCAATTTCTAGCATTGAAAGCAAGTTCATTTGCTAGATGATTTTTTTCTCTTGGAATGAAATTGAGTTCATACTTTTCAAAGGTTTTTAATAAATCTAGGGCAGCATTTCGATACTCTCTAAGTCTTGGGTTTATAGCTGAGTATTCTCCTTTGAATTGTCTTATGATAAGTTCAGAATCTCCTAAGATTGATATCCTTTGGGCTTCTAATTGTTTAAGCAATTGTAAGCCAAGGGGAAGTGCTTCGTATTCAACAATATTGTTTGTGCATGGAAAATCCAGTTTATATGAAAAAATCTGATTCGTATTTTGAATCCATACACCTACCCCTGCACTTGTTTTATTACAAGATCCGTCAAAGTTTATTTTCCAATGTATATTAACCTCATTTTCATTCTCTTGTTACTGTTGATTTTCAAGGTTTTGAATTTGATTTGGGGGAAGATTTGATTGTTCTAGTGAACTAAGTTGCTCTTGGTTTTACTTTTCTTGTTGAGTGATTTCATCTTCATTGTATAAGGTTAAGGAATCTAAGCTTGACTGAATGGAATAGACTGGAGAGTTGTTTGGTTTATCTATGTTGCTCACCATGTATTTCATGTGGGATTCCCTGTATAATCTTCTGTTTTGGTTAAAAACTGGGATGGTGGCATAAGACATGTCCATTTTAAGGCTTCCCTGAAGTTTGGCTCCCCATGATCTTGACAAAAGCATGCCATACTTTGGGGGAATGTCAGCTACAACTATGTCCATCACTAGACTCTTAGCAGGGATTTGAGATAAGTTAACACATAAATCTTTGATTAAACCCAAGCATTTGACTCTACTTGAATCAAAGGAATACAAATCCTTGTATGGTTTATTAATTTCTAAGCCTAAGCTTTCCATTACTACTTTGGGCATAAGATTATGTGAAGCTCCAGAGTCTAACGTGGCATTGTGTAAAAGTTTCTTATGTATATTCAAACTAACATAGAAGGGAGGGACAGCTCCTTCTTGGTATTTTCCTTCAACTTCTAGACCAAACAACAATTCAGGCTTGTTATATGTCAAGTTTAAGGTGTAAGTATCACTTCCTAAGTTCAAAGCTTTCAAAACTTGGTTTTTGTACACTTCTTGGGTTACTAATTCAGCTAGAGGGACGGTAATTTTTATCTTTGCAATTTCTCCCTCAAGGCTAAAAGGAACTATTGATTTGGTCATATTTACATATGTTTTTTCAATTGAATTCCTTTCAGCAATTTGACTTGCTGAAATTTTTTTGGACTGGTAATTGGGATAGTTTTGTTAGGACCAATAGCTGAAGTGCTAGGGGTACTTTGTTCAACATTTGGCTGGCTACTTTTCTCTTTGTTTAAATATGGTTTTTTAGCGAAAATGTTGGGTTTGTCTGTTGTTTTCTTAGGCTAATTTTTTTCATTTTTCTTAACAGCATTGTTGGTGTTTTTGTCTTTTGAATTGTCTATGTTTCCTTTGCTCCTAAGATCATATTGTTTGTGCACCTTCATGATTGCATTTTCAAACCCTAATCTATAATCATCAGAATCTTCATAGGTGTTTTTATTTTGATCAGAGGAGAAGAAACCTTATTATTCTTCATTGAGGAAAACATCATCCTCACTGTCTGATCCAATCAAGTTTACATGACCTTCTCCCAACCTTTCAATCTCCCTATCTTCCTCATATTGATCTACATAGTTTTGTTGGAAGGGAGGTCTAATCTGTTGGTCACTTTATTTTTGCCTATCTTGATTGTTTTCTATTCTATAATTCTGATTTCTATTTCTATTTTAGTTTTTTTGAGGTTCTCTTGGTGGCACTCTATCATTCAAGTTGATCTTTTCGAGCATATTCTCCATTACTTTCACTAGGTTGTCAATTTTGGTATCAGAAGATGAGGTTGAGGGTACAATGTCATCTTTGTAAGTTACCCTCTTTTCTGATCTCAACCTATTTCTTTTCTCAATTATGTTTGCTTCTACACTCACAGCTCTTTTTTGCATGTCTTCTAGAGTTAATTAATCTCTCTCCGTTAGCTGATAGGCCATTTCAGCATCAAAACCTTCAGGGTATCTTACTAAAGCCATGCCTTGGGTAGGTTTCATGTGAGGTGGAAGAGCATTATAGATACTATTAAACCTGGTGGAGTAATCATGAACACTCTCCCCTTGATTTCTTTTAAGACTGCTATATTTTGCTAAGATTTGGAGAGGATTCTTTTTTATTTCCCATTTGTTTATGAATGTTTGATGCAAAGCAGGGAGATCATTGATGCTGTTAAGAGTTAGGATTTTAAACCATTTTTTTACTTCTCCTCCTAAACTCTGGGCAAAGATTATCATTTTAATAGTATCATCATCTATCTCCATGTAATCAAAAGCATCATTCATTTTGTCTATATGCTGTTGAGCAGTAGTAGGTTCATTTGCAGTGAAATGAGGGATTTTAGATTGATAGTCATTTGGTAAGGGAACCAGAGGTTGTGGTAATAGTAATGGGGCATACCATGTTGCCATGGCTAGAAAGAAAGGTGGATTTACAAGAGGGAAAGTGGACCAAAATGGAGTGTTTTGAACAGTGGTATTATGGATTGGAGTGGAAGAGACACTTGGACCAGCAAACTGGTTTTGAGCAGATTTGTTATGAAAAAGGCTAAAGTGATGAAGAAGCTAGGAATCAGGAGGAGTGGAAGGTGAGGCTTCTCTACTAAAGCTCTATTGAAAATATGCAATGTCAAGATCATTTTGGTTTAAATCACCTTGAGATCTAGTTCTAAAGATTTTCTTTGTGTGATGTAAGTCAAAGTGTAAATCCTCTAAGACAACAAGGTTTTCAGGGACAGATTTTGTTCTTGAGAGGCTCCCATCAGCAGCTGATTTTCTAGATTTAGAAGTCTGCCACAAAATTCTCTCTGGATTGTCAACCATTGTAGGAGGATTAGGGTCTGGATGAGATCTAGTGTTGATCCTATGTGAAGCCAGACTTGTTTTTCAAAAATGAGAAAGGCTGAAGTTTTTAGGGACTGTTTTTTGAAAAATTTTCCTCTCACAATGGCTATTCTAGTATGGGATTAGGCTTCTAAACTTCCTCGAGGCTGGATAAAAAAATATTAAGGAAATATAGAGAGCTAGAAGGGTAATAGGCGTACTGGGGCTAGTGGAGTCGCTAGGTGGAAACTTTTTAGCTTTTTATGAAGCTAAAATATTGAATGGTTCCACCACCATGTTTATTAGGAAGCCAATCTGAAATATTTTTGGCTTTTTCTGAGTTTCTATGGTTGTTTGAAAGACTAATGAGTCTATAAGAGCTTGCTAGGAAACTATGAACACAGTGGTCCCACCATGATCGCCATTATGTTGGTGGCGATGAGGTGGCTAATAATCACTGGATATTTTTGAAGACAAGGGATTTCTTGGAGTCCTAAGGTGTACTTAGATTGTCACTAACTCAGAAAGGTCCCACCATGATCGCCATTATGTTGGGGTCCTGTGTTTTGATATATTGGAAAATCAAAAGACAAGGCAACATCAGAACCAATATTTAGAGTTCCAGGATCTAGTCCTCCTGTTCTCAGAGAGGGATCTCTCAAATTTACTTGTTTTGTAAAGGTTTATCTTGTTTTCTTTTAGTATTGGTTTTAGAATAGTTATTAAGTGCAAGTGTTTGTTTGTTTGTTTGGTTGAATGACCTAGGAGAACATGAAAGGTCTAGGAAAGATAGCTAGAAAGGAGAAATGTTAGATTCATTGGGCAATGGAGTCAAGAAGGGGTTTGTGACAAACTCATCAATGGATATGGGATATCAGAGGAAAAATCTAACTTGGCCACAAGATCCTTTGGTTTTGTGAATAAGATGGACATCAATGATTTGGAAAGAGAAATTGAATTCTCAACAAAGGGAACTTGAACAATAAAGAGGTATTTGATAGACAAGGCTAACCATAAATTCTACAAACACATTTCAGTCAAATAATGACTTCAAGACAACTTTCAAAATGAAATCTAAGATTCAGGAGAACCTCCTATTTCCTCAAATATTTTATTTCAAATGACTTAGAAAACATAGAAGATTCACTGTTAATTGCAGTCATAGAAGAGGGAACACCTAACACATCTATGATCACAACTATAAAGACCTCTAAAACAATTTTTCAAGCAAGGAAAAAGGGCATGTTAAGAACAGACCTCCTTGGCTAACTATAAACAATGGTACTTCAAAGGGAGATTTCAAAAACAGCTTTCAAGTGGCAGCAGACAAGCAGGGAAAACCATAAATCATGCTGAAACCAACTATTCGAACTATTAGAGAAATAAACAAGCATGAGGACTAAAGAGAGAGATTAAAGACTCTAAAATACCTCAGCAGAAGAAAACATAAAACAGTGAAGGATGAACAGGTCTAAGGTGCTTCTAGGAGTCATTTCTTAGCCTAAAACATTCATCCTACTGTAGTAAGCATTTATGTAACAAAATGAAAACAAGAGAAAACATCAAACAATTCAGAATACTTCACCAACATCCAAGCTCATGGAACCAATGATAGAGCCTTCTAAAAAACAAGCATGTTTCAACATCATCAAGCTTCCAAGACTTCAATTTCTTCCTCAACTTCAGACAGACAATGTATTATTTTAGAGAGTTTCAGTATTACAACTAGTGAACAATCAAGCAGTATCTCATCTTCTTCAGAAGAATTTATAGAAGAAATGAGGAGGTGGAAGAGTTTTAGGATTGAAGTGTAATAAATTCTACACTAAATGCAACTCCTTGCCTTGAAAACCATGCAAGGTATAAGGCAGGAATGCATCAAATTACAACTCTATTTCATTTACTTTGTTTATGCTTTTTAAGGTTCAATGGGTAAAAAGATTGACTTCGAGGCCTATTTATCCTTTACAATAACTTCACTCACAGTTTAAAATATCTTCTTTTGTTTGAAATAACTATTCAGCTGTAGTTAGACAAATATCTTCTATTTTGGCAATAACTAGACCTTCTTTTCGATTTATTGAGGCTACAGGTGGCTTTTGGTAGCTGGAGAGGATTCAATTAGCCTTTTTGATGTGGCTCTGAGGTGTCCTTGGACTGATATTTTCCTCTTTTTTTCCTAAAACACCTTTAATCTGTCTTTGATCTATGTTTTAGGCCTGATTAGGCTTAATTCTTATCATCCGGTCTTCATACTCTGCTGACTGTAGATCAGGCATTTTATTTTCCGAGTTTATGCCTTAATCCTTTTAAAAACTCTGATTTAAACCTTTAAAACCTGATACTCTTTTGTCTCCTGTCTTCAATGCTGATTTTATTTAATAAATGGACTCTGACTGTGTTTTTGTTGTGTTGCAGGTGTGCGAAGGGTTTTTATAATATTACCAATGTTCATGAGTCATGGTTAAAATTGATGTTCGAACCCTATATATTCATTTCCTTCATTGATAGTGGCCTGGGGGATCGTCATCCCCGACCTTTTATTTTATTTAAAAACAGTGGAAAAACCTTTATAACCTGCAAAAAACGAGAAAAGTTAAGAAAAATCCATGAGGGATAGGTTTAGACAGCACTGAGTGCGAGAAGAAATCGTGGCCGTTGATCCAGATAAATCGACGATTGAGATTTCTCGATGGGTTGATGGGGAGGTGGTCAGATGAAAATGAGGATCAGATTAAGTCGGGGCCGTTGATCTAGATTGGTCAACGGTTGAGATCAATCGGGAGTTTTATAATGCGGAGGGGGTAACATCATAATAAAATGGAAGAAAATGTAATACAAAGGAGAGAAAACCTGTATCGGAGGCGAAAAAGGGTTTAAATGGAGTTTGGGCATAATTTTGAATGAGGATCGTTAGATTAGGGCATCCAACGGTGGAGATTGCCCGATAAGTTCTTTAGTCGGGTAGATGGAGGCAGATGTATTTGAGACGAAGATATGATCTAAGCCTTCGGATGTTATGAAATGGATGGCAGAGATTTAAATAAGAAGATGTAATGTAATGGGGAAAGGTGGTTCGGCGGAAAACCAGAATGGTTTTCACGCAGCTCTAAGGTGGTTTCAATATTTTCCCAAAAGTGATATAGGTCTGCGCTTGACACTTGTCCTTTCAATACTTCCCATATCGCGTAAATTTTTGGCATTAATGTTCAAGCGTGAAATTACGCAATATGGAGTCTTAGCCGTCGGATGAAAGGTGGAGAGGTCTGACAATGGGAATGAGAGCGCGATGGGGTAAGATGCGCCAGCGGAAAGGTGGGCAGGGTCAAAGGTGGTTTAAACCTTGACTGTTGGATCATGGAATGGACAATCAAGATCTGTTAATGGAGGAGAAAAGAAAAGGGCAAAGGTGAGCCATCGAGTTCATTGTGGACCGTCAGATCTTCAGCATGGACGATCAGGATCAAAGGTAGAAGCGCCAGTGCTTCAAAGGGGAAGAAGGTTAGATGGATGGGCTGAATAGATCCTGGTCGTTGGATCTACAAAACGGACGACTGAGATTGCGTCAGAAAAATGATTCAGGACTTGGTGGATAGATAGAAAATGGGCAATGCGATTAGATTATGACCGTCAGATCGGAAGGGGAATTAATGGCCAAGATTGAATCGATAGGCACAGGTGATGGACTTATGAGCAGAGTGCAATTATACCTCAGTCGTCAGATCTGTGGGAATGAACGGTTGAGATTGGATCGAAGATCGCAAAATCGGAGGAGGCAAAGGGATGACACCTCAGATTTTGCGCGATGCGATTAAGTGCCAGTCGTCAGATCTAGGAGTAGATCGATGATCAATATTCAATCGGAGTGGTAATGGAGGAAGGTTATGGGCGGGATGCGACTTTAGCGCTAGCTATTGGATTTATAAAGATCGAAGGTGGAGATTGGATATGGGGTCGAAGGGAGAAAATTCATTGCATTGGAGATTTTTTGGAAGAACAAAGGAAAAATGTTAATAGAAAGCTCTGATTTGCGATTTGCGATTAGGCCTTAGCGCTTGGTCGCGGCTCCCAGTTTTATGCGGAAAAGGGGCATGGGGCTAAAGCCGAAAAGGGGCTGAAGGACTTATATAAAAATGAAGGTTTTTAGGCCAAAATGAGGGTTTTTCAGAGGTTTTTGAGGGTTATGATAAGGTTAAAAAAGGAGTTTTAAACCTTATCAAAGGGAATTTATGAAGGGAATGAAGGAAAATGAGGGAAAAGGAGGAATTTTATGAAGAAAAAGGGGATGAAAATGGTGTTATTATTGGAAGGAAGGAGGGGTAAAATGAAGGGAAAAAAGGGTTTTTTGAGCAGTCTTTCTCCTTGCAAACAACAGATTTTTCAAGTTTATGAGGGAAACAACAGTGAATATTAACTAAAAGATTAGTTATCTTCAATAAAACCTTCAAAGATGATAGGTTTTCAAAGGGAATTATCTCTTGAAGTTTTGAAGAACAAAATTAGCCACTTTTTGGTATAACAGAATTTATCAGTGGCTAACATATCTTGCTCTCCATGCTGGCCGAGGTTGGCCTCCCACCCTACTATCAATTGGAGAACCTGGGCAGGGGCCTCAAACATATATGCTTGGGTCATTGTTTTAATATGTTGGATGCGCGGTTTCCTTCCATCCCATTTTGGGGTTTTCAAGGTGAAGCCTCCTCGCCCCACTCGAGGAGTGTCTTTACGCTTGTGACCACTCCCTCTAGCCTCCCTTTATTTCTTTACACGTGTCATCCTCGCTATGATGCACTAAACCTTCGAGCCTCCGTTGGATGACCGTTTCCTCTCTGGTCATTTCCTCCACCTGCTAAGTCCTGGAGCAGTGACAAAAAAAATAGAAGCATAGTAAATTGAATTAATAATTAATCTCAAAAAAACATAATACAGACGGTCTTCCATATGCCCATGTTTCTTTCTTTCCGCCCCAAGTGAATCTAGGTTGATAATCACACAAAGATAAAACTACCCATGATGGGTTCATCTTCCTCTATGGATGGCGTGGTTTGCTTGTTTCGTAGACCAACCCTCCCCATTGAATTTCGTATTCCAACAGAGCCAGACTGAGTCCCCTTTAAATTTCATATACCAATAAATCTAGGCTGACACCCTGCATGTAATACACATGGGCCACATTAACCTTGTATAGAACAAGACAGACCGTACATGCCATGCATGACGGAAAACTTCCGAATACACACAATAGAAAATTCTTCGCATCATACCCATTCTGAATAGTAAAATACAAAATGTAATTGAAAGTAGTTTGGAGCCAACTGGGTCAGTGTAATTCCCATTTAACAAGTAAATTTCCTTAATTCTCAACACCATCCATCTAGAGGGGATAGTAAAGGTTATGTGGGTCACATTCCTAACTTCAACTATTTCCATACTACAGGTATGGGAGGAAAATCATGCATAACCTATTACTGACGCATGAGAGTTCACTCCTATGCACGTTCCCCATCGTAGGCTCGCTTCCACTATTTCTGCGATGAAGGAGCTCGAGACCAACCTTCCTCCTTCTTCAATCTGCACAATGCTCATCAAGTTTTCATACAACCAGCAGATGAAAGAATTAATCAATTGTTGAATTAAATGATGGCATGCGTGGCCACCTTCCTCATCCTCTCCTACATTCCTTTGCCTCACATTACCATTGTCAAACTTGTCGTTTCCTTGCCACTACTTCCCTCCCTGATGACTACTTGTCATATCATATATTATGAGCCCCAAATGGGGCAGTTCCTTCGCACGCACCTCGATCAAAGGTGCTTATTTATTAAACTTAAATATGTTACAGAATCATAATCTTAATCTATATGATAAAACAATATTAATTTATAACTAATATTTATATATTTTAATTTTATATACATAATAATTTTCTTTTACCTAAAAAAAATTGTTCCTAATTTTATTAATAAAAATAAATTTATAATACAAAAAATATTTATATTTAGTGTTCAATATATAATATCTAACACCTACATATATATTGGGATGCATAGGGTCTCTAGACACCATTACAATATTTTATATTAAAATCATTAATACCAAATCCTTATGGGTGGCGAATTAAGTCTATAGAAAAATCATAAGTCAAACCTTTACAATATTTTCTATGAAGAGTATCCCCATATTAAGGTGGCATGGTAAGACCATGGAAAACTGATTTGAAAGATCAAATGTTGTACGGATATGTTTGAAATTTTTACTTGGGTCGATAAAAACACTTGTTATCTTTTATTTTTAAAATGTGTTCTACCATTGGGTTAAAAGCTTTGGGTAAATATGATTTATTGAGCTTCATGATCCCGTGTGGATAGAATCGTGGGGCGTTGCTTTGTAGTTTTACCTTTTTACGTGTAACATTTAGATAAGTCCGTATTAGATTTCATCTATAACAATCTCGATAGAATTTATTACTTTTAATTTTAATTAGAGGATATGTGTAGGGCCTTAGTATATGAATGGTAATAAGAAGAAACATCCCAAGTTTTATCTTCGAATTTATGATTTTAAAGTCTAATTAGCGGATATGTGGAGGGCCTCATATATGAATGGTAATAAGCACTAACACCTCAAGTTTTATCTTCATATTTATAATGTATGTGTGTATTATGATGAAAAAAGTTAAATGATTTAAAATATAATTATTTTATATTAAAAATAATTAATAGGGAAGGACTAGACATGTGGCTATGATTTCATAAGAAATAAATGAGAGGGGTTTATATTTTATTTAGTTTTTTTTGACCTCTAGATTAATTTATAAGTCATGATTTGGAGACACGCAAATATATTCATTGACTTTGGTTGATGTGGGGGATGTTTTTCCATTTTTCTAGAGAGTTGGAAATTTCCTAGAGTTCTGAATAGACAATTTTTTTTGTAAACTTGTAGTGTATCCTTTGAGGGAAGTTAGATAGCTTGAGGGGTTGTGTGGTAAAGAATGGGATCCCATTCCATGGGTTTGGTAAGTTGAAGGGGAAAGAGAGATGGTTTATTGGAATTGTTGTATGAGTTAACATATTATGAATAAGAGACCATAGGTTGGACCAAAAGGTACTGAGCATCCTTGTGGACTTGTATCATTAGATTAGGGGTAGCCTTGTTATAGAAAGAGTACAAGAAATAGAGAGACTATGGTCGAGTGGGACATCCTTCATTTGTAACTAGTTGGTATCTAATTTCCAAAGATAAGTGTTTATTGGTTATTTTTATTTATGTTTGATCTATATTGAACAATGAATGAAATTAAAGGAAGGAAAGGAAATGGAACACACACACACACACACACACACATATAGGAATATAGTAGAGAGCACAAGAATATAGTGAAACCCCAACTTATATTAATAATAAATAATAGAATATTGTAGAACACAAACTTATTAGAATGGTAGTAGCTATCTTCAAATGGAGAGAGATATAGGTTACATGCATTTGAAAAAAGATATTACAAGAGGTCGAAATAATGGAATTTAATCATAAATAAAGAAACCTATATGTATAAAACCATAACTGAAAAATAAAAAGCTTTGAAAGGTTTGTAGGACCCAAGGTGGTTAGTTGGTACACCGGGTTCTCTAGAACACAACATTTACATACAATGTCCATTTGGGTTGCATAGTATCCCATTGGAAAGAAATAATCAATGATTATAACTTTTGGCTGGGTCTAGGGCATGTTGTGGCAAACCTTAGCCCCTCGAATGGCCAAAAAACATCATTTAGGGTCTCAAAATGGCCACAAAAGTTTGGGACGTGAAAAACCATAGAAAAGTTTCCAAGAATATAGCGAATTGTTGAGTCAATGGAAGAGGTGGATGGCTTCCAATATCCACCTAGATCATTCCTCTCCCCTCAGGAATAAATGGTCTCCATTGCATCAAGTTCCCTCATTAGATGGGGAAACTTCTATTGAATTTGGATCCTAGTGAGCCACTTACCTTAGCAAAGAGGTTTCCTTGCTTTGATAACCTGATAGATTTGTATGTTCTACTGGAGAGTACCCTTTTTCTCAATGTCCATGATCCTATCTATTGTAACCTGCCACGATAGTAAGGATTGGGTTTTCTAGGTTCCAATTGTTTAGCTATATCTAAGGAATCCAAAATAGGTGTAAAATATGATCGAAGAAGCACCCCACTAAATACTAGGTAAAAGCCAAGCAAAGGGAAAATACTTAATTCAAAACCTTATTCATACAAAACCTTTATGAATATGTAGGGTTCATATTAGAGCGGTATGAGCTTCTTATGGGGGCATCTAAGGAATTCATTCAATAAATTCCACCACACCTTATCAAAAACTTAAATTTTATGTGGAACCCTAATCCGAAATGGATTATTTATTGTTCTTAATCCATCTCGATGCTTTCAAAGTGGAAGAAGTAGAGGAATCATCTCATAGGACCGTTTTTGACTGGCATGACCCAAATTGGAAAATAGGGGTCTGAAATCTCCTGGGAGTATTTTGAGGCATAAAACTATGTTTTGGGGGGTAAAAATTTGTTGCTTTAACATGCCGCCTTTATTTCATATTCTACATATAGAGGTCTTCCAAAGGCACAAGAATCACCTCAATCGAAGTTTGTATGCAAAACTTATGCCACTTAGAAGTTGACCTTCCCGTTTTGGCGACCATAATTCAAGAAGAAGCCGCAACACCCACCATTATTCATGGAAAAAGTGTTAGGCATGTTATTATGATTAAGAATACTCTAAAATATTCTTTATTGTAACTTTTGTTAAGAATTAAGGTAGTCAAGCCTAACCACTACTAGGCTATCAAGCCATGTTATAACAGGCATAAAACTATGTTTTTTGGGGGTATAAATTTGTTGCTTTAACACACCACCTTTTTTTCATATTATACACATAGCGGTCTTCCAAAGGCACAATAATCACCTCAATCGAAGTATGTATGCAAAATTTATGCCACTGAAAAGTTGACCTTCCCATTTTGGTGACAATAATTCAAGAAGAAGCCACACTACCCACCATTATTCATGGGAAAAGTGTTAGACACGTGATTATGATTAAGAATACTCTAAAATAGTCTATATTGTAATGTTGGTTAAGAATTGAGGTAGTGAAGCCTAACAACTACTAGGCTATTGAGCCATGTCATAATTGGGCCACTAGGAGGAAAAAGGATTACATTATTTTTTAGTGCACAATTCGAGTATCATGAAACATTCACAATACCCATTAAAAATAGAATTCACAAGAAAATATCAAGCCTTATCAAGGTGAGATAAATGCTCTAAAGTTGAATCACGAGTTGTAGCAATTAGAAATGTATTTCAGTATCCATTGTTAGAAACCTTGAGCACTACTAGGGGGGGGGGTGAATTAGCAGTATGAATTATGATCAAATTATACCAAAATTTTCTTTTCTTTTCTCAAACATTGGTTCATGTGTAAATTAACTAGAAACACATTAAACATTAATAGATCATACCATGTGAATCATATGAGTAGAAACCAAACAACCATAAGAAAAACAATGCAAATAACCATGAGCAAAAACAATCACAACACATCAATCATACACATGAGGAGACCATATGTAAGGTGGAAACTGCAAGTGTAAAAACCATTGTTGGAAGATATTCTTCATTTTCATCTCTTCTATTATGTAAAAATATTTTCCATTTGATTCTTTGGCTACCACCAGTGTGCAAGCCACCACTTGTTAATCATGCAAGCCACTACTCTCTCCATAAAACAACATATATGAAATTTGTAGGCCACAACCTATAGGAAGCCACCACTTCCTTGACTTTGAAGGCCACCATTGCTGGAAGACACCACTCTCAATAAGTCTCACCCAACCACCATTACCACAACCTAAAGGATTCCATTATATCATGAATATCCAAGCCACCACTTGATCACTGAAATCTCCAACCTTCAGCACATCTCATGGACCTCATTTCATCTATTTTCAAAATATGGACCATTTACTCTACATCCAATAAAAACTATGAGACTTCTTTCATCTCATTTTCACACTGGACTCACAGCGTGCAATAATCACATCAATTTAATATTGTCTCTCCAACAAAATCTCTCTTCAAAAACCAATTTTATCATAAAAAATCAACATCATACGTAAAAATCCCGCAACACCACAACAATATGATTTTGCATCAAAACTCCTGCATACATATTCTCAATACATCAGTAGCATATCAACACACCACAATCCAACTCTCAACAATTT
Source organism: Pinus albicaulis (assembly GCA_034641835.2). Classification (NCBI taxonomy): domain Eukaryota; kingdom Viridiplantae; phylum Streptophyta; class Pinopsida; order Pinales; family Pinaceae; genus Pinus; species Pinus albicaulis. Next base: position 670,465,382 of record CM076574.1, on the reverse strand, counting down.
TTTGCAGCAACATACATGCTTGGCTATCACACATAAAGCCTTACTAGCAAATCAAAACCCTCACTAAAAATACAAAAAGTAAATAATAACATTATATGGATCTATAAAACCATGCAACAATCCTCCCACATACAAACTCTCAAAAACATCTCCACCAACAACATAACAAATATGAATGCACAAAATCAACCATATAAAATTTTTGGAATAGAAATATGATCTTCCCATCTATAAAGCCATGCATACACCATGCTATCATGATATATAAATGTGTTGTATAAAATATGCTAAAAATCAATATTTGTGATAGCAACAATCTCCTCCATCAAATGCCTTATAGGCATACATCAACTAATTGTTGAAGTGTGCATACAAATTTCTACAATAAAATGGTCTCCTTTTGTAATATGAATTAGTTATTTTTCTCCTCTCACCATTGGCTCTCAATAAATTATAGTAACTCTCTCACACTAAAAAAAACCAGCCTCAACTTCTCAAAGAATTCTCCTATAACTAATTTTTTGGAATGATTAAAATAATAATTGCATTCATAATAATGGAGAGCTAATCATCTCAGATCATAATTATAAGTTTGTTCTCGTTAATAGAACTTTCCTCCTCAACTCGATCCACCATATCTTCATTGAATGAGAGATATTTTCTAACTTAACTAATCACCTCCTTCAATAAATAAGAGACTTTTCCACTTTTAATTAATCACCTTCTTCAATAAATGAGAGATATTTTCAAACTTAATTAATCACCTTCTTCAATAAAATGAGAGAAATTTTCAAGTTTAATCAATCACCTTTTTCAATAAATGAGAGACATATTTTCAATATTAATCTAACACCTCCTCCAATAAATGATAGACTATTTTTATTTTCTTTTATTTATTTGTACATTTTTTTGTTTCTTATTTTTGTTTCTTTTGTTTATTTACTTTTATTTTTTTGGGTTGAAATCAATGAAAACAAAATTGAATCCATGGTTGACTCCTTAGGTAGACATCAATGCCAACATCATGCGGCCAACATCCATCATATTGAGGCAGAATAGAATATTTCATTTGTGCATCTGAAATTAGAGAGACATGACCTGATTTGGTAGGAAATTTACACAAAGTCCCTGAGGTTTGAGGGAGATCCTCTAGTGACTAAGTTGGAGGACTTTAAAACCTTTATAAATTCATAATTTTATCCTATCATGTATGTAGAGGACCAATGGATTTGGAGGCACTACTTCAGGCATAAGAAAGTTTAGAGTGTACAAGAGTACACCATAGAATTTAGAAAGATGGCCATAATGTTTGGTATCTCCCTAACAAACCCAGATGTACACCTCAAGAATCTAGGGGGTCTACAAAACCATCTACGGAAGAAAATGATGTTGTTTAAGCCTAGGTTGATGGATGAGGCTTGTGTATAGGCACAATACCTAGAGAATATAGGCCTGAAGAAAGGCAAATCAATCGAATAAAAGTAGAAGGAGGCATAGGACTCATTAGGGTAAGAAGAAGTGGAAAGGGGAAAAAATAGTTAAAAAAATGGAAGCCACAGCGCACCAGTGAAAATATCCCATCGACCTCTCTAGAATTTATGGTCATACAAAGGAGAAGTGTTGGAAGTTGAATCTAGGGCTTAACCTAAAGAAAAAAAAAATTAAAATAAGAAAAAGAATCTCATGATCACTGATTCGAGCATCCAATTTTAAAGTAGCTCGAAGGTGGATGAGAAGGTCATAGTACATTAATGCAAAAGGAGATGAATTTGATTAGCCTCTAGAAATAGGAAGAGATAAAAATGAAAAAAATATTCCACATAAATATACAAGTCATGAAGATAAATATTGATTATTTATTTGACTCCAGATCATAGGTGAATATCATTGCAACAAAGTTGGTCACAAATTGGTTTTGGAAGCTTTTTTATGATCCAATACCATATCCATCTAGAGTAAATAAGGATGCAAAGTTGAAGGTAACAAAACAATGCAAAATTATATTTGATATTAGCGTTGATTTTATTGAAGAAGTAAAACTAGATGTATGTGGGGTGGTGTTTGGAAGTCCCTACATATACATGCAAAATGTAATATTCATGAAAATATCCAACCAACATTGGCTTGTCAAGGATGGAAAATAATTCACCATCAAAACACACAGAGGCAAGTAAAAAATTTTGTTGGTAAGTTCTAACCAAGCCAAGAAATTGATCGACTCCAATAAAAAGTAGGTTTTATTATTTTTAAGAGAAAATCAGTCTGTAAAAGAGTTAGCAAGAGGCAAGGCATCCCTAGATGGGTGTAATAAGAAACTGAAAAATAAACTGGAATAATTTCTAAAACCATATAAGGATGTGATATGGGAGCCTAGAGGGTTACCACCCAAGAGGGAAGTGGGGCACATGATCCAAATATTGTTGAACTCCCCATTGTTAAACATTGGAATGCACCAGAAATATTATATAAAAGCAGGCGAGGTGAATAAAAAACTGCAACAATTGAAACATGGTGAGTACATCACCATGTGGGTCACACATCATCATTGTACCATAAGGATGGGACTTGGTATAAGTGTATTGATTACATGGCATTGAACAAAATCATGCTCAAGGACAGGTAGTCCCCACCTAGAATAGATGATATGCTAGATCAGTTGCAGCAAGAAAAATAATTCACCAATATGGACTTAAAGTCTAGATATTACCATATTTGAATCATAGAATAAGACACCTAAAATACCACCTTCAAAGCCAGTAAAGTTTGGTATGAGTGGTTAGTCATGAAATTAAGCCTATGTAATGTACCAACTACATTTATGTGGTTAATGATATACTACACCCTTTTATAGATTCTGTTGTCGCTCCTAGAGACAGCCTAGAGTTGTGACAGACTAGTGCCTAGGACATCTTATCATAACAAGGAGCGTATAATATAATGTATGAAGTTGTCAACTTCATCTCGCATGCTATCTCCTGTAAAAAGGGAAATAAACTAGAATGGGACCAAACTCTCAGAAACTGATACAGGAAAAGAAATGTTGTAGAGGCAAGGTGTAAAACTATAATACAAAGCATCAGACAATTCAAAGACAGTTTACTGCAAAGCGGGCCGATTCAGCGATACTTCACATACATAAGTTATCAGAAGGTGTAAGTAGTGAAAGAAATATTGAGAATATATTAGTTAACTTTGAGCTGATACCCAGATATACAATACCACCATGCATGGGCTTACCAATCTAAGAATCCATACATGACAATAGCATTTTAAAAGCACCCCCCCAAAGAGACTAATATAGCAGAAGTATGGTTAGCTGAATAATGGAATAGAATATCATGCATGAGCCATATTTAAAGTGCTTGAATGATTCGAGCATGGGAATCAACTAGGATGAATCCATACCAAAACAGTGAGCCACTCGCATTCCAAAACATGCTACAGGAAGCATGGATGAAATGAAATGATCTATTAAAATAACACATACGAGAAAGTTACAGATTGTGAAATACCAAAGACCAGAATCCTCTTTAATAGATGGAACTCCTCCTCACTGAGACCCTATGGGCTCTGAGCCTTCATACAAGAGTTTTACAAACTGTATACAAAAATCATTTCACTGCATAATTTTTTGATAAAATCTGGAACCCCAAATCATTCGTTCTCCTAGCATTTTATAGGAGAAACCAAAACCTAGTAAAAGAGGTAGGTAATGAACATTTAATTTTCATAATTAAGGAAAAATGGAGGAAACATTCACGCCCATACTGCTAAATGACTATGTTGTGCTGTTTGTACTCTGTGGCCTGTTTTCTGAAATGAATGCACTGGGTGAAAGCCTCTTCAGGAACACGGCATAGAGTAGAATCCAATAAAAATTTTGTCCTTTCCTGAAAGAAAATTCTTCTAAAGTAAAACCTGGAGGGTATTTTTTTTTTGTGCATTGTACCCTCTGCCTTCTAGACCCTAAGTTATGATTTAAATTCTTCAATGCTGAACACTGAATTCCTTGACCTTCCACTGATACTCATCTGTTGTTCCATTAATGTCTCCATCTATGACATCTGCCTCTTGAATGACATTGCGAAGCTCGCTAAAGTATAACCCTGTTTCTTTAATGGATGTCATGTCACAACAGCTACCCAGGAATTTTTTCATAAATTTCGCCTCTGAAAAACTGGTCCTCTGACGTGTTCTCAGCTCTTGTAATGGATGCTGCAAATTATGATAATTCTTTGTCGCTGTAAACCTGCAAAACAAAAAAAGTTGCGAAGAAAACAAATGCATGGGGAACGACAATGCAATGGAGGCGACTGTGTAGTGAAGCAACATGACAAAATGGCGGAAGCATGCAGGGTGGTGACGAAGAAAGTGCAGTGGAAATAATGGCGGAAGGGCTGGCCAGAGTTTATAATGCGGAACATTAAAATAAAACATATGAATGTAATGTATAAATGGCGGAGGGAAAAATGCGATAAACACTTGGGATGATGACGTGGAGGAAGACCGGGTCAATAGTGGGGCATGAAAATGATCTAGATCGTTCGATCTCAGGGGGAGATCGACGGTTGAAACAGCATCGGAGGCGATGGAAAGTGGGCCAGGGATGTGATTTGCCTATGGTTAAACCTCGTGCAACTTCGGAGCACGATGGCCGTTGGATGAAGACCCCCAGATCAAACGACTGTCATGAATATCGCGCCGTGACTTTGACCGAACAATAATGCGCGATGGAGAGCGGTTTTGGAGCCGTGCGTGGGGACACGCAGCGAGAGACGTATGGAATCGCTCCGATTTGAGAAATACCGCCCGCCTCCGAAAGGCGGTGCGATGAAAACCGGCAGGTTTTGAACAATGTTTTGGGTGCGGGGACCACAACGGCAAGAGGGCTGAGGTACGTTGATCTGTGGTTTGATCAGATGGCTCAAAACGCGCCTGATATACTTTGATAAGTGCCTAGTGCTTTTGCCCTCGGTTCTGGCTTTTGGTCCCGTGGAGGAAAGGAGTAGAGGCTTGGCCAAAGGAGCTAGGGCTGATAGATTTTCGGATTTACAATTTGTGGCTTTTTATAATGTAATTTGGGGGTGGAAAGGCAACTATAGTCATAAAAATGATTTTTCTACGGCTGTAAGAGGGGATCTGAGGTGTATAAGCCAGTTTTCCTGTGAAAAATTTATAGGAAGCTAATTATGATCAACATTGGCTCCACCTGGGGACGGCGCATTCATCCCTGAGCATGTCAAGAACTCAAGGACCACCTTATCATCTTCTGTGCGGGCTCTACTCTTTTGTATTTCTATTTTTCACTTCATGATTCATTATGATATCCGCATTATTCAAACAAAAACGAAATGGCAAACTTAATATACAATATAATACACCAGGCTTTCTCAGCCTGAGTCAGAACTAGAAGTAGGGCTTGAGGAATTGACCATTTATAGGGGCATCCAGCAAGTCGCCCTGTAAATTCTCCAACCTGAAAGTATTCTTTCCCCCTGTTCCACAATTTTGAAAGGACCAAACCATAGGGGGTCGAATTTACCATGTTTACCTTTTTTAGCTCTTTAGATATCCCATCTGAGCACCAAAACACCAATCTGCAGCTTCCTGTCCTTAGCATGCTGATAAAAAAGGTATTTCATCTTCTCCTGATACTCTGTCAGCCTTTTATTTACTTGATTGCTTGTTTCTTCCAATTCCACCAGCTGGTTTATTCTCCTGATCATATCATCAGGCTCCTCCTGACTTTCCTGCATGAAGCGGGCCACTGGTAAAGCCAGCTATACAGGAAAAACTGATGCTCGTCCATATACCAATTCATAGGGAGATTTCCCAGTTTCTCTCTTGCTGGTGATTCTATTAGCCCATAGAGAAAATTTAAATTGGGAATCCCAATTCTTCTGATTCTCATTGATAGTCTTCTTCAGTGCCCTTACTAGGGTTTTATTGGAAGACTCTGCCAAGCCATTTCCCTGGGGATAATAGGTTGTGGAGTGACTCAATGTGATGTTATATTGCTGATAGAAACTTACAAACTTTGCAGACTTGAAAGCCTGGGCATTATCAGTTACTATTCTATCAGGCCAACCAAACCTGGATATGATGTTTTCCTCCATGAACTTTATGATCATAGTATCTGTAGCATTCCTTGCAGGTATGGCTTCCACCCATTTAGTGAAATAATATGTGGCTGTTAATATCCATTTATGTTGACCACTCGATGGAGGATATATTTCACCTATAAAATCAATACCCCATTAACGAAATGGTTCATCCACATGCACTGGAATCAGGGGAAATGGTGTCGATTTCTGTCTCTCAACAAATTTCTGACATTTATCACATGCTCTTACTCTGGCAAAAACATCTCCAAAAAGCTTTGGCCAATAGAAGCCAGCTTTCAGAATTTTATGAGCTATGGCCCTCCAGCTGTAATAACCTCCATAGATCCCTTCATGAAATTCTGCTATAATACTCTCGACTTCATTCTCTGTGAGAAACAGGAGTAAGATGCCTGAGGGATCTTGCCAGTATAGCTGGCCATTGGCGACTATGTACTTCTGTGATTTCAATCTCAGCGCTCTGTATTTAGTTTTATCACAACTTGGAGGGCAACTGAGTGTAAGGAGATATTCTACTATCTCTTGGTACCACAGACTGGTGAGGTACTTTAAATGTGTTTCTGGAGTTGCTACTCCAATTCCATGTCGTTCTTCTTTCTCCTCAGATTCCTCACCTGCTATAATGGACAAATTTATGCCCAAGGCTTGATAGTTTGATTCAAATAACATTTTGGCAAGCCCCTGTCCTTTGATCAGCTTAGTAGGGTGGATGTCTAAGTCATACTCCTGTATTTTGGCAATCCACTTACCCCTTTTTCCTTCACTATCCCCCTGAATAAGGATATCTTTTACAGCAGCTGCAGGCACAAATGCAGTGATGTGGGACTGTAAGATATATACACGGAATGCTTTGAGGGATTTCACTAGGGAATATGCTTGCTTTTCCAATATGTTGTATTTTAATTCTGCATCACGGAGCACCTGACTGAAAAAGGCAATAGGCTGCTCAAACCCTTCATCGTTTTTCTGCAATAAAACTCCTGCTATTATATGAGGTGATGCAAAAGAAAAAATCATGAAAGGTTTATCATAATCTGGTCCAGCCAGCACAGGGGCTTTTGCAAAAGCATTCTTTATCCTGGTAAATGCCTCCCGTGATTCTTGTGGCCACTTTACTTCATTATTCTTCTTGAGCATGTCTGTTATATGCCTAACTATCTCAACATAGTTAGGAATAAACCTTCTTAGGAAATTAATACGCCCAAGGAATACCTGCACCTCTTTCTTATTTCTGGGGAAAGAAATACCATTTATAACCTCTATCCTCTTAGGGTCTATCTTCACCCCATATTTAGTCACGATATGGCCCAAAAGCTTTCCCTCTTCTAATGAAAATAAAGACTTTTGAGGATTCAGAGAGAGATCATACCTTCTGCATTTCTCAAAATTTCTACGCAGATGCTCAATGTGCTCAGTATCATTCTTTGAAAATACAGTGATATCATCGAGGTAGACCACCAGGAATTTATCTTTCTCCCCAACAAAAGCAATGTCCATCGCCCTCTGAAAAGTGGCCCCTGCATTAATCAATCCAAAAGGCATCCTAGCATACATAAATGTACCCCATGGTGTGGTGAAAGCAGTCTTCTTTTGATCCTCTGGAAGTATAGCCACCTGGTTATAACTAGATAATCCATCCATAATTGACATCCTAGAAGCTCCAACCAATTTCTGCAGGATGTAATCCATCTTCGCTAGTGGATAATTATCCTTTAAGGATGCTCTGTTTAAATTCCTGAAATCCACACATAGCCTTATTTCTCCATTCTTCTTTCGTACAGGGACAAGGTTCACCACCCATTCAGAGTACCTCAGTGGTACAATTATTTTGGCTTTTAGCAGCTTCTTGATTTCCTTCTCAATAGAAGGCAGCAGCAGGGGATTGATTTGTCTGAGCTTCTACTTATGGGGCTTTGCATCTGTCTTCAGTGGAATTTTGTGCTGCATAATACTAATATCAAAATTTTTCAAGTCCTGATAGGACTAGGAAAACACATCTTTGTAAGACTGAAACAATTTCTGATATAGCTTTTTATATTCTCCAGGGATCTTTCTGGACAGTTTTACTATTTTGGGGTCAGCCTCAGTACCCAAATTCATGTCTTCTACCTGATTCTCTTCCACCACTTTGCTTGGCTATAGTGGGACATCATTCTTATCAAATAATCTTTCTAGAGGCACCAACCCTCTAGGTATAGTGTTTCCCTTCAACTACAACACTTTATTTCCTGCCACTTTCTCCTCCCAATTTCTTTCTGAAGTATTTTCAGACTCAACCTCTTCTTCATCAGCATCAATCTCCATATTGGAGAATTCTCCCACTGTTTCCAAGAATCTCTTCATCTTTTCTTTATCCTCAAATACCTGCCAGTGCTTGATGTTATCTGGGATTGATGGTTGATAATGCACCTCAATTTCATATCTTAAGAGTGGGTTTTGAGGTGGGTGAAATGTACTAGCAGCTACAGCAAGGGAATCAGCCATCCTATTCTATTCTTGGGGCATGAACTAGATATTAAATGCCAAGAAGAAATTCTCCACCATGTCCCAAACTTCATTCCTATAAGCCCTTAGCCTAGGATGTTTGGCCTAACACTGCCACCAACTCTGAATCTCCCAGAAATTTTAAACTTTGTATATTCATATTCCTGGCTATCTGCAATCCTAACAGGAGTGCTTCATATTCAGCCACATTGTTGGTGGCTTCATACTCTAGTTTGAAAGACAGTGGGATCCATTTTCCTGCAGGAGAAATCAATAATATTCCAGCTCCATTACCTTCTTTAGAATTTGCTCCATCAAAATGGAGTGTCCAGATTCCTGCTTCATGGCTCTCTAAGGGCTGCTCAGTCTTGATCTGACAGAAGGATGGTTCATGAGCATAATCTTGATCTTCTTCCAACATCAAGCATGAAAAATCTCCTTCCTTACTATAGACTGGTGAATTTACAGAATTGTCAGCCTTAGTCACCATCTTGAAAAATCTGGTCTCCCTGTATAACCTCCTCTCCTGGCCACCAAAAACTGGGATAGTGGCATATGTTAAATCCATCTTAAGTGATCCACCAATTTTTGTTCCCCAAGACCTTGACAGCAACATACCAAAACAACCTGGGATGTCAGCCACCACGATGTCCATTACTACACTTTTTGCTGGGATTTGGGCCAAATTGACCACCAAATCCTTGATCATCCCAAGCATTTAACTCTTTTGGAGTCAAATGAATAGAGGTCCTTGTATGGACAGGTGATTTGTAATCCTAGTTGTTCCATGACTGACAGAGGTATTAGATTATGGGAAGCTCCAGAATCTAACAAACAATTATGTAATAGCAGGTCATGAATCACTAGAGACACATAAAAGGGAGGAGTAGAAGCATCTAATTCCTCAACATGTGGACCAAAGAAAACCATGGGTCTTTCTTCTTGAAGGTTGAGACTATCTGGAATGATTGGTGCTTCTGGAGGGAGCATAAATGAGGTGACTTGAGCTTGGTATGCTGGTTACTTCAACAGTTCAGTCAAGGGGACAGGGATTTTTACCTTTTCATGTTCCTTTTGCAAAATGAAAACTAGGGGGGATTTCTCTATTACAACCTCTTTTGCCTCTTTATTTTCAGCTGGGGGTTTGACTTCCTTTGACACAGACTCGGTATTATGAGGAATGACTACTTTTGGAGTGGAAGGAATTTGATCATTAGACTGCAAAGGTTTGTTTATAGGTTCCTTACCTTTGTCTGTGGCTTTCTGCCTTGTTGACTCCTTCTGAGCAGGTGCTTCCTTCTGGGGTAGCTCTTCTTCTTGCTCATGGGTACGAGTCCTCTTCCTAGAAGATCTGAGATCATATCTTCTATTGAAATGTGCTTGCATGAAATCATAAAATTGTTTACAATAATGATCAAATTCTGTTTCTTCTGTGTCTCTGGTCTTTCCTTCTTCTTGCAATGAGCACCCAGCTCCATCATTCCCTTGCAAAGGGCATTCCTCTCCATCACTATTTGAAAAGGCAAGATTTGCATCCTCCAGTCCATAGGTAGTGTCTTCAGTGGAATCGTCTACTGGACCTTCCAGGTACAATGGGTGTGGCACTTGATCCCATTGCTCCTTTGCTTCCCTTGGCAATATTTGCAAGGGTGGTTTCATATATTAAGGATTGTAATCTCTGTTTGGAGCATCCTGGAAATTCCTAAAAGCTGAATTCTTGGCCTCCAATTCAAGCTTAACCATTTTCTTAATCAATTTGCTCATTTCTTCCATTTTGTCTGAGTCTATGTCCTGACTAGAAGTGGATGCCTCCTCTTTGCCCCTTCTTCTAGTATCTTGCTCAGCTCTTCCTTTTGATTTTCCAGTGGAGGAAAATTTTTCTTCCAACTCTAGTGCATCTGCCTGAGCATCATCCAGAGTAGCAGGCTTTCTTTCTCTGAGAGAGAAACCAAATTTTGAATCAAAGGCTGCTACAAAAATAACTTTAGCAGTAGTTTGATGGGGTTTCATATCCACAGGGAGACTCAGATACAATTTATTAAATATCTTGATAAATTTTGACACTCCTTCATTGTGTCTTTTCTTTAGTGTATTGAACTCAATGAGACAGTTTCCATGGTCTTTCTTCTCTCCCCATTTCCTGAGAAAAGTGTCTTCCACGTTATCCCAAGTGGTAATAGAACGTCCAGCCAATGTCTTGAACCATTTTCGAGCTTCACCATCTAGAGATTGCACAAACAGTCTTAACACCACATCTAAATGTTCAACATTAAAGTTTTCTGCAAAGGAAAATAAAGTCTCAAGATGTTTTTGAGCATCGATTTCATTTTCTCCATTGAATCTGGGCAAGATCTTCAGATAATCCCGGGGCATATCATTCAAGAAGGCCGGAACATTAGCCATTAGAGGAGGTGGATGTAGTGCAATAGTTTGATGAGTAAGAGGAGGAGGAGGAGGTGAAAGTGGAGTATGAATAATAATAGGAATATATTCAACTGCAGCTTGAGGGGTTGAGGGGAACAAAGGTCTGTTAACAACAGATACTTCAGTTACTTCCTTGACCTCTTCAACCTCAGGAGTAGGATGAAGACTGTTTTTATTTCTGATACCCTCCTGGGGTGGAATATCTGAATAATAATAATCAGTATCTCCCACAGTGGAGTCGGGATCTGGCACTTGAGTTTCTTGAGAAGAAGAGGATGGAAAGTCTTCTGTGGACACTTCAGGAATTTCAAAACAGGTTGATTTCCTTTCCCTCCAATTTCTTCTATGTATAATCTGGTCAGGGTTAGACACTGAAGGTGTCTTTGGCTTAGACGTATCTGACCTCAGGTGTGGCTTACGAGGAGCCAGGACTACAAATAGATTTATCAAATAAAAAATGTGGAGTCGCCAAGGTGAGGGATATACAACTCTCAACTCTCCATGCTCACCTACTTAGAGAGTGAATATGATTTTTTGAGGCCTATGGATTCTGATTTTCTTAACTTCAATCCCCGAATAAGGCGCCAGAAAGTTGTTGTCACTCCTAGAGACAGCCGAGAGTTGTGATAGACCAGTGCCTAGGACATATTATCATAGCAAGGAGCGTATAATATAATGTATGAAGTTTTCAACTTCAGCTCGCATGCTATCTCCTATAAACAGGGAAATAAACTAGAATGGGACCAAACTCTCAGAAACTGATACATGAAAAGAAATGCTATAGAGGCAAGGTGTAAAACTCTAATACAAAGCATCAAACAATTCAAAGACAGTTTACTGCAAAGCGGGCCAATTCAGAGATACTTCACAGACATAAGTTATCAGAAGGTGTTATTGAAAGAAATATTGAGAAGATATTAGTTAACTTTGAGCTGATACCCAGATATACAATACCACCATGCATGGGCTTACCAATCTAAGAATCCATACATGATAATAGCATTTTAAGAGCACCCCCCCAAAGAAACTAATATATCAGAAGTATGGTTAGCTGAATAATGGAACAGAATATCATGCATGAGCCATATTTAAAGCGCTTGACTGATTTGAGCATGGGCATCAACTAGGATGAATCCATACCAAATGAGTGAGCCACTCACATTCCAAAACATGATACAGGAAGCATGGATGAAATGAAATGATCTATTAAAATAACACATAAGAGAAAGTTACAGACTGTGAAATACCAAAGACCAGAATCCTCTTTAACAGATGGAACTCCTCCACACTGAGACCCTATGGGCTCTGAGCCTTCATACAAGAGTTTTACAAACTCTATACAAAAAGCCTTTCACTACATAATTTTCTGATAAAATATGGAACCCAAAATCATTCGTTCTCCTGGAATTTTATAGGAGAAACCAAAACCTAGTAAAAGAGGTAGGTAATGAACATTTAATTTTCATAATTAAGGCAAAATGGCGGAAACATTCACGCCCATACTGCTGAATGACTATGTTGTGCTGTTTGTACTCTGTGGCCTATTTTCTGAAATGAATGAACTGGGTGAAAGCCTCTTCAGGAACACGTCATAGAGTAGAATCCCATAAACATTCTATCCTTTCCTGAAAGAAAATTCTGCTAAAATAAAACCTGGAGGGTATTTTCTTTTGTGCATCGTACCCTCTGCCTTCTAGACCCTGAATTATGATTTAAAGTCTTCAATGATGAACACTGAATTCCTTGACCTTCCACTGATACTCCTCTGTTGTTCCATTAATGTCTCCATCTATGATATCTTCCTCTTAAATGACACTGGGAAGCTCACCAAATTATAACCCTGTTTCTTTAATGGATGTCATGTCACAGCAACTACCGAGGACTTTTTTCATAAATTTCGCCTCTGAAAAACTGGTCCTCTGTCGCTGTGAACCTGCAAAACACACAAAGTTGTGCATAAAACAAATGCATGGGGGACGAAAATGCAATGAAGGCGACTGTGTAGTGAAGCAACATGATAAAATGGCGGAAGCATGCAGGGTGGTGACGAAGAAAATGCAGTGGAAATAATGGGGGAAGGGCTGGCCAAAGTTTATAATGCTAAACATTAAAATAAAACATATGAATGTAATGTATAAATGGCAGAGGGAAAAATGCGATAAACACTTGGGATGATGACGTGGAGGAAGACTGGGTCAACAGTGGGGCGTGAAAATGATCTAGATCGTCCGATCTTAGGGGGAGATCGACAGTTGAGAGAGCATCGGAGGCGATGGACAGTGGGCCAGGGATGTGATTTGCCTATGGTTAAACCTCGTACAGCTTCGAAGCGCGATGGCCGTTGGATGAAGACCCCTGGATCGAACGGCTGTCATGAATATCACGCCGTGAATTTGACCGAACAATAATGCGCGATGGAGAGCGGTTTTGGAGCTGTACACGGGGACACGCGGCGAGTGACGTATGGAATCGCTCCGATTTGAGAAATACCGCCCGCCTCCGAAAGGTGATGTGATGAAAACTGGCGGGTTTTGAACAGTGTTTTGGGCGCGGGGACCACAATGGCGGGAGGGCTGAGGTACGTTGATCTATGGTTTGATCGGACAGCTCAGAACGCGCCTGATATACTTTGATAAGCGCCTAGTGCTTTTGCCCTCAGTTCTGGCTTTTGGTCCCGTGGAGGAAAGGAGCAGAGGCTTGGCCGAAGGGGCTAGGCCTGATAGATTTTCGGATTTACGATCTATGGCTTTTTATAATGTAATTTGGGGGTGGAAAGGCAACGATAGTCATAAAAATGATTTTTCTACGGCTGTAAGAGGGGATCTAAGGTGTATAAGCCAGTTTGCCTATGAAAAATTTATAGGAAGCTGATTATGATCAACAGATTCATTTGTTATTATCTATTTGGATGATATATTGGTATACAATTCTACCTGGGAGGAGCACATCTCAGATTTGACACGTGTTTTGGAGACATAAAAGAAGCAAGATTTACTATCAAATCTCCAGAAGTGTGAGTTTTCACAATAACCTTTAGTGTATCTAGGGTATGTGATAGGTGGAAGAGAGTTAAATATAAATCCCTCCAAGATGGAGGCCATAATTGATATGAAATTTATTGTTATTTAATGTTGTGCTAATATCAGTTTCATATTTAATATGAAAGTGCTTTGGTTTTCTTCTTATGCAAGGGTCTTTACATGTGCTTATGATTGAAAATTCAACAAACTTGATAAGATTAACTGTAATTCATGAACATAAAAGCATGGAAACTAAATTTTGAATTGCAGCATATAAAACTCAACAAACACATACAACTGAGTCAAATACACATGGTTTTGATGAAGGAATTCACCCCTCCTGGGCTACATATCCTTGGTCGAGCTTAATGACATGAGCCTTTGTATTAGCTTCAATTGTGAAAAAATGTTGTTTACAATCTCTTTTTTCCTCTGCAACCTGCTCCAATGGCTCCAAAACATCAAAATATATCAATAATGACTCTTCTTGAGCCACAATTGGTCGAAAATCACCTCAGTTATGGAAAAACCAAATTTTCCTACATTTTCTTCACTAAAACTGGAAGTCTGCCAGTTAACTCAACTAAAAGTGGAGCTTCCACTGCATTTGGTGGGTCTGCCAAATCCACTGCTAATGATAAATCTGTACTTAATTTGAGATAAATGTGATTAGGTGGATTTAATGGTGTGTTTAGCGCTAAGAACTTTTAACGCTAACACTGTGGATTAACGTGGCTTAACCATGGATTAGTGGTAATAAACACGATTTTAAAACTCGTTTTAAATCTCCGTCGGAAATAGTGCTTGGCCACGGTTCTGATCGCTTGACCACATGGGAGGGCTTGGTCCCCTCTAGACCCCAAACCTTGGTGCAAGTATAGTTTAAGTATGCGTGGTGGACTTATGGGTTAAGACCCATGATATAGCAGAGACAGTAGAGTGGTGGTATGGCACGGGGGCGGTTGTGCGTATGACCCCCACCCCCGCACCAATATTTTCTCGCGCGATACATTAATTCCATATCCAAAGTTTGAAAATTTTGGACTATCATATATATGCCCCCGTTTTATTAAGAGTTAACTCCACCAGTTTAGACCTACTCATCGGTTTAGAGTTCTGCTAGGTTAGATTTAGGCCATTGCTAGTTTAGAGCCTTGTCCGCCATACTAATTATCGATTCCGCCAGCTTAGAGTTACTCCAAAACTATATTTAGCCACCATATAAACATTAATTCGTAAATATGTGAAATATATAATATGCCATGGAGGATGGCATTTGGAAGCCTGAGGCTACTCCATGTGGCCCTTCTCCATTGGCCCAAATTTCACCCATAAAAAATAATCCACCATATATAAAAATTGCAACTTGAGGATTAGGAAGACAAACTTCAATTTCCCAAGAAACATTAGTGAATCTGACTGTGACACTTGTCATAGTGTCATTGGATAAAAATTGGATAATATTCCTTACATATTCTTAAGGTGCTGACTGGACTGCCCAGTCATCAGTCTGTCACTGTTTTGCACATTTTTACCTGTTTGAGAAAACGAACGACATACCATAACTTAATCATACGAACTCCGATTTTGATGAAATGAGTTGCATCGAAATCCCGGTGACAAGATCTATCTGGTCATTCTATTTTGGAGCGTTTCTGAGCACTTTCATTTTTGAGCTAAATATTGAGCCTTTAATCAATCATAAAATGGTACGTGCCTAGTAATTTTTCCGAGGTTAGGATTTTCATTAGGTTACCCCTGAGGGCCATTTTCTCACCGATATATTATATTATGAAGCCATAATCCTCTTGTTCAACCTCTAGAAAGCTCATTCAGACTCCACAAACATATATTCTAATAAAAAATATTTTGGGGATTGGTATAATAAGATGATTGACACAACTCAGATTATACTAATTCTTTAGTCCATCCTTGAAAAACATGCATACCAAATTAGATTAAGTATTGACCACAAACATTCCTATTTTTACCCCAATGTCATTGAGAATGATACATTCCAAATGAGGTCTTTTCCATTCTACATGACAGAAGTTGCACTTCATAAGCAAGTTATATCTTGCCCAAATGTTTTGAAAATGACCACCCCTATAGGAATATCATATTCACTCAAGGGATTGAAACATATGTTTTTTTTGTAGTTGTTGCATATTCATTTCAGAAATGCCCTACTACAACCAGTTCAAACTTCCAGCCTCTTGTCAAACAAATTTGATCATGTCTCATGTTTGTCAATGCTACTATCTCAAATTTTTATTCCTTGGTAAGTACCCCTATCATGACTTCATTCATTCCTGATGACGTGCATTTCCAAGGTAATATCTTTAATCCCAAGTATCTTTCTATGTCTTCAATTTCCAAATTATCTTCACCACCCATTGTTCATATTACCCCACCTTTTGTTTCTGCATCTTTTAATTTTTCCAATTTGATTCCTCCTTACTCTTTAGTTTTGGAATCATTGGAATCCTTGATTTTGAAGCACTCTCGCATATTCCAAATCCCTATGATGTTGTCCACATACCTGATTATGAACCTATGGAGTCAATTCAACCAAACATCATTGTTGAATAATGCAACACTTCTCATATAAATATTTCGAGCCTACCTGGTCCCATTTCTTCACCATAGTCTTTGGTTCCCTTAGAAACTATTTATAATGTCCCATCCCATCATTCTAACTAGGAGCATAATTTCATAACACAACTAGATACGGAATAATTTCTTGATACAAATTTTTTTGCAGAAATATAGGTTTAACAATATATGTTATCTTCGCCTAGTATATCAACTCATCCTAGGTCAATTAATGTTTCATTTTCAGATGAATTTTCTAATTTTTTTAGGATCCAGAGAATTGCAATGAATTTTTGCAAATTTCTGCTTAATCATTAGACATAGCCCCTCTACATCCTCCCAAAGTAATTATAAATGTCTGCCAATTTTTTTTGCAGGAATAGGTGAAAGTTCTAGAAACGTCTATGCTAGATCAATTAGAAAGGTCTAATGTGAGTGGACATCCATTGCAATTTAAGTTCTCACTAATTGATATGATGTGTACTGAGGACCTTCAACATTTCTCCTCTAACCAACTATTTCCGTTTATCAATGCTTCATCTGAATAGTTGGAGGATCACTTGAATATCACAAACAAAAGGAAAAGTGACTTAATTTAGGCCTATATGCAGTAGCAATAGAAATTTCCTCAAACCAAGGAGGAGCGAGATTGGTTGAGTACACAAAAGGATCAAATTGAATAGAAGAAAACATATATCAATGTTTGAATCGTGAATACGTGACTAACAGTAGTGAAGAATTCCCCTACCGCATTAAAGGACATTTCCTCCTATATACATATGGAGTGTATATACTTTCTTGAAGGTGCTTGGATAGGGTTAGCTTCTACTAATAAAGACTTGAAGCCTACTATTTATGAGTTTCCTAAACAAGTCCTGAATTTTCACAGAAAAATTATTCAGCAGTTGAATAAAATTGTAGGGCAAGGGTCTACCCTAAGATCCACTCTTCAACAGAAAATGAAGGACTCCTAGGAAATTCTACGCCAAGTGTAGGATTGACACGGGTTGTTGGCTAAGTGAAATCAACCTTTATATAGGTTGTTGGAATAAATCCAAAACTTCATGGAATATGTGTTTCCTAACATTGGCCTTGTGGCAAAGCATCAAATTTTTGATAAGTTGAACAAATAGAACAATCATTCCTTTGGGAGAAGATTCCCATAAGGAAAAAAAATGACCAGGACCTCAATCCTACCATGAAATTCCATTATATTTAGCTAAATCAACTGGATCGCCAAGAATAATTGGAATGGGTTACTACGATTTCAGCCCATCCAATGGTACTAGATTTCTTTGTTACTCAGAATTACATAGACCAAGCTAATACTCTCCTTCAAAAATTCAAAAATGGCAATGATGCCTTACAAATTTGGGTCCTCCATTTGAAGGAGGCTCATCATTGTAGAAGGAAGATTGACTCGAGGGTGATTTAATAGGATATGGTTGAGACCTATTGGGTCCTTCATTTTTTTGAATAATTTTGGTCAGAATAGGATTACAGGAAGTAGGTAGTGAAAGAAGGAAAAGAGAATGGTTAATATGGATGGAAAACAACAAAAAAATGAGGAAGAAGAAGTTGAATAGAATCCATTCCGAGTGGATAATTTTGAATGGAATCAGGCAACGAAAATGGAAAAATTGATCACTATAAAAGTTAGTTTGAGCCTTGAAACTCATGAATTCAACATGAGGTGGCTTTGATTTCATCAAAAGGATCAAATTTGACTATATCAAGCTAGTGTCAAATAAGGAAGGCTTGATCTTCTCACAATATAGCTAAGTTAGACCAGATCAACTGGACAAAGTTATAAATGAAGCATGAGACAAAGGAGAAGGAGAGGACATAGATAGATAAGGGTCGAAATGTTGTTGAAATCAAGTCTCAATATACAATTCATATTCTATTGTGATTTGATTGTAATCATATGTTACGATCCAATGTAATGGCTTGAATCCTCTTGATGAAAATATGTTGGAGATTGTAATATGAGCTTTCAATCCTAGATAACATAATAAAGGGATATGTTCCATGGAATTTCTTGTGTTGTTCATGTAAATGACCCCTTTTAAAATTTTTATTTTATGAATGTTGTGCAATGTATGAATGCTCTATTTGTGTCTTGGATTGTTGATGGAATAAGCATTTGTTAATTCAATTCTATTTTAACTAAACCCCCCTACACCTTATAAATTCTCAACACGCCTCAGGTGATACCTTCTTCCTTGCTGGGAAGATTGAATATGTCTAAGTTAAGTTAGCTACATTGGAAATATTTGTGGGAACCTGAAAGCAGAACCCTGGGTATCTATAAAAATTTGTCACCAGCATATAGTCCTGAGGACTATCCAATCCTAGATGACTTAGATCTTGGTTGGGTCCATATGCACCCCATTTTCATCCACGATTTATCCCAAATAATGATTTCATTATATTCCAAATGAGGATTTCTTCATATTGGCACACAAATAAAGTTTCCATAGGGTGCTTAGGACCGCTGAATTTGTTGCAAATGTTCTTTTCCATTTTTTTTAAACACGAGGAAGTCATCGAAATATACAACCATGCATTTTTCTTAACGATTGCGATATGTCATCCATCATCCTCATGCACATTGCTGGAGTATAATTCAAGCCAAAAGACATGATCAACCACTCAACAAAGCCTTATTTATATTTGAAGTTTGTCTTTTGTACATTAGTTTGATCAATTCGAACTTGGTGGTAGCTTGATGTTAAATAAATATTATTAAATATCATGGAACCCTTAGGTTTATCAAGAAAATCATCAATCTAGGGGATCGTGTATCTATTATTGATAGTGATTTTTTTAGGGATCTATAGTCAATATAGAGTCTCCAAGTCCCATCCTTATTCTACACCAACACAATTGGGCTCTTGCAAGGTGAGGAGATTGGATGAATGTGGCCCTTTCCAATGATATCATGAATATGAAATTCCATTTCCTTATTCTCTAAGAGAGATAATTTAGATAATTAGCCATTAGGTAAAGGATCACAAATTATCAAGTCAATTGAGTGTTTAAGCTGGAAGTGCAAAGGAACCCCCACATGTGAAACAAAGATATCAATCTATGCTTCTAAAATATTGTCCATCTACTTATGTTCTATATAGAGCCCTTGTGTTGAGCTTGTGGTGGTCTTAATGACATTCATTTCCCCTTTAGACCACACCATGAAGAGGAAAAACTTTGCAGTCTAAGAGATTGCCTTTAAACATTGTTCTGCTAGTATAAATGAAATTATAGTAGTCAAAGCTACCTCTTGTACCTTGTAGAGCTAACCCCCTATAGCAATAATTACACTGCATGGACGGGACTCATAAATATCATGCATTTATGTTGAAGAATGTACCTCGTATCATTCTTCATAATCGAATTGAGTAATTTATCCATCAAAATAAAGAAAACAAAATTATATTTACTAACTTATTGAAGCATGGTTTTCATGCATGGGTCAATGGTCAATAGGTAAAAGCACCCTTTGAGTGCTCTAGGTTTTTTTTTTTAAACTCAAAGTCAAATTTATTATATAATAAAACCTTCTTGGGTTCGTGGTGTGAAAGAAATAAATTTACTTATTCATGTCAAAACATCCATCCATCAAGTTGGCCTCAAGCTCTTCTAAATCAGTTCCAATTTCACCTTCTACAAGTCAGCTTCTTCTATTTTTCATGTTGGCTCATTTACAGGCAGAAAGAGCTATATATACCCTAGTGAAATCGACCCAAAAGAGTGAGTCAAGAAGTTCTGATTATAGTACAATGAAGTTAGGATCATTTACGGGACTTAATTATTGGTAATTATAGGACCAAGGCATCATAATTATTGTAGGTCAAATTTACTATCAGATAACTATGGTACCATTTCATATAAAATATCAAAATTACATATCGAAGCTATCATTACAATATTAGATCACTATGGCTGGATGAAATTTCTATTGTAGAATCAAGGTTGAATGGTAGAGAAGACTATATTCATATTTTCTCAGCTTCATGGATGGAGGGGTAAATTCTGAGTCAAAGTTCTTGGTTGTCTTACTTTGATATGAATCTACAGTGAAATATTTTTATTTGGTTTTCCCCTTCTTAGGGATTTTTAGCCCTAGATGAGTGCCTATATATGGTGTTCTCATGTTCCTGTCATTTATTTGATGACGAAAACAATAATATAATAAACATAAGACAAACATAATTTCACAAATAAATGTCAAGTAAGGGAAATCAAGAATAAAAGTTGCCCTAATGGATTTCTCAACATGGTATTAGAGACAAGGTCAAGAATCATTTGGCAGTCGAAAGATCACTATTATTTAGAGGATAAAGAAAAATCTTGAAGTTAGATATCCTAGAAGAAAATTTGAGCTTTGAAAAAGCATGTTCTAGGACAGAATTACAAAACTATATAACTAAAATCAAGCTACATACCTGAAATATCGAAGCACCTAAAGGATCCCAGTAATATATTTAAGGTTTGAAAGGCTAGATCTATAACCTAAAGAAGGCTTAATATATTGAGGAATAAGGTGAATTTCTATGATTAAAATTTAGTCTTTGAAGTCAAGACCGAGATCTATGCAAAGTGAATTTTTGTATAGTATCAAGAATCTAAATGACAAGGACTACAAACTAGAGAAATGACGAATTTTAGAAGTTTCTTCGTAGTGGTATTGAGGCCTAAAATGTTAAATTTCTAAAGCTTCTTCACGTTAATATTAAGGCACAATAGATCAATTTTGTGGCCTTACAATAGGTTGGATCTAAGACCTAATATAGAGTAGGATGAAAATCCTTTTATTTTAATGTGGTGTCTAAAACAAATCCAAGAATCTAATACTATGACCTGTGGAGCACATATGAACCGAGTCATTCAATGACCTAAGAGTTACTAAGGCTACTAATCATAACTATGAAATTGATCTGAGAAATATTATGGATAGATCTTGATGAAATATGGAAACCTACTATGGTTAAAGGACGTAAATATGGATATATAAATATAAGGTTGAGTGAAGTCTACTTGGAGACATGCAGAGAAAGCATCGAACATTTCTTGACCTACCTGCAACCCTCATCAAAGTAAAGTAAGTATTTTTATATTTATATTATCTAACAATTTTTCTTTAGGTTGCAAGAAAAACAAGCTCAAAGAGGATTATTAAGCTTGAGAAACAAAGGTATGTAATCTTGATATAAGGAGAGTATGATATTTTTCTTAGAATATAGTATGAAAAGTTCTTAGTATTTGCAAGTTTTATCATAATGAAGAATGACAAAAAAAAAAAAAAAACTCTTAATTCATAGGGTTTATAGGCATGATCCAGATATTTTTACTTCATTGATGCATTCAAAATTGCATGTAAAAGAGCATGTAACTATAATATGCATACACATAACATAAGAAGAAATGAAATGAGACCATGAGAAACAAAGTCACAAAAAAATTAATAACGGAGTTCACCCAGTGTGGGTTAACTCTTTGGGCCCTGATCAATGTGGGTAGGCCTCTTTCATTAATCTTTAGTGGAAATAAAATTTCATACAAAATAAAAAATACACCTTATACCTCCACTTTTGGAGATGGCCTAAAAATGGACAACACTGCTGAAGAAATGGACTGCATCATTGAAGTGATGGCGAAAAATCATGAAAATTTAATATAAACTCGAACCCTTTATCCTTCGGTCAAAATCTGGACCTCTGGGAATCTCAAATATTCCTTCCCTGAGGTGGACTAGAATTCAGAAGCCCAAATGAGAAATATGACCTCACCATTGCAATCGTTGCGAAAAACTGAGAAAAATGAGTATAAAATTGGTATCATTATGCCTCTATAGAAATTTAGCTTCCAAGGGAATCTAAATATTCCTCAACAATCTACAAAAATGAATATTTTTGCAAATATCCCCTTTGTCTCAAAATTAGTTTTGTTAGGGTTCCACTCTGGATCTGCGTGTCAGCATCATGGTTTCACTCACAGTTATGAAACTGAAGGTCCCTCTGTTTGGCACTATGTTCTCTCCATTTCCATCCAAATAAATGAATGAGTTTTTTCATATGCTAGTGGGAATATTTTACAAATCCCAACAGATTAGTGCATTAGCATAATTGGTAAATGGTTGGAGGATGGCCTTGATTCCGACCTGTGATCCACCTGTCGATCATTGAAAATGGAATTTTTTATTATTATTATTTGTGTAATTTGGAGTTGTCGTGTATTAAAATTATATCATTTTGGTTATGTTAATGGCGCAGCATTTACAATTGGGGGTCGCCTATTGGGCAGGACGACCTATCCAATGAAGGGGGTTCAATCCCAGCCAACCCCGAGTTCTATGGTTTGAACGTTGGGTTGTAGGTCCACCAATGGTGGCCCGTCCGCATATATGTTATATATATTGTATATATGAAGGTCGGGTTGGCGGGTCCGCCTATCCGATGGATCACCACCTATATATATATATATATATATATATATATATATATATATATATATATATAAACAACCCATTTTAAACCATCAATAAAATTTTTGGGAGTCATCGGAAAAAATTAAAGAGGCAACAATTTCATCGTTTCCGACTATCCGAAACCCTCACCGTTGAGTGTCATTTATCTCCTGGTTAAATTGAGTCAAATTCAGCAGGTCTACCATTTTTAGTTGGGCTCCAAATTTAGTTGGCGCTTTTCCAAATTTAGTTAGTGGTCCTAGTTGACCAAAAATTTAATTGCATATATCTTGAGCATATGAACTCAAATTGAGGTGTTGTTTGTGCCGTTGGAAATATTGCGACGAGATATTTGATTTGGTTCTAGTTTCATTGCAATACAAGGAATTTTATTTTTGAGCCTTTCCTAAGCCCTCTTTGACTTCTGAGCATTTCTAGAGCCACCTGGATCATTCCTCCCCACTGATGAGCTTTTGGTCCTCCAAAAGCATGAACATTATCTACAATTTGTTGTACTCCATTATTTTCACAACAAGTACCCTAAAATGCCACACTTCCTTCTCCTTCACCTTTGTTCTTTGAATCCATAAGTGATGAACCAACACATGTACTCTATGCAAACCTATAGTAAATATTATAAAATACATGTTCAATTACATGACATATAATGACCCAAGAAAACACCATAATTTCCAATAGTTTATAACACACTCTTTGGTTAAGTTTACATTAGAATCATAACATAAAAAAATAGCCCAACTATCAATAAAACGGCCAAAAACATCATCATGTTGAATTCATAAGTGATGGAAAACACTTCATCACTTTTACATTCATTTCACAACACGTGATTTACAAAATGTGGCCATGGAAATCTACTATCTAATAAAACCATCTCTCACTCAACAAAGTGAATGGATCATCATTCTGACGTTGATCCTCTTGTCGAAAAGCTACATTTATTGGTTCGTGCACAGGCGCTTCCTAGTCATGAAGTATCTCACATGCGATTCTCTGATGTCTATACTTGTTGCAATGACTATAATGATTCTTCCTCCTCCAAAATTTATGGACCTTTTTTGAACGCTTCTTCCTAGTACGTTTCAAATTAGGAGAACTTCTTGTGTAGTCCTTACTATCACTGGAATGTTGTGATGTGATCCCAACTTTTGTTGTTGATCGGTCACTGGTTGTCTTGGAGCATTCTCCAACCCCCTTTTAGACATAACCAAATCCTTCATAACAAATTAATTCCTCCACTTTAATGGGATTCACAATTCCTGTACCATTAATTTTGAGGCCCTTTCCTTGATAACCCATTTTCTTCATCAATATCGAACCAATTCCTGTAGTACATTTCTCAAAATAAGCGGATTCATCATCATAAAGAGAACATGAAATTGAATAATCACTTGTTACCTTAGGCTTGTTATGTTTCAACTTTTCCAAGGCCTCCTCCTTGGCTTGTAATTGATGTCGTAACCTTTTTTTCTCCTTCTCTGCTTCTTGTAGGAGTCTTCTTAGTTCAACATTCTCTTCTTGAATGAATTTTTTTTATTTCCTCAAGTTCTTGCAGCCATGAAATATTTGGTTCTCTTTTAATATTTGGCACAACACCTGCTAAAATATTTGTCTCATCGCCTGAATCAGACCCCAATTCAATAGGTCCATCACCAACAATTCCAAGAGCTACAATACTCATCTCGTCACCCTAGTCATATCCCAGATCAATTGGTCCAATACCTGCAAATACTGCAATTGTGATCTTCTCCTCATCCTCTGATTTAGATTCTTTGTCTTGTTTCATGGTAGCGACTGTCTTGGGCTTCTCTTTTCTTTAATTCTTCCTTGGCCTTAATTTTTGGATGCAATTTCCAACAATTCTCCTCATTATGCCCTTCTTTATCGCAATGAGTACAAGAGTGATTTTCGTATTTTCTTTTAGTTGTTGTTGTCCTCTTTGGGTGGTCATATTTCTCATGCTTCCCACTAATTTCAAGATGTACAACCTTCACACTAGCTTCACTAACAATTGTAGGTTCAAATAATAATAATGAATGACATAAATAAATATGCAAGGAGACAATCTATTTCATCAGTGTCTCGGGAGAGTCTAATGGAACATTAAATTCTAATGCTTGTTTCCTAAACTCCTCTGTAAAACTTCTGAACATTTTGACCTTTAATTTGTTTCAAATGTTTCCATTCCATCATGGCCTTCTGTTTGTGGACCAATTGGTAAAATTTTCATCTTATAGTAGAAACAAACTCAGAACAAGTTGAAATAAGTTTACGACTACTCTCACCACCTTTATGCATCTTGCTTTCCCACCATACAAGAGTTGTGCCACTCAATCAAAGGGATTCTAACTGAATTTTTGCCTCATCCTCTTTGATTCATTGTATATGGAAATATACTTCAACCTTTCCAAACCAATTATCTAACTTTTCTACATTATATTCTCCACTAAACATAGGTAAATCGAACTTGACATCTAGCTTGAAAAGGGGATTTTTTATGCACTTTTCTACCTTTATAATGATGATAACATAAAGAAGAATAAATTTTGCTAGAAGATGGAGAAGGAGGTTCAGGAGGGGGCTCTTCTACCCCACCATCATCATTTACCGAGGCATGATCATCTAGTCCTTCTTTCTTCTCTGGTTTCACCATTGTCTTCTCATATTTTGCAAACAATTTGTCTATTTTTTCTTCCATGGTGTAGAAGAAATTGTGATAATTTTTTGCTTCCTCAAATCGAGAATATTCATATGCCATTTTCCTTATTTATGTTGTACACCCCACTTCTGGATCAAAGGAATTAAGTTTTCCTTCACCTATTTGGAGATTTTCCCTGGTTATCATACACTTGCAATTCACGTCAACAAAAGACCCACTCTGATACCAAACTTGGTCCAGATATTTTTACTTCATTGATGCATTCAAAATTGCATATAAAAGAGAATGTAACCATAAAATTCATACACATAATATAAACAAAAATAAAAGGAAACCATGAGAAACAAAGGAACACACAAATTAATAACGAAGTTCACATAGTGTGGGTTGCGTCTTTAGGTCCTACTCAATGTGGGGAGGCCTCTTTCATTAATATTAAATGTAAATAAAAATGCATACAAAATAATGGAGGAACCCTATAACTCCACTTCTGGGGATGGCCTGAAAATGCACAACTCTGCTGAAGAAATGGGCTGCATTATTGAATTCGTGGAGAAAAATCGTGAAAAATGACTATAAAGTTGAGCCCTTTATGCTTCGATCAAAATATGGATCTCCATGGATATAAAATATTCCCCAAATATTTCTTCCCTGAGGTTGACTAGAATGTGTATGGCCAAATGAAAAATCTGACCTTAGCACTGCAGTCCTTGCGAAAAACTGAGAAAAATGAGTATAAAGTTGGTATCATTCCACCTCTGTCAAAATTTAGCCTCCAAGGGA
The DNA here is from genome assembly GCA_034641835.2 of Pinus albicaulis. Taxonomy (NCBI): domain Eukaryota; kingdom Viridiplantae; phylum Streptophyta; class Pinopsida; order Pinales; family Pinaceae; genus Pinus; species Pinus albicaulis. Next base: position 670,438,805 of record CM076574.1, on the reverse strand, counting down.
ATCTAAAGATTCTTAAACATTCTGTAAAAAGGAGTATTCATGTAAAGATTCCCTCTACCTCAAAATTCATCCCATAAGGGTTCTGCTTTGGATCTGCGTGATGGAATCATGGTTCCAATCAAGGTTTTGCAACTTGATGTTCCAATGCTCAGTTCTCTCCCTTGTTGATCAAATGAATGAATGGATTTTTTTGTATGCTAGTGGGTGGATTTTACAAAGCCCAATGGGTTGTTTCATTGGCATAATTAGTAAATGGTTGGAGGGTGGCCTAGATTCCAACTCGCAGCCCACCCATCGGTCATTGAAAATGGAATATTGTTTTTTTAATTGGTCGTGTAATTTGGAGTTGTTGTGTTTAAAAATTTCACCATTTTGGCTATGTTAATGACATGATGTTTAAAATTGGTAGCTTCCCCTTGGGCAGGCTGGCATATCCAGTTGGGCAATTTCAATCCCCACCAACACCAAGTTCTATGGGTTGATCATTGGAGGGTGGGTCCACCAATGGTGGTCTGAATCCATATATGTTATATATAACGTATATATGGAGGTAGGTTTGGTGGGTTTGCTGATCCAGTGGTACACCACCAATATATATATATATATATATATATATATATATATATATATAAACAACCTGTTCAAAATCGTCGACGAAAATTTTGGGGGTCATTGGAAAAATTAAAGAGGCGACAATTTCACCCTTTCCAACTACCGGAAACCATCACTGCAGAGTGGCATTTTGTTGCCTAGTTAAATTATGCCAAATTTAGAAGGTCTTCCAATTTTGTTTGGGCTCCAAATTTAGTTAGCACTCTAAGAAATTTAGCTAGTAGCGCATGGTTGATCAAAACTTTGACTATGAATATATTGAGCATACGAACTCGGATTGAGGTGTCGTTTTTGTTGTTAGAAAGCTTACAACGAGATCTTCAATATAGTACTATTTTCATTACAATCCAAGGAATTTTATTTTTGAGCCTTTCCTAAGCCCTCTTTGACTTCTAATTATTTATGGAGCCACCTGGATCAAGGTATGTGATAATATTTTATATAGGTAGGGTTTACATGTAATTAAAGGATTTTTCTCAAAATCCCTTAAAATTTGTTCAAAGTAATGAAAACCATAGTCATTCATTATGTTATTATACTTGTATATTTTGGTTGTGGTTGTCCATAAATATTGTAGGGATATATTGGGCACAAAGTGTATCATATGGTAATAGAACATAAATATTCTAAGAGGGAGTACTTCAACAAGAAATTTCTACAAGGTTTATGAAATGATTAATTCAAGGTACATTCAAGAATCACAATATTTATAGCCATTCTTCCTCACATTTAAAGATAAGACCTTTTTTTTAAAATTAATTTACATTGCTAACTCTCTCATGTCTAGATTTTTGAATCATAAAATATTTTTGTTAGGGTGATTAATCATTGGATTGAATCTACCCTTATTACACTATCTATTGTCATTTGTTCATTCTTGTGAAAACCCTAACCTTTAGGATTCACTCTGGATCCCTAGCCTTTTGGTTCTTAGGGTATGTTAACACTAATATTGAAACCCTAGTCCTCTTAGGGTTGTTGATAAGGTCTAGCACCGGTAACACAATTCTATTATATTGATGTTTAGGGTTTTGATATTGTTATGACAAAAACCCTAGTCTTTTAGGGTTTAATATTATATTACAAATTGAAACCCTATTGTTACACCATTTTTTGGTCATCTAACCTATTATCATTAGATGGACCCAAGTACATCATATAAGACCAATTTTACTCCAAGTAAAATTGCTTTCACTATGAAAATAACTTAGTAAAACACCTTTATTAAGTTGTTTATGGTCTAAACAGGAAACCCCATAAGGAAATATTAAATAAATATACATTTGTTTTATTTTCCTTAAGAAATAATTAGTTAAACAATATTTTAATTAATATTTCTGGTTAAAGTTAACCCAAAACAAGGAAATTAGTTAGATAAATCATTATTTATCTTATTATTTTCTAAGAATAATTGTTTAAATCTTATTTAAATAATATTCTTTGTTAAATATGACTAAGTCACCCTTAAATAATTAAATAAATCATTATTTATTTGATTATTACTCAACCATATCCTTAAAATAATAAATAAATCATTTATTTATTTATTATTACTTAATCACGTCCTTAAAATGATAAATAAATCATTTATTTATTTACTATTTACAAACAAGGGGATTTGACTCAAGTCAAATTCCTTTTCCCTCCAATAAATATAATAAAATATTCCATAAAATTTGGATCTAGATTTGGTTAATGATATTTTAACTATGCACCAATCTCTAGACTAACTCAATATTTTGTTATTAATAGAAGGGTTTTCCCATTCATTTGTCACCTTTTGTTGCCTAAAGATCACTTTGGATCTCAACTCTTGGTTTGGGTATTGATCCATTATCATAGCCATATTTTTCCATTTTTGTCTAGGTTTTCTACACCATCAAGAGAGAGGAATTCTAAATCTGAAGTGCTGAGGACTTACAAGAATCCATCTCATTGAGGAGAACAGGGAACACCCTCTTGTGTTTTCCTCCCAGGTGCTGTTAATATAAATTTCATTGGATATATTCTTGTCTTGTCTATTGGATCTATGGAGTAAATCTTATTTTTCTACTGTTTAATGTCTTCTAATGCACAGGTCTATATTTTTGCAACATTTGTCTTGATCATCTAACTGTAGATCTGAAGATATTAGCAGTCATTTCTACTGTTAGGGATATTTTTTATGCGCAGCTAAAGTGGTCCTTTTTCACACACCTCGAATCAAGATTCATAATAACAACTGGCAACTCCACACGGGTTTACCATTACGACCGCTGCCGTTTTTCTGATCCTTGCATATCCAGCTACTTCAAGACCTAGGATTTCTCTTTAGCCCCTTGTTTTTCTTATTCTTGATGTTGTTGTTAATCCATAAAACCCTAAAACGATAAAAATTATAACTTCTGCATGTTTTCAGACCCATTGCATAGGTGAACGATGTAGAGCTATAAAAAGGGTCTCTTTCACCTCTAATTACCTCACATTAATATGTCAATCCGGGAGCGTTTTGTTATTACAAAGAGTGACTCAATCCGAGGCTATCATTTGTCAGAGTAATGCTAGTAGTACAGTGCATAAGAAATACAAGAGTAAACGGATGCTTGCTTGTAACTAAATTACTTCAAAGAATAAATCACGCACTCAGAAAACTCAATAGCTTATCAGTCAAGGGTTCGGCAGTGATAACCCATCCCTTCGGAAACTGATAGAAAGGAAACTAGAGCATGGATCACAAGCCTGGGAGCTAGACAGTGACTGCCACTACTCACTACAGCCTTAGATCATCTCTCACACCAAGCCAACAACTGCAAGTAAATGGAACAGCAAAGCGAATAAAGGATTGAACAGCAATTCTGGAATGGAACAGCAAGTCTAAAATGGAACATCAATTGAATAACTAAGTCCCGCGGGTTGTAACCTATTAACTCAAATACTCTTTATGCAATCAAATAACATTCCTTCACTCCAAAGGCAATTCACACAAATCACACTAAAGGAACATCAACAACGATTAATGAATTATGGAATAGTACTGATGAATTAGAAACGCACACAACACGAACGTTTAATATAACAGCTCTGTAACATAATAGTAAGAACATGCAATGAACTCTTGAAAGGATTAATAACTTGATGCGGAGTCAACACACGATTTTATCTGCAAAAACTTCAATGATTCAATCTTTAACAGAGCATGTAATATGAACTTATAAAACATACCGAATTACCAAATACAATGATAAACAAACCACACAGAAATAAAGCCGTAATGGTACAGAAGCAAGTGTCCTTCGGCGCCGGGCCCTTAGCCTCCAAGGATACACCGCTTGAAGTTAATCCAGTCGCAGAGATGAAATAATCACCAAACTTTCATTAATGCATCGGTCAAAAATACATTGAACCAGTTCTCAACGAAACTTAATAATCAAAGCTGATGTTCTACAGAAATTACATAAAAGCGTATCCTTCATCTCTATATCTATCTATATCAAGCTAACAGTGCTGTCTCTTTATATAAAGACGACGACGGAGATGTCCAAGTAACAAGGTAAATAAAGCAGCGATCCCTCAGGATCGAAGATCCTGAGGGATTCGCCAAACTGTTAACTCTTCATCTTGTCTTTTCTTTTGCGCTGAGCTGGTGTCTTCTCCTTCTTTTCCGAGCCGATTTGCTTTGATCTGTTTATCTTTGTTTGCGTTCGGTTCTCGTCCAGAGGGACAGCAGTTATCTCAACTTTGTCCTTTCCTTTGGAACGGCAATCCCTCGTTTTCTCCTTTTCCTGTATAGAAAATAACCATTATCAATGGCTAAGTCTTGCATATCAATTCTCATGTGTTTTTTTATAGTTCCTTATTACTTTCCAAATTCATGACACAAAAAGGTTCATAAATTCTATTAAAAAGCCATTGAAATAATGATCAAAAGCATACCTTTTTAGTACTCCACACACCCCCCTGCTTACCTTGTTTCATGTCCTCATGAAAACATTGTAGTTGACATGCAATGCAGTGAGAGAATATGCTGGAGAAGGAGTCTCATGCGGAGGCCTACAACCATGTTGAGTAATTAGATAGTCAAAGAACTGACCTGTTTGCCCCTCAGGCATATCATACAGGGCCTGGTATCCGGGTGCAGGGTGCCAAATAATTGGAGTGCGAAATATATATCCTAACCAGGATGATCCTGCTTTCAGAATGGTCTCGCCATAGAGGTTCAAACGGTCAGCAGCTAACTCAAAGTTCTCATACTTAAATGGTTCTCTGAGCTGGATGTGTGGATCAGAGATTCGGTATCGAAATTTGGCTGCATTAATGGCCAAGTCTTTGATGGAAAGAAAATACTCTAAACTCTTTTGAATGAGTGCCTCATGCATGGGTCCTAATGTTTCAATGGCACCAGGAGCCCTTATAAGATTTCTATGAGCTTTCCACAACTGTATTGGGTTCCTAGGCTCAGCCCTAACCCGTAAATCTAGACCATTTTCCTGACTCTGGAAAGTATCATAGGCTTTGAGCCACTTAATCTGATTAACCCCGAATGAAATGAATGCTTGGAATTGGATGTCTCCAATGAAAGGGCCAGGGTTTAATTCAGTCTCCTGACTTAACACAAGGTCGTGCAAATAAATTTCACACAACAACCTCTGGACTTTCATTCCATAATGTTTATAGCAGTCTATAAAGTCATTGACAGTGTTAATTTGTATAGGGGTGCCTGCTTTAACAGCTTCTATTTTTAATTGTAAATACCGTTCTAATAAAAACAGAGCATAGTTTTTAGCAGGAGCCCTACATGCTAAAACATCATTGTATAAAGAACACAAGTCATTCATCTGTTTGATAACAGTATTTAGTCTACTGGTTACCTGTGCAACTTCCTCTTGTTCCTTTTTCCACCCTTCAAAGGCCTGGCTTTTGGATTGACTGACGTCCCTTAGTTGCTGTTGTAACTCTTCATATTTTTCTCGGGGAACCGTTTGCTCTCTAAGTTGTTCGGCTTCTTGCTGGGCTTGCTTCACCATCTTATGCAAGGTTTTCGTTTTCGGATCTTTTTTCCATAGATCAGTGGAGGCCGGGAGTTTTACCTGAACTTTCTTATTATGTTGTTTGGAGTTCAGAACCCTTATTACCCCTGAGGGTGGTGCCTCTGTCTGAATTTGCTTGTCACTGATCCTTATATCATCCTTTTCTGTTTTAACGCGAACACCCGTCTGTTCCTCAGCATCATTTGGAACGGCAGCTAGATTCTCAGTAGGGTTTTGAACAGCAGGCCGCTTGTTGGCCTTCTTTTTCCTTCCTCCGGTCTTTCTTACCTTCTGGTTCTTTTTCAGAATCCTAATTTGTTGTCTGAGCTGGGTTATCGTATTCAACAATTTATTCCGTTCCCTCCGCAACTTCTTAATTTCCGATGTTTCATTCGAAGGAACAGCAGTCTGTCTGCTACGGACTGGATCATGACTAGTTGCTAAATCTTCCTCTTGGGGTTCTTCCTCACTGCTCTGCTCTGGCTATTCAGGGGTAGGAACCTCGACTGGTTCTGTCTCTTCCTGAGCAGATGCTGTCTCTGCTCCTACTTCCTCTAGAATTTCCTCTTGTGACCTGGGAACAGATTGTTCCCGTTCAGTATTTTCCTCCTCTTCATCATGAACAGGCATGTTTTCTTCTTGGGGTTTGTCGTGGGGGTCCTCTGAACTAGAAGGTTGACCATACTTACTCATATTGGCTAGGACTGCGGCCAAGTCATCATCTCCCAATAGGTCTTGTAATGGGCTATCTTCCTGTTGTCCCATTTCTTCCTCCTGTTCAGTTTCTGCTTCTATTTCTGTTCCCGAAGGCTCGGCTGCTTCTTCTTCGGGTTGCTCATCTTCAATTATTACTGGTTGGCTGGTGCTTCCCTAAAGCTTTTCCAGTCTCCCTCTTATCCGAGCCAACCGGGCTGATTTTCTGGGCTTATTTATGCTTCCTCTCATCTGAGCTAACCGAGCTGATTTTCTGGGTTCCTCTGGTTGCTCGGGTGAGTCAATGGCATGCTTGCGCTTTGCCGATTCTTGATGTATCTCTGGTTGTTCTGATGTACTAGCGACATGTTCTCTGCGTTTTTCCGGACACTCCGGTGTGCTTATAGAATGTCTGCGTTTTGGGGATGGCTCTGTCAATCCCCCCTCAATCGTTGCAATCAACTCTTCCCAGCTGCTCTGTTGCTGGGTGAGACCATAACTAACAACTAGTCGTATCAACCCATGGTGACTAACGACTGACTCTATGTGCTGTGCCTTTTTATACTTTGTGCAGCATCATGCAGTAAGGAGTTCAGGAGTGCAGGTAAATTTACAGAGCATCTCTGCTTTAAAACAGCTAAAAGTTTAAGATGTCGTGGTCTTACCACGTCTTTCCTTCCTTCGCAGGTAATGTAACTCTGCACTGTTCTTGCTAGCTCCGTCCAGGGTTTACCTAGGGTTGCTGGCAGAACTACCTTCCCCTTAATTGTCAAATTCTGACCTTCGTCTTGGAAAATTTCCATGACCTTCTGTAATCGTTCCTTTTTTAATGTCCATACCGGTCCGGTGGCTGGTAGTCCTGAAACTTCTGCAATTATGTCATCAGTGACCGGTATTCGCTTCCCCCTTACTGTGGAGTGATCATCCTGTAGGTTCTGCAAAAATTCCATCGCCACTGTTTCGTTGGACTCCTGTAGGCGATTGAAATAATTCAACCATCCTGCTCTTTCCAGGATTTCCCGGGCAACAGCGGAGATCGTCAGTTGTTGAGGCTCGCTTCGAATTTCCCTTCCTCCCATAGTTTCACTGTAGATTCTAAATGGAACGGCAACTACATTTTCTGTTTGAAACACAGAGAGGGTGATAATCGCAAGGTTTCGAAAAAACACAGAGTATGCAACAGTGCAACAGAAAGCAACTTGTGACAAAAATAGAAATGCCATGCCGTTAAACCATGCCAAACCGTCGTATACTAGCTTTCCCAAATGGTGAGTTGACACGTAATACAGGGAATGATGAGGTTAACCTCCCCCCCCGCAATGTGATAGGCTGTCCCAGCCGGCAAATAAAGGAGCGGCACCCGGTCTGCAATCAAGTCAGAAAGGAACAGCATATGGAATTATGCCATGTTAAAAAGGAAAACGAATTACCGAAATCAAGGCGGAGAATTGATCGCGTATGATATAAGAGGCTGATGTGTTATGATATGAGGCTAGTGGATAAGACATATATCGTACTTGCCAAATCTCAAGTGGTCATGGTCACTTCCGTTGCCATGATTGGTAATGATAAATGTTCATGCGATGTATAAATCGGGAAATGACATATGATTAGTTCCTAGGAGATAAGAAACAAAAGAATATTAGTATCTTTACCCATTGGTGTAAGCAAGGTGACTTCAATACCATTAACAGTACTATGCTGCCAACAGGTGTCCATAACCTTGGCAGAGTTGTTTTTTTACCCTCGGAACCATAATCCTTTGTGTATACTTAGGAATGTTGTTATGTCAAAATGTAGACCATTATGCTGGCTTGGTGACCAGTTAACCATAATTCCATTCACGAAGAAGGAGCGAAACTTGGGCAGGCCGGCTCGTAATGAGACCTCCTGTTCCAAGGTTTGTTTGTTTGATATACCTTTTGGACCATATCCCTGGTGTGGTGGCCAGAATGGGAATGCCACTTCACTGCCATCCTCATGATCATGGTAGGCTGGCTCTCGATGAGACCCCCTATCCTGCATTTAACACTTGACATATCATGTTCACATATTTTTTCTTTTTCATAGAATACTTTTCCTTATACACAAAGGGTGGCTCAACACTCCTTAAGAGTAGGAATGGTGGAAGAAGTCTTATTATCTCAATAGGAAGATATAAACTCTTTGCTCTTATTCCCAAGTACTAATAAAAAAAAAAGTTTAAGGGAATCAGCATGATAAAGATAACCAATCAGGGCAAAATTAGTAAAACCATGTCAACAAAAGGTAAGAAATAAGTATGTCCTTCCATTTGTACTCTTACTAATGCAGAGCCTTATAGATATAGCGATTTATGGTTTGCAGATTTCGGTATGTTGTGATTTTATATTTCATTTCACAAATACATAGCTGTATCTTAAAGACTAGAAAGAAGACGGGCAAGAAGCATCCTCAATTTAGATCAGAAAAAGAATAAGTTGTTTCACAAGGAGAGCAGAAGTATGCGAGTGGTGTTCCTTTGAAAAAGAAACAACAAAGGATGATAAAAAACAGCAAAAATGCAAATGCCGTTCCTTTGGAAAAAAGGAACAGCAAAAATAAAAATACTATAAAAACACTCAAAATGCCATTCCTTTGAAAAAGGAACAACAACAATAAAAGAATGCTGGTTCTTTGAAGAAAAAGAAGAGTGGTAACCAAAAGGAACAGCGGAAAATGTAACAATGTCGTTCCTTTGAAAAAGGAACAGCAGAGATCCCGAATGCTGTTCCTTTAGAAAAGGAACAGCAAAACAAGCGAAACCAACATCATAAAAAAACACACATATGCTATTTTTAGAAGAGAAAAAATCGAGCTTTGTAAAAGAAAAGGAACAGAAAAAATGACAAGAAAATATTTAATTCAAACTTATGTACAAGAACCACTCAAAAAAGCAAGAACTTATGTACAAATTTCAAAAAGAAATGAACCCTTAATGAATTATAGGTGAGGAAGATTTCTCTTCCTCTCCTAAGATCTCCATATCAGTGTCTCGGCGTAGCTGCTGGCAGAAGGATTCCTGAGTGAGTGGTTTACGATAGAGACGGACTCGGTGGCCATTTACTTTGAATGCATATCCAGATCCGTCAATGGTGATTAGAGTAAGGGTTCCATTGTCATGCACCTTCTGGATTTCGTATGGTCCCAACCATCGAGTCTGAAGTTTTCCAGGGAAGTCCTGAAACCGAGAATCGTATAACAGAGCCCAGTCTCCCTCGTGGAAGACTTTGTTCTTGATGAGCGCATCATGCCATTTGGCTCGCTGCTGTTGAATTAATGCTGTATTTTGTAGTGCAGAGAGCCGAATTTCGTCTAATTCATTGATCTGTTGTAGTCGATTGAGTTGTGCCTCAGTTAAATCTAGGCCAACTTCCTGTGCTGTTCGCAGTGTTTGGATTTCGAATTATATGGGAAAAATGGGTTGTTTTCCAAACACTAGTTGATAAGGTGAGTAACCGGTGGTGCCCCTCCATGTAGTTCTATATGCCCAGAGTGCTTCAGGCAGTCGGGTAGCCCAATCATGCCTATGTGACGCAATGGTTTTTGTTAGGATTGATTCTATTATCTTATTGCTACTTTCTACCTGCCCATTCGCCTGTGGGTGATATGGAGTAGTGATCTTATGTTGGACATGATAATTGTTAAGTGTTGCAGCTAATTTATGCCCAACAAATTGTGGTCCTCCATCTGTAATTATTTCCCTAGGAAGGCCATAACGGACAAATAAAAGAAACAGGAACTGTATGACAGAGTCCTCTGTGGCTCTTGGTAATGCTTCTGCCTCAACCCATTTGGTGACATATTCTGTTGCCACCAGAATATATGTTTTTCGATTTGATGAAGGGTTGATGGGTCCAACGAAATCCAGAGCCCACCGTTCGAATGGTTCAATGACTAACTGTGGTTTCAGAGGCATTTCATCAGCTTGACCAGGTCGTCCTGCTCGCTGGCAACTGTCACAGGCTTGGACGAAATTCTTTGCATCTTTGAAGATCGTAGGCCAGTAATATCCTGTCTGCAATACTTTATGTCCAGTCCTACGCTCAGCGAAGTGCCCCCCACATGGTCCATCGTGACAGGCTTTTAGGATGTCAAAGATTTCATCTTCTCTAACACATCGCCTGATATGCATGTCTGCTCCTGTGTGAAACAAATAACCTCCAATCCACAAAAATCGAGAACTCTTCTGAATAATCTGCTTACGCTCATTAGGAGTTAAATGTTTTGGTAATTTACCTACTGCAAGGTAGTTGGCAACATCGGCATACCAGGGTGTTTGAACAGCAACAGCAAACAGGTGCTCATCCGGAAATTGATCTTCCACTGCTGTTGCATCGCTTGATTTTGGTATTCTTGAAAGAAAATCGGCTACAGGGTTTTCTTTGCCAGGGCGGTCCTTGATTGTGATGTCGAATTCCTGCAATAAGATTAACCATCGAGTTACTCTGGCATTTGTGACAGGCTTATTTGCTAAATATTTTATAGCAGAATGGTTTGTATACAAGATAACAGGGTAGCCTGTAATATAATGTCTAAATTTATTGACGGCATGTATTACAGCTAGGAATTCTTATTCAGTAACAGTGTAATTCATTAGGCGGGGGGATAAATTTTGCGTGTAATAGATAGCATGTGGTTTTGTTATCCCTCTTCTTGCCAAAATTTATGTGCATTTATGTAGTACATCGGATAATCCTCCCCAAAATGATGGAATCAGTTGGTCTCAGGAGGCGGGGGTGGCAGTCTGGCTTCTTTAGATCCTCGAAAGCATGGTCACATTTTTCTGTCCAAAGAAAATCAACGTTACCGGTTAGTGCATATAAAGGAGCAGCAATGTGCGAATAATGCTCTATAAATCGTCTATAATAACCAGAAAATCCAAGAAAGCTGCGTACCTCTGTTTGAGTAGTAGGAGTGGGAATGAGCAAAAGTATTTGGATTTTGGCCGGGTCTACCTGAATGCCGGCTGCTGAAACATAATGTCCTAGGATAAGTCCTTCAGTCATCATCATGAAACATTTTTCGTGGCTTAAGCAAAGCCTGGTAGTAATGCAGCGTTGTAGGACTTTTCTAGGGTGTCTAGTGCTTGATCAAAATCATCTCCATATGGTGTAAAGTCATCCATGTAAACTTCAAGTCCATCATTTATTAAATCTGCAAAAATGCTAAGGATAGCCCTTTGGAATGTGGCAGGAGCATTACATAGGCCAAAAGGTAGAACTCGATAGGCAAATGTTCCCCATGGACAAGTAAAAGTAGTTTTATCCTGGTCTTCAGGGGAAATCTGAATCTGATTGTATCCACTGAAGCCATCCAGGAAAGAAAAGAACTTCTTCCCTGCTAAAGTATCCAATACTTGATCTATGAAAGGGAGAGGAAAATGATCTTTCTGTGTTGCCTTGTTTAGTTCCCTATAATCCACACAAATTCTCCATTTTCCATTATTTTTCGGTACCACCACAATCGGAGAGACCCATTTACTATCAGAGATAGGGTAGATAAAATTAACATCTAAAAGTTTCTGAAGTTCAGTTTTTACAACATCTTTTAGATGAGGATTAAGTCTCCTTTGCGGCTGACGAACAGGTCTGGCATCTTTTTCTATATAAATGTGGTGTGTACATAATTGGGGATCGATTCCTTTCATATCAGGGTAGTCCCATGCAAATGCTTCTTGATATTTTGTTAACAAATGGATGAGCTTTGTTTCTTGTTCAGGTGTGAGATTAGAATTGATGTTTAAAGTTTTCCCCGGTGCAATTTCCACAGTTTTACTATTTGCAACAGAAGTAACAGGTATCGTTTGGTCATGAATATCTTTCAGGGGATCTTCTTCCAATTCATTATCAAATGTTGCTTCTATCATGTGACACTGTATGCGAGGTTCAGTTTGAGTAATGAAATTATTAATGGCATCGTCTTCTGTTTGATCTTTAAAATCGAGTGCCTCTTGTATAGTTAATGGAGATCTGATGTTATCAGTAAGGTATGATACAAGGTGTTTATTAGTTTTAATCATTGTGACACTTGGCTGCGCTGGAGGATATAGAACTAAATTTTTGCTATTCGGTCCTCTGGTTATGGTCATATTTCCCTGCCGACAGCCAATGTAGGCATCGGCGGTGGCAAGCCAAGGCCTACCTAAAATTAGCGGATGTCCATCAAGTCGGGTTTTTGGATTAATTATCAGGAAATCGGTTGGATACTCCCAGGATTCTACAGAGACCATGACATCATGTAGAGTACCCTCTGGTCTAACCACAGATCGGTCAGCCAATTCCAACAGAGTGGAAGTGGGTTCTACAGATGTAATGCCGAGCTTTTGGCAAGTTGTGGTTGTTAAAATATTAATTGCAGCCCCTAGATCAACTAAGGCATTAGACAGGGTCTGACCATAAATTTGAATAGTTATAATTGGATTCCCGGGGTCTTCATATTTAAGGGGTGTTTCTCTTCCAGACAATAGATCAGATAAAGTACCGACTACTTGGACTCTTGGATTATTTGTTATATTCCTCCTTGGTTTATTTATGCACAATTCTTTTATAGTTTTTGCGTATATGGGAATGTCTTGAATGGCTTGGAGGAATGGAATTTTTATGTACAGATTTTGTAATTCTCCCAGAATGTCAAAGTCAGGATAGTGTATGGATCGAGGTATGGCTAATCGTTCTGGGAACGGAGGAGAGGATGTGGTTGCTTGATTATGAGTTTGTTGCTTATTTACATCCTCCTGTTGTGATTGATGTTCTCTGGGTAGCTGATCTTCAATATGAACTGTTTTATCTCCCTTAGTTTCAATTATACGTCCAGATCTTAACTGAAGGTCATTGCACTCCCTCAAGTCAGGTCCTGTTTCTGGTGTTTCTATGATTTGAATAGATTGGACCTGTCTGTTATTTGGATTGGGATCGGGTTGGGCTGGGAGTTGCGGTCTCAGGTTAGACTAGGGATTCTGTTGTAAGGCTGGCAGAGTAGGTTGAGGGAGCGGAATAGTTCCAGCTGGATGGTACATCGGTCTTTGCCAGCTTGTCTGCCAGGGTGAACTTTGTGAAGTAGAGGGAGTCCACTGTGAAGGGTATGGGCCATTTTGCCAATATGGTGGAGTATAAGGGAAATTCGGCCAACCAGTTTGGCTTGTTTGCTTCAGCCATGAATTTGAAGAAGGAAACGATTGGTGACCCGGTTGTAAAATGGGGGTTGGAGATTGATTTTACCCATACCATATTGTTGAGCATTACTCTGGGTTTGAAGAAGAAGGTTGGGTCCGAAGCTCTCTGAGTTATCTCGGCCTTACTTAGCGAAAACGGCGGGTAATCAGATCCACGTTCTGGTTCTTCTTCTGCTTCCTTATATACCGCCTTCAATCCAGGAAGTGAGGGGCAGCTCTCCGTAAGGTGATCTTTTGTACAGATGGTGCATGTTTGGACTTTATCCAGTGGACATTCCTTGTGGCTATGTTTTTTTCTGCATCGGGGGCAGAAGATTGCCAAATTCTGTTCTGCCTCCAACTGCTTCTGTTTAGCCTGCACAATATCAAGTTGTGTAGTTAGTGTCCCCATAATATCAGTTTTAAAATTTTCTAATAAATTTCCAATTTATGCACGTGTTACTCCTTCTGCTGATACTTTGTTATCTCTTGCAAACCGATCATATTCTGTCGGTTTTATTCTTGTGCTGCCTCTCGAACTCCTGATACACAAATCAATAATGTCAGAAAAACTCTCTTGATAAATATCCCCTTTGCCCATAATGTTTAATGTTTCAATCCATTGTTCCTTCATGCCCCTCATTAATGCGGTTTTTAACACATTATCAGGTAAAGGTAGCGATGCATAAGGAGATCTTTGTAAATTATACTGAAAACGTTCCACATACTCCTCTAGTGTTTCATTTGGTCTGGCTGTCATTTGAAATATTTCGTCTTTTAATTCTCTAGACCTACAATAATCCTGATATTTTTTTAAGAAGGATTCTTTCATTTGATCCCAATTGTTGATAACCCCGCCACCTAGCCCCATAAACCATCTTAAAGCAGCCCCTTTTAATGTAGAGGGAAATAATTTCAATTTTTGGGGATCGGTGGTGTAATCGTACTCCCTACATAACACATCGAATTCGAATAAGAATGCATCCGGATCTTCTGATGTGAGTCCGTGGAATGTAGGGATATGCTGAAGAGGGATAGCTTTCATGGGTGCATTTGCTGCAGAATCCACTATAGGATATTGTAATGTAGAGGTTTGAGTATTTGGCTGGGTTTGAGCGTTTGGTTGGTTTTGAGCCATGGAATCGAATATATGCCAATAACCTTCTGGGATATCTAGGAGGGTATTCCTAGGTTGAGTGGGAACGGTTTTGACAGGGATCTTTTTAACAGCGCTTCCTTTATCTGGAATAATGGGAATACCAGGTATCTGAGGGGATTGAATTCCTTCAACAATGACTTTCGCAGCACTCCCCTTATCTGGGCTATCTAAAGGTTGATTTGTCTCAATAGGGGATTTTGGTTCCTTGGTTTCCCCTGTTTCTCCATCTCCTTCACAAAAGTTGCTAGAGTTCCCTTCCTGCAATAATTTAGGAGTAGAATTTTCAATTTCTTGAAAGTCCTGCTCTTCAGTTTGACTATGCACCTCAGCGCAGGCTACAGATGGTGATCCTGTGGCCTGAAGGGAACTAGTAGGCGGTTTAGAAATGTTTTTCTTGAGGCCTACTGATGGTTGAGATTCTGTTTTCTTATAGATTTCGTCTATGAAGGTCGTTCGGCCAAGGGTCACTGGCCCCTTAGCTTTTTCAGGTTTGGATGGGGGTTTGATATTCTTTTCTGGTCTTTTCTGCTTAGTCATGCACTCAAAAAAATGAACTACCAACTTCTATTCAAACAAAGCAAAAACAAATCTGTTAGGAAAGCGGATAGTGGAGCAGGCCTTTTACATGCTCCGCACGTAGGTTCTTACCTTCCATTTTTAGGATCCAACTCCTCCCTAGCAGGCTCGTACACTACTCTGAAAAAGACAAATGGCTACACTCTTTCCCCAGCAACGGTGCCAAAATGTAGAGCTATAAAAAGGGTCTCTTTCACCTCTAATTACCTCACATTAATATGTCAATCCGGGAGCGTTTTGTCATTACAAAGAGTGACTCAATCCGAGGCTATCATTTGTCAGAGTAATGCTAGTAGTACAGTGCATAAGAAATAAAAGAGTAAATGGATGCTTGCTTGTAACTAAATTACTTCAAAGAATAAATCACGCACTCAGAAAACTCAACAGCTTATCAGTCAAGGGTTCGGCAGTGATAACCCATCCCTTCGGAAACTGATGGAAAGGAAACTAGAGCATGGATCACGAGCCTGGGAGCTAGACAGTAACTGCCAATGCTCACTACAGCCTTAGATCATCTCTCACACCAAACCAACAACTGCAAGTAAATGGAACAACAAAGCGAATAAAGGATTGAACAACAATTCTGGAATAGAACAGCAAGTCTAAAATGGAACAGCAATTGAAATAACTAAGTCCCGCGGGTTGTAACCTATTAACTCAAATACTCTCTATGCAATCAAATGACATTCTTTCACTCCAAAGGCAATTCACACAAATCACACTAAAGGAACAGCAACAACGATTAATGAATTATGGAATAGTACTGATGAATTAGAAACGCACACAACACAACGTTTAATATAACAGCTCTGTAACATAACAGTAAGAACATGCAATGAACTCTTGAAAGGGTTAATAACTTGATGCAGAGTCAACACACGATTTTATCTGCAAAAACTTCAATGATTCAATTTTTAACAGAGCATGTAATATGAACTTATAAAACATACCAAATTACCAAATAACAATGATAAACAAACCACACAGGAATAAAGCCGTAATGGTACAGAAGCAAGTGTCCTTCGGGGCCGGGCCCTTAGCCTCCAAGGATACACCGCGTGAATTTAATCCAGTCGCAGAGATGAAATAATCACCAAACTTTCATTAATGCATCGGTCAAAAATACATTGAACCAGTTCTCAACGAAACTTAATAATCAAAGCTGATGTTTTACAGAAATTACATAAAAGCGTATCCTTCATCTCTACATCTATCTTATCCCAAACTAACAGTGTTGTCTCTTTATATAAATACGACGGCGGAGATGTCCAAGTGACAAGGTAAATAAAGCAGCGATCCCTCAGGATCGAAGATCCTGAGGGATTCGCCAAACTGTTAACTCTTCATCCTGTCTTTTCTTTTGCGCTGAGCTGGTGTCTTCTCCTTCTTTTCCGAGCCGATTTGCTTTGATCTTTTTATCTTTGTTTGCGTTCGGTTCTCATCCAGAGGGACAGCAGTTATCTCGACTTTGTCCTTCCCTTTGGAACGGCAATCCCTCGTTTTCTCCTTTTCCTGTATAGAAAATAACCATTATCAATGGCTAAGTCTTGCATATCAATTCTCATGTGTTTTGTTATAGTTCCTTATTAATTTCCAAATTCATGACACAAAAAGGTTCACAAATTCTATTAAAAAGCCACTGAAATAATGATCAAAAGCATACCTTTTTAGTACTCCACAAATGACATCAGTCGCAGCTGAGACAACAATTTTTTCTGAAACCTGCCGCGGAGAGTGTCTGAAGTGCAGGTCACAATTTTCTGCCCAAAACCTGTGACCTGGACCTCCAGGGCTCACCTTACTGCCCAAAAAGTGCGACCTCTACTGAAAACAGGCCAAAAATTACGACCTGCACTTTCTGCAGGGATTTTTTTGAAAGTTTTCTGGGTTTTGATGAGCCTCTATTCAGGGTTGTCTGACCTCCGTCTCTGCCCATTTTTGACCTGTAATTGTTCTGTTTCACTTAAATTAGTGGGAACTTAGCCCCTAGGGCTTTAGTACCCTCCACGTTTTGTGGAAGAGTGTTTGCTATTGTAGGTTGTCTGAAAATTTAAGAGTCCTCAACCATTTTTCAGATCTGATACCTCATCTTCAGATCCACTTTAGATCGGCTTGTTATCCATCCAAATATTCCCATTTAGATTTGTTTGGGTTTTCCATTGGGGGGCACTTCGCTTACGTCTTGGAGATAGCCTTTCGCCACCTCTTTTTACAACAATTTTCCTTTGATCTGTTGATGTTTTCTGCACCACTTTCCAACATATTTTGTCTTTTAGATCTCTGTCCCTCTTGACCCAAGATCTATTAGCCTTTTTTTTAGTGTGTTAAAATTAGTTTTTTTCTCACCTATAGACTAATTGTTGAGAGACCCGCCTCCTTGGGTTTAGACTACTGCATTGTTAGCTGTTTATTTTCTGTTTTGTAGGCCTATATACTTTCATTTGTAGGTTTATTCATGGCTCTAAAACACATTTTTTATTTTCTCTACAAATGTTCGGGTTTAAAAATTAAAATTTACACACTTTTACACACACACCCTAAGTGAAAGAGGGCTTGGTTAACACTGCCAAACAAAGAATCTAAAACATTGAAATCAGTTGATCTTGCACCTCTTTACCCTTGTTTCGACATTATAATCACTTGATTCTACACCTCCCTGCCCTTGTCGGTCTCTTTTTCCTTGGTGTTGTGTGTGTGTCATCATTTCTCAACCTCCCATGGGCTCTGATTGGAGAAGGCCAGCACCCCTTGCACATCTTCCCCTCTTGGTAACGCGTATTCAGGGTACAACATGCCTCCTTTCTTTACCAAACCTCATGTATACCACACTGTTACCCAAAATTTTCCTTCTGGTACCCCCGATGACCAGATTCTCATGATTAAATCCGATAAACCTTCAACCGTAGACATCAATCTTCAGACTTGGTCCCGTCAGTATAGCAAGCCTCCCGCTGTGTCTGTCCTCGAGCCACCTCCTTCAGTCTCTATAGAGCATCTTTTAACACCTAATGGCCCCTTAAAGATCCATTAACCTAGGGCGGAGGTTCATACCAAGATCCCTAAGGGTCCACTATTCTGAAATGCTGCTTCTGGCAAAGCTGCCCATTCGTATAGCATAGTCGATGATTTGGCACAATCCCTTGCTGCCATTTCAATGTTGGAACTCCTCCAGTCGTGCCTTTCACAATGAAAATCTCTTCTGTCTACCATGGGCACTGTAGACCCTTCTGACAATCGATTGATTGTCTTTGATGTTGACCAGTCAGAACATCCTCCTCTCCCTGCTTTTGTCTCTTTCCAAATCCCAGTTAAGATCCGGAATGCCAATGTTTCTTAGTGCATTATTGATGAGGGGGCATCCACCTATGTGATGTCCGCTTCAGTTTGGAAACAACTCGGATCTCCTGAGTTGGCCCCTTCCATGATCACTCTCTAAGCATGGGATGGCCATGCCTCCAAGCCCATTGGCTTATTCTGCAATTGTCCTATCACTCTTGCGAGAAATACAGTTTGCGTTGACGTAGAAGTCATAGACGCTCCCTTGGAATACAACATTCTTTTGGGTCATAGCTACACTTATGTGATGTCAGTTGTCCCTTTTGCAGTTCACGCAAGATTTACTTCTCTCATAACGAAAATATAGTCACCATTGACCAGTTGACATATTACGATCCAAAGGCTCAGACCTCCCCTGAGTCCACTATCTCTTCGATAGCCAACAAGCAAACCATTTACCCTTTGACCAGTGTCTCACTTGGCATCTACAAGGAATCCTCCTTGATTGGTACTTTATCTGGTCTTCCTCCTCCTATCTCTAATCCCAGCTCATTGAATTTTTGTGTGATGTAATCATATCGAGCTTCTCTCAAGAGGCCCGCCTCAGCTAGTCAGCAATACTCTTGCCCTCCACAGTCATCTCCTAGCCCTTCGATGAAGCCTCTTGGACCTCCTCCTCCTGGCCCTTCAACTGGTACTCATGAGCCTTTTTATCCTCCTAGGTCAGTTCCTTCAGGCCTTAACCATTTAGGAGCCGTCCCACCTAGCCATTACCCCTCCGATCAGATATCATTCCCAGTCCCTCCACCAGACATCTATACGACACCTATCATGGCCACCCTCTCTCTACCTAACTTGACCATTAGGCTTCTGGTTTGGTACCTTGATCCTCCAACCGCCACCCCACCCAGTCAACCTAAACCTTATCTTGCTTTGACCCTGGTTCAACCGGTCCCCCTGACTTATCCCATTGTACCTCAACCACCTCAACAGGAACCACCTCTTATTGCGACTGCTTCGGGTAAGAAGGGAAAAGCTTGCAAAAGGGCCTCAAAGGTCAAAGTGGCCCCAACTGACCCTGCACCTCCTTCACTTCCAAAGCTCTGTGCTTTGTGTGATTTCATCGATCATGCCACCCATACTTGTCTCGAGTTGCCCCGCATCAAGCCCATGGTTAATTTCGCGTTCCCTGAGTCGACGGTCCCCGAAACCTCTACTTAGTCATCCACTGTTACCAAGAACAACAAGAATATTCACACCAAACACCCTTGTGCTTTGTTTGGTCTCCATGGCCATTACTCTCATCATTGTCCCCGCCTGACGTATTATCGTGCCTCTTTAGAGGTAGTTCAAGAATACGAGATTGAACAGAACCAATCCTCTTCTCCCGTACTTGCACAGTATGCTGCAGGCCAAACCGAGGATTTACCCACTCCTATTGACATTCCCCCCCTGATGTCGACATTATGGAGCATGCGGCCACCATCCTCTATCTTTCATCATCCTTGAGACCCTCGACAGAAGCTCCCTCTGAATCTTCTCCTATTGTTTCGCTTGACCCCCTTTCAGCAAACACCCCAGGCTCAACATCAATAGATCCTTTATCTTCTTTTTCTTACTTCATCTCCCGCAATGATGCACATGTGAGTCTTTCTTCTCATGATGATGATTCAGGTAGCCCTGCCGTGTCATGTGGTCTCCCTTCCTCCTGTCTTTCCACCTCCTGTTGTGACAATGACATCATGGAAGCTACGTCCACCCCTGACTTCATCTTTCCTGCCCATAAATAGGATGCTATCATCCATACCGTTGGTGACTTATGCAGCCTAAGCTCAAGCTATGTCTCTTGTAGCTCCCACATTTTCCCTAATCAGCAGCATGTGGGAAGTAGACATCCTATCTAGATCACTCCCTTCCACAGAGTGCATTCGATTTCTACTATGCATTCAGGTTACCATCATTTTTCTTTACCCTCCCATTTATTTCCTTGTGGAACCTTTCATAGGGACCCCCCGTTAACACCTTATATTAGTTTTTCCGATGGTGCAAGTCGCTACTCTCAGAATTTAGCCTTGGCAGGTTGGTCCATTTTTACCCCTTTGTAGGCACTTGTTCTTTCAAACGGTGTATGCATTGGTAATTCTACCAATAATCAGGCTGAATATGATGTTGTGCGAGGTTTATTAGCCAATTCCATTTCACACCACATCCTCCACCTTCATGCTCGTTTAGATTCCCTGCTTCTTGTCATGCAATTGAATGGTGTATATCGTGTGCATAATCCTATCCTTTTTAGAAGATATTTACAAGTGAAGCTTTTGATGCGTGAATTTGAAATCATTACTTTCAGTCATGTACCTAGAGCACAAAACCACTACGTAGATAGCATTGCAAACCATATTTTGGATTGGCATTTAACACACACATTTAACACAAGACAATAACATAAAAATATCAAAACAATGCATATCCATAGTATGTGTCATATAAAATGTTTTAGAGTTCATCAACTCTAATACATATTACATGCCCATAGCATGTTACCAAAAACTCAAAAATGGGGGCACCACATGCCCGTACACACTAATCACTATCTAGAGGATCCCGAACCAATGGCTCTGCCCCCGTAGCTCATAGATCACAAACACTATGTCTGGTCATCGCCATGCGTCGCATGATCCCTCACCATTCCGAAGGTAAACCAATACATTCCTCTATGTACTGGTCATCTAAGTCTTGCCATCCGCGCTCCAAAAAACTATTCAGATGCCTCTTACATCTATGACGGATGTCCTCCAGAAGGGCTGCTGCATCCTCATTTTGTTGCACCCTTAGTCCACTAGATCCTGCAGCCCCTGGTACTGTAGGACACCCCATGTACCCAGCCGGTTTTACCGATGTTGTATCTCCATACCAAAAGTAAAAGAATTAGTGCTACATACAATATTCTAAAAAAATTACATGCACGTAAAATATCAGCAATGTGGCACTTACCATCTGGTCCCGATATACGACTAGGTGGAAGTGGTAGATTCGGGTCCCCACAATAATTCATCCCACTATGGGGATAGTCGTCTATATACAGTGGCATCTGATACCAATGAACAAAGAAATTAGGATGAAACACTCATCCAACTGCTCCACCTCCTCCTCTGCACAGTATTCTCCCCCACCGACACATCCTAGGCTCTCTCGGGCCCCCATCTGGGAGCTGTATGCGAGGTCGAAGTGTCAGGATCTTCTCAAAGAAGAAAGGGCACAAAACTATACCATATGCACAGTCATGGTTCACTTGCTGCTTACATAGTGACAACTGTCATTTCAACAACGACAACATCATCTGGGCCCACCCATATTAGGTCCCACTCAAAACACTCTCCACCAACATCATCTATCCCCCTGTAATGTGATGGAGTGCCTAGTTTCCCAGGATCTGCAGCACCACTATGGCCACAACACAGGTCTCTAACCTCTCAAAATCCCTGATGGGTATCCAAGTCCCCTTGACTTGGAGACCTAGATGATAATGGTGCTCTACAAACTCTATGATATTCATCCCATGCAGTAATAATGGCTGAGTATTCCCTACCATCCCAAGTGGTGGGAGACCAGTCAGGAAATATATATCCTAGACCGTCAACTCGATCCGGTGCCCCTGCACTATAAATACCTCATGGTTCGAGTCCCAGTAGCTGAGAATCCGGGCCAATCACGGCTCCCCAGCTCTCATCAAAGGGTTCTCCACAAACTTCAAAACCCCAAACCTAGAAAAATCATTGCAGACACCCTGATCCTCCTGGATCTCCAAACGCAATGTGCCCAGGTCTCTCTCTCTCCAGTTGATCCATAATTCTTCCATACCTGCACAAAACCATCATATCAATCAATATGCATATATGAAAGACTATTTCTCATCAAAAAACCCTAGTGCTTAGCCAAAAAACAACACCAAAACACCCCTCTCGAACAAGTCGCACTTTTCAAGCCCTAATCTGGGACAGGTCGCACTTATCTGGCCAAAACCTGCTACCCAGGTCTCAGTTTTTGCCCCAAAAGTGCAACCTAGTCATGAGGAGGAGTAGAGGGCTTTTACTAATATTAGGGACCTAATCTGAACTTTTAATCCACTGAAAAGAAAGAGTAGGGTTAGGCCTCTTACTTGCAACTGACAGCTCCTGATTCCAACGGTCGATTTGTCCGCTACGATCATTGCAAGATTTAGGGCCTTCTCTCCTCTCCAAATTCACCACAGATCCACATGAAAATGAATGAATTTGGAGGGAAAATTCCTTATTAAAAGAGAAACCCTTGTTTCTTCTTTTGCTCACCGCGATCCAACCGTAGATCCATTTACCAAACCGTCTACACTATTGGAAAGCTCTCACTGAGCCCTCAAATGGGTATCTGTTAGTTTTTAGTGATTTGATACTTCACTAGGACACATTTTCCCAAGAAGCGTCACTTCACCCTTCCTCAAAAATCAAATTTCTTCACTTGCAACACTCGTACTGGGGGCACCATGTTGCCTCCATACTTGTCCATGCTCGTGTCGACTTTCTTCATGAGTTACCATCTGGTACTCTTGCTTTTAAGGTCCCCATTGGACCCTTTACATCTGTGGCAGCACCATCGAGTCACCCTTGTTTAGAGCATCCAAGCTGAGTCATCATTGCATTCATGGAGTCTATCCCCCTTTGCATCCCGCTATAGTCCTCCATCATTCACTGCTTGGTCCCTCTCTTGTGTCGCATATTATGGTCTTCAGTCCCACTATCCCCTATCCCTCAGGATGTGTCAGTCGCTGCCAGGTCATCCATGCCCTTTATGCTCTAACAAGGGAAGTCGTATGTTCATTACATAGTTCCCCCAATTTCATCATCATCATTGGTGTTAGTCTGTTAGTCAATCTACTATTTTCTCTCATGCCCTAGTTGAGGATCCCTTATTACCTCACCTATGGCGGACCTCCTTTTTTTGACATCAGCTCATTCATTCCAGAAGAGAGGTCTAGAGGGAAATGTACCTTGGTTCCAACTTACACTTTGGTTTGGTGCCTCAGATCAGGCAAAGGGACTCCTTATTTCCCTTTGACTTGATTGTTTCTCAGCTCCAGCTCCTTTCAGTATGATCGAGATCCGTATACTCGATGGTTCAGTGATGCAGCAGCTGACATTGATGATTCCTGAGTGTGTGTGAGATGTCTCAGCCCTCATGAGGGGGTGGCCCTACAGGTAGCCCCCCACACACTCGGATGACCTATTCATCACAACCTTCGATGCATATCCATACATTTGATGATGTTGGCATCAGCTGCTTGTAGCACCATTTTATTTTCATTTACCAATTAGATTTTTAGAGCCCTTTCCTATTTTCAGGGGCATATGGGTTGTATTTATATCTCATGTACTCATATATTGTTGTACAAAGTCCTGGCTGTTATCCCAGGTACAATATGTATGTGGGATCCATTATCATGTTATTTATCTGGCTCATGTTTAGGCCAGCATATGCTTTATTATTGCATTCTATGGTTTTCTGGGTGCCTTATTATTGGTACTATTGCCTCGACGGCATAGGTATGCCTCCCCTACCACCTATAGTAGGTACTCATCAAAAATACTTGTCGCACTTGCAAGTCGCCTCCTCAGGGTCTAGTTCTTTCAACACTTTGGTTTACCTTATACTTCTCTCACTTTGACTTCCCCTTCGATGTCTAGTGATTGAGTTCTTAAAACGTATTTCGGTCATGCGATTAGCTCCTAACACTCGCACACTGGGGGGCAATCTGTTACACCATTTTTTGGTCATCTAACCTATTATCATTAGATGGAACCAAGTACATCATGTAAGACCAATTTTACTCCAAGTAAAATTTCTTTCCCTATGAAAATAACTTAGTAAACCACCTTTATTAAGTTGTTTATGGTCTAAACAGGAAACCCCATAAGGAAATATTAAATAAATATACATTTGTTTGATTTTCCTCAAGAAATAATTAGTTAAACAGTAGTTTAATTAATATTTCCGGTTATAGTTAACCCAAAACAAGGAAATTGATTATATAAATCATTATTTATCTTATTATTTTCTAAGAATAATTGTTTAAATCTTATTTAAATAATATTCTTTATTAAATATGGCTAATTCACCCTTAAATAATTAAATAAATCATTCTTTATTTGATTATTACTCAACCATATCCTTAAAATAATAAATAAATCATTTATTTATTTATTATTACTTAATCACATCCTTAAAATGATAAATAAATCATTTATTTATTTATTATTTACAAATAAGGGGATTTGACTCAAGTCAAATTCCTTTTCCCTCCAATAAATATAATAAAATATTCCATAAAAGTTGGATATAGATTTGGTTAATAATATTTTAATTATGCACCAATCTCTAGACTAACTTAATATTTTGTTATAAATAGAAGGGATTTCCCATTCATTTGTCACCTTTTGTTTCCTAAAGATCACTCTAGATCTCAACTCTTGGTCTGGCTATTGAGCCATTATCATAGCCATAATTTTCCATTTTTGTCTACGTTTTCTACACCATCAAGAGAGAGGAATTCTAAATCTGAAGTTCTTAGGACTTACAAGAACCCATCCCATTGAGGAGAACAGGGAAAACCCTCTTGTGTTTTCCTCCCAGGTGCCCTTAATATAAAATTTCATTGGATATATTCTTGTCTTGTCTATTAGATATATGGAGTAAATCTTATTTTTCTACTGTTTAATGTCTTCTAATGCATAGATCTATATTTTTGTAGCATTTTTCTTGATCATCTAACTACAGATTTGAAGATATTAGCAGTCATTTCTTCTATTAGGGTTGTTTGTTATGCGCAACTAAAGTGGTCTTTTTTCGTACACCTCGACAAGATTCATACTAACACATATATTTTTAGGTTTTGTTAAATTAGGGTTTATGAGAAAACCCTTGTAATAGCTAAAATGTGATCCTAGGAAAGAAACCCTAGGTGTATATTCATTTGTATGATAGAAACCACAGTTTGATTGAAATTGTTGTATTTCTAACTTTTATGTATTGATAATTTTGTCGTGGGTTTACCTAGTAGGTATGGATATTGATATGAGATCCTAGTACATAATAATGAGACCCTATATATGTATATGAAAGTATGTGATCTTGACATTTGATGAAATATAGGGCACACAAAAAACCTTAGTAGAGATTAATATTCTAGGGTATGATGATATTGTTTTTGATTAGTGATATAATTTAGCTTTGATGATAAAATCTATGGGTTTGCAACAAACTCTAGTAGAGTCTCACATGTAATTCTAAAAGCATATTATTGAAACCTTAGATGTATAATACAATGATATATTGTTATTTATATTATTGATATCTGGGGCTTTATGTCACAAAGATGGAGTCTAGGGTTTATAATGAAACACTAGTGTAATATCCCAAAAGGGAGAATGCAGTAATACAAAAACACAATATAAGAACTGTAGCAATGTAAACAAATAATCTAAAGACACCACATAAATGTACAGAATAGACGAGCCATTTTCCTAATAGGAGCTGTACAAAAAAGTACAACAATGCTCAAAATATGAGACACTCAACCCAAAGAGATGGCCAAGAATGACCCCAAAATGATCCCACAAGAGGGACTGAGTAACTCTTGAGCTGTTGGAAAGAAAACTAAGTTTTCCTTCTACAAATGCCGTGACTACAACTGTTGGGAAAATGTAAAAGTGTAGATTTTTCAGTTTTGGAGCTCCAATAATGTTGAAACTTAAGATTCGGGCTCTATGATGAATACCCAAGATAACCCAGAAAGGATTTCCAGATCTGACAATCTTGGAAAATCACCCTCTTAGGCCCTGCAACTATGACTGATGGGTATGCAGATCTGAAGAATAATTTGAAGAATTATGGCTGCAATATGATGTACAATAGATCTATGCTTGAAGGGTTGATCCCTTTGCTAGATCTTCAAGCTATAATCTTAAGATCTAGCTTCTCTTTCCTCCTCCACTGAATGTGGCTACTGATTACTCAATAACTTCAGAAAAAATGTGCTGTCAAGGAGGGAGAGTCTCAAGCCTACTGCTAAATATGGAAAATCAGCTCAAAAATGGTGGAAACAATGAATACAAGGTGAGGAGATGGTCCCTCACAGGATTTTCAACTGAAATACTGGAAACTTCCTTCCTTCAATAGATCTACAAGATTGGACTGTGCAATCCTTGATGGGACTATTGCTGCATGGAGGTAAAATATGATGGCCTGAATTCCAGATATAGATCTGATGCTCCTGAAAGGCTGAACATGAACCACAAGGTCAAAGGATGAATCCTCCATCAGTTTCCTAGCTAAACTGCTAGAAACAACCACCACCTCTCAAGCCCTCAAGTAGGAATGTGTTATTCTTAAGAATAAATGTTCATATGAGAGTGGTTGAATGTGGCACCAATTCCTGAAGATGTATGGAAGCTCAAAGAAACCTTCCCAGAGTAGGCACTTGAAGTCCCCTATGGGTAAGGGTGGGATTTTCGCTCAGAAGCACCCATGTTCTAAACAAGACTGCAGAATTAGCTAAACGGCATAAGCATGCATAGAAATGTCACATGAAAAATCTAGATCTAAACAGATCAAAATAATAATACAAATCCTGCCTTCTATTTCTTCCTTCATTTCCCTTATATGCTTTGTGAGCCTTCCATAGCTTTGGCCCACCTCATAACTGTGCTACACATGTGGCCACTATCTTCATGAAGACTGTGTTGTGTCTCCATGTGCTCCACCATCTCTATATTTAATTACCACTTTCTCCATCATGTGTGCATTAGATGCTCTACTTTCTCCACTATCTCATCATTAGTGCTTTATAATATTACTTTGAATGACCATGATCTCAGTTGACCTCCTCCAAGATCTCCGTGATTTTACATTAATGATCCATGATCTCTACTCTTTCTTCATTTAAGAAGCTACTCCACTACTCCATAATGTAGATCTAGATCTAAAATATCCACATACATATATCAAAAGTGGATTTTATTCATATATGGGGTTTGTGGGTCCCTCCACCCTCTTATTTAATTAATTAATTATGAAAATTAAGAACTCTAATATTCCAATTATCTTATGGAAAATTGGGAATATTACAGTCCTCCCCACCAAAATGTTGCTTGTGCTCAAACATCCTCCCTCCAAATGGCATCCTCATATGGAAGGCTTCCCCATCTTCCACAATGTGTAATGCATGCCCAGCTCCAAATTTTCCTCTCTAGAATATCTATAATGGCCTCCAAATGAAAAGTTAGATGCTTCTCCTCATCAATGAATCTGCAAGTGGCAACCATATGATGTCCAAATATCTCCTCTATACATGAGAAACGTGAAATCAAGTGGTTTCTTCCCAAATTGGAAAGTCCCAACTCATGATCTATCTCTCCAACCTATGTTACACAGAGTATATTTCATCTCTCAATGCTCTCATCATTAGCCCTGTTGGCCTTGTAGGATCCAAACATCACATCAACATAATGAAAAAAAAGAAGTAGAGACATATGGATGAACATGTACAATGTCAAACCACACTCTCCCAATAACAAACACTGCAGTAAAGCCTTCTGCTACCATGCTAGATCATCATGAAAACAAGTAAGAGAGTCATACTCTCTCATTAGAAGCCACCACAGTAATGCTTCTTGCTGCCATGCCAAACTAGCATCAATATAAGTATGAGAGCCATACTCCCTAAAAAGAATCTACCGCAGTGATTCCTCTTGCTGCCACACCACATCATCATTGTACCAAGTACAATGACCATAATCACGCAACAAAAGCCAATGCAGTAAGGCCTCCTGTTTCCATCCTCCATAAATATCATGCAATGTATGGGGAGAAATCAGCCCATACTCTCCAAATAGTAACCAAAGAAATAAGGATTCTTGCTGCCTCCTTACATTATCATGATGTAAGTCATGGAGAAACAACATAATGATTGACATGTGGAATGTCACAATAGAACAATACAAATAAGCTCCCTTATACCACATCATGTGAGAGTTATGTCTTGTCCCAAACCCAAATACATACATGAACATAAGATATATCCCAAACAGAAATACATGTAAATACATGAGACATATCTGAAACAAGATAAAATATATGGAAATAAGATACATCATGAGATGTCCAAACTCTCTCATCAATAACCAGGGTAGCCATGCCTCCTGCTACTGCATGTCATCATTGATATACATGGCATGGATCTTGCAAATGTGAGATGTGGGGTAGTATCCATACTCACCCAAAATAAATCAGCACAACCATGCTTCTTACTACCCGGTATCATAGATCTGCAAGAGGGTTGGAAACCTCCTACTCCTCATCTGGATCCATTCATCCCGATGTCGATGATGAATCATTCGAAGCTCAATATTGGTATCCATCCAAGGTGGAATACCAATCTCCTCCAACTGAATAGATTTTCACTCCATGAAATGTTGAAGTGCACCTCCTTTGAGGTCTCTCCATGAGATCCTCTCATCAATGGCCCATTGGAACCCATAAGGCTTTATACATGTTGAAGGTAGACATTCCTTTTTGAGTTGTGAGGTGCTTATCAAGGAAACCGCATCATGATAATGGGGAATTCTCTCCATCATAATATGTCTACAATCTATCATCTGTCCCTCATGTGCTTCATGAGTGAATCTACCTTCCGAATGCTCCATGAATAATGGGGCCCTCATCTCATCACTGTTGCTCAATCACAATGTTGTAGATCTACATGGTGATACATGAGCTATATCATGACCATATACAATGTTAAACTCATAGTCTAGCATTGTACTGAATAGGACTGTGCTCCCGCGATCTTTTGAAAATCCACACTTCAACACAAAGTGTTGGGTGTAGCTCAACCATGACAAACTGGGATAGCTATACATCTTCTCCTTGATCAAATCAAGGGTCCTCTGTGCAGTGATAATTTTCTACTCAAAATCAACAAGGTGCTCTAATCCTTGGTTATGCACTTTCCCTGATGGCATGGTCTCAAAAATATTAATATGAGTTAGTGAAATAATGTGAGATGAAAGTATATGCAAGCCTTGGATAAGTTGAATCTTGGGAACATATTTCACATCTACAAGAGTTCCTCCAATTGGTGCAATGGCCTCTCCAACTGCTGGTAATGATGATGACTTCATCTCCTCTACTGTACCAGCGTTGGTATCTTCCTCCTCCTCCTCATGCATCTCATGAATCATGCACGAGACTCCATATGTCAAGAGATCATGACCATCTTGCAAATATTCAAGTGTTCCTCCTCTTTATGTAAGTACATTTGCAGCTGGTGGTGGTGGTAGAGGCTCCTCCTCCTGAGTGATAATGAGGACATCTTCCTTTTTCTCTTCATGCACTATCTCCTCAATGATGGGATATGTCTCTATGTAATATTTCTCTGGTTTCTTCCTACCAAAATTTTTCTTCGGTCTTTGAATAAAATTTGCATAAGAAGACACTTTCATATGGGACAAATGACTGAACCACCAATCTCTTGCTTCACCTTATAGGTGAAGCGCTGCAATCTCCACAACCTCTCTTTCCACTACAGGATATTGCAAAAATATTGTAGCTAACTCTTCCCTCCAAGCCCTCATTTTTCTTGTGGAATATCCATCAAATGTAGGCAAGAAGAATCTATGCCTCTTTCTTCTATTATTGTTGCAAGATCTCCTCTCCTCTTTGAGTTGCAAAAACTGTTGGAGAGTTAGATTCTCCTTGAGAGCTCTAGGTTGTGCTTTGTGCTCGGATAGATATTTAATAATTAGGGTCTCATTGCCCAAGTCTCCTTCATATTCACACCATTCCCTTTCCTTTTCAAATTAAGTGGATCTTGTAGAATGATGTGAAGCTCTTTTCTTCTTCGGTTGCTTCTTCTGCTGATAGGAAGTGTTGGGACCTTCCTCATCAAATATTATTCTT
The DNA here is from genome assembly GCA_034641835.2 of Pinus albicaulis. Classification (NCBI taxonomy): domain Eukaryota; kingdom Viridiplantae; phylum Streptophyta; class Pinopsida; order Pinales; family Pinaceae; genus Pinus; species Pinus albicaulis. The sequence continues at coordinate 670,408,324 of CM076574.1, read as the reverse complement.
GGATCCTCCTTTTTCCTTTCTTTTTTCATTTGTTCGACCTCCTTGGAGATATTTTGCATGGATCTAAAGAGAAGGGTGGGAAAACAACAATCCTCCTTCATGATAGATCTCTACTATTTGATTCTTATTTTGATGCAAAAGATGAAGTGCCCACAATTTGAGCCAAAGATCATGCTCTGATACCACTATAATATACCAAAAGGGAGAATGAAGTAAGATAAAAACACAATATAAGAACTGCAACAATGTAAACAAATAATCTAAATACACCATACAAATTTATAGAATAGTTGCGCCATTTTATTAATAGGAGGTGGAAAAAAAAGTACAATAGTGCTCAAAATATGAGACACTCAAGCCAAAGAGATGGCCTAGAATGACTCTGAAATGATACCACAAGAGGGAATGCGTAACTGTTGAGCTACTTGAAGGAAAAATGTGTTGTCCCTGCTGTAAATGTTGGGACTGCAATTTCCGGTAAAATGTAAAAGTGTAGATATGGTATTTATGGAGCTACGATGATGCTAAAACTTAAGATTCGAGCTCTATGATGAATACTGAAGATAACCCAGAAAGGATTTCCAGATCTGAAAATCTTGGAAAACACCCTCTTATGCCCTACAACTATGACTACTAGGTATGCAGATCAGAAGCATAATCTGAAGAATGATGGCTGCAATATGATGTACAATAAAATCTATGCTTGAAGGGTCAATCCCTTCACTAGATCTTCAATCTAGAAGCTCAAGATCTAGCTTCTCTTTCCTCCTCCACTGAATGTGGTTACTGATTATTCAACAACTTCAGAAAATTGCACTGTTAAGGAGGGAGAGTCTCAAGCATGCTGCTAAATATGGAAAATCATCTCAATAATGGTGTAAACAGTGAGTACAAGGGGAGGAGATGATCCGTCACAAGATTTCCAGCTGAAATACTAGAAAATTCCTTCCTCTAATATATTTATAGGACTAGACTATGCAATCATTGAGGGGACTGCTGCTGCATGGAGGTAAAATTTGATGGCCTAAATTCTGGATATAGATCCGCTGCTCCTAAAAGGATGAACATGAAGCCCAAGGTGAAAGTATGAATCCTCCACTAGTTTCCTAGCTGAATTGCTAGAAACAACCATCACCTCTCAAACCCTTAAGCAGGAATGTGTTATTCCTGAGAGTGAATGTGCATATGAGAGTGGTTGAATGTGGCACCAATGCCTAATGATGTATGGAAGCTCAAAGAAACATTCCCAGAGTAGGCACTCAAAGTCCCCCATGGGTAAGGGTGGGATTTCCGCTCAAAAACACCCTTGTGCTAAACAGCACTGCAGACATAGCTAAACAGCATAAGCATGCATAGAAATGTCACCTGGAAAATCTAGATCTAAACATATCAAAATAATAATACAAATCACACCTTCTATTGATGCCTTCATCTCCCTTATATGCTTTGTGAGCCTTCCATAGCTCTGGCCCACCTCATAACTGCACTGCACATGTGGCCACTAGCCTCCATGAAGACTGCGTTGTCTCTCGATGTGATCCACCCTCTCTACATTTAATTTTCACTCTCTCCATCATGTGTGCATTAGATGCACTACTTCCTCCACTATATCATCATTAGTGCTCTATTATCTTACTTTGAATGCACCATGATCTCAATTGACCTCCTCCAAGATCTCCATGATTTTACATTAATGATCCATGATCTCCACTCTTCCATCATTTAAGAAGTTGCTCCACTACTCCATAATGTAGATATAGATCTAAAATATTCACATACATATATCAAAAGTGGATTTTTTTCATCTATGGGGCTTGTGGGTCCCTCCACCATCTTATTTACTTAATTAACTATGAAGATTAAGAACTCTAATATTCCAATTATCTTGTGGACAATTGGGAATATTACAACTAGGAAGAAGTTGAAGTCTAGTATATAAAAAGTTGTCTCTTGATGATTATGAACCTAACTAGGTTTATGTATTCAATGTCGAAAGTTTGAATGTTTTGGTGCTTATTTTATAAATGACTTCATTTTGACATAGTAAACTTTATGATTCTGTATATTTGTTTTTTGTTGTACTTGCTATTAAATATTCGCAGATACATAATCTTCAGTATGTTGAAGATTTTTGTATTGAAATATGCTAATAATGATGTTCGTAAGAATGATGATGATAAATATGACCTTTCTACCATTAGAAATAAATAAAGTCTTGAAAGAATGATTTTTCTCTCATATTATGAAGTTTTTGATTTCCCCAACTTGAGAAGGATACTAGATAGAATAAAGGGTATATGTCCTCAATTGAGAGGGGGGCATATTATAACTGTGAATACCTTGAAGTAATAATGAAACCAAATGAATGAAATTTCTACAGGCAAATGTTCGTGATTCATGAAATTGCAAACAAAATACTTGAGAAGTATTGAGGTTGTATTTGGTGCTACTGAAAACGTGAAAGAAGAAAAATTACAACAATATGTATTTGGATAACTTGATGATTATATATGCAACATATGAATGATTGAGGACCCCGAAGATCTATGTTTATTTTAGTATGTATTTAAAAGTTTATTACTGATTGGGGTTGTGATTGTGCATGATATCTCCATAAAAGTTTTAACATTTGAAGCATGCTTGATTGGTGGATATATATCTGATTTAGCTGATTAGGAGATATGAAACATCTTATGGAAAGATACTTGGGAGGACATCTAGCCAACCTATCTATTTATTTCTAGATCCCAAAGTAGGGAGGGTGGCATTGGTCATGGAGATCCGACCTTGGATGCATAGCTAGATCCCTCAAAATAAGGAAAAGACCCTCTAGTGGATGTTTTTGAGGAACCCCTTATAAAAATACCCCATACATCCGTTTCTAGCGGAGGTTAATAGAGGAGGTTGGCGGGCGGAGGGTTTTGTGGATGTTTTCCTCTCGTTGCGCTTATCATTCAACATCGCACTGGTGCTCCTTACAAGAGAAAGGACCGGTGCACAAAAAAAATTGGCACACCAGACATTGTGTGCTCCATACACACCCACCCGCTGCGTCATATTACTATAGAGCACCAGTGCTTCACAACTCTTCTGTGCTGGTGCATCATAAAACACCGCGCCAAAACCGAAACCGCCCAGTGCAGTATTAAGAAACCGCACTGGTGCATCATAAAAAAATGCGCCAAAACGGAAACCGACCAGTGCATTAGTAAGAAAAAACACTGGTGCACCTATAAACCATGCGCACCAAAAAAGGGTTAAATAAAAAAAATATTACGACAAAAAAAGCAGATTTTTCGTTTTTTCAGTGCTCCAGAGTTCTCAATTACTAGTGCACTCTACAAGGGAAAGCATCAGTGTGCACAAAACATTGGCACACTGGACACTGTGCACTCTGTACACACCCGCCCAACACGTCCTATTACTGTAACACACCGATGCTTCACAACTCTTTCATGCTGGTGCATCATAAAACACAGCGCCAAAACAGAAACCGCCTCGTGCGGTGTGAAGAAATCGCACCAGTACATCATAACACACTGTACCAAAATAGAAATGGGCTGGTGTGTTCGTATGAAACAACATCGGTGCGCCTATAAAACACGTGCACCAGAATAGGGTTAAATAAAAAAAAATCACGGCCAAAAAATTACTTTTTAAACTTTTCTTCTCTCAATCACCAGTGCGCTCTACAAGAGAAAGCACCAATCGCACAAAAAATTGGCACACTGGACACCATGCACTCCATACACAATTTCCCAATGCGACCTATTACTATAAAGCACCGGTGCTTCACGACCATTCCACCTCGATGCATCACAAAACACCACGCCAAAATAGAAACAGCCCGATGCGGTGTTAAGGAACCGCCCCGATGCATCATAAACAACGCACCAAATCTGAAACCGCCTGGTGCAGTCTTAAGAAATCGCACTAGTGCGCCTATAAAACCCCACACACTGGAACATGGTTAAATAAAAAAAAATTACGGCCAAAAACCCACATTTTTCACTTTTCTCAGTGCTCCAGAGCTCTCAAGCACTGGTGCAATTTATCCTTTCCTAAGCCGTCCTGACATCGGTGCTCCCATTGCACGCACTGCTATTGTGCATTGGCCACAAATCTCCAGCTTTCATTTTGAAAAATGGTGGGAAATTTTCTTTTGCAAATTCTACAGCCAATATGCCTCCTCAATGGTGAAATGTACAAGTATTTTTCTAGTTTTTCCATAATTAAGATTTTTAGCGGATTAGAATTTCAAATAACCTTAAAAATAAACATTAAAGAAGTTTTTTTTTTTTTTTGTCACGCGATGCACATGAGCCGTTCGGCTCGCACTGATAAGTGGGGCTTCCTGTAAAATTTACAAGCTGCACCATAGCCCGTGCTAACGGTATCCACACCGTGTCAGGGGCGGTACCGGAAGGCGCCCCGCATTATTTTAAAATTTTAAAAAAAGTGTGGTGCGGTCTTTTAGCCGGTCACAACGTTGACCATGGGAGTAGCAACTCGGTGCGTTGATGGAAATATCTGCCCCGGTGCTTGTTAGTGCACCGCATTCAGAATTTTGGCAGGGTCAACAGTGCGGCCGGGTAAAAGACCGCACCATTGATTATGTAATTTGTTAGGAAGTCGGTGCGCTGGCACGACTATACGTGCCAGGGCATATATTTTAGTCAACGCACCGCTCTTTTGACACCATACATATTCAACAGTGCTTGAAAAAATTTCAGGTGCACCGCATAAAGTGCGTTTTATGTCATCTGGGGCACTGCCACCAGTGCGCTACAAACAAAAGCCACACTGAAACCGGTGCATGACTATTTTTTTGGCACAGCAACTGGTCTGTTTTTTTTTCCAAAAAAAATTATATATGTATATTCCTAAATACATGTCTGATTTAATAAAAAAAATATTTAATATGTCAATGATTCAGAGAGAAGAGGAGGAACAACAACAACAATAGGAAGAGCAGTATGACATGCTTTGCTAGTAGGAGGCACGAGAGAGGGAGAGAGATGCATACCCTCACCCTATTATAGCAGATACCCAGGGGCTCCTAAGGCAGGTAGGTCTCCTCAAGTTCTATGAGGAGGCTACTTCCCTAAAGGCCCATAGTGTTATTTTGAGACATCTTATCCGTAGGTAGAATGCCCACCAACAGGCTTTCCAAGTTGGTCCTGACAAGTGGTACACACCCATTTAGGAGGAAATTTATTTCATTATAGGTTTATCGAGGAGAGGAGTGGATTTTCCCTCGTACCTAGAGGTTCCAGCTGGTTGTGTAGAAGGGAGTCAGTTAGTTCACTCCCAGAGATACATTGGAGCAGATGTACTGTCTCCTTCAGAGTTTTAGGTACCTGGAGATCAGTTATGTATTGGTGCATTTGGTAGATAGGACGTGCAGTGCCTCTCACTTCTCATTTTGACCATTTCACACAACACCAGTGATGGGAAATGCATTAATTTCCTGATTCTATATTATGTTGATTCTTTAGTACAAGAGCCATGACTTGTCAGGTGGTCTACCATTTTTTTGCAGCAGTTTTGTATGGCCTTAGATAGATGTCGTGCTCATGCACAAGGGAGGGTCAAATTCCCTTTTTCTTCAGATATTTTTTATTTATTTTTTGAGAGGTTTCCATAGATGAGGCCTACTTTTTTTTGGTAACCTCGTAGGCCGATGTTGGAGGCCCGAATGCACATGTGGGGGAAGATGATGCCCAAGAGGGGAGAGACTATGTTTCCAGCCAGGATATCGCATGATGCACTAGACTTACTAGCAAGTGTTGACGAGCTGCATCCCTTCATTATGGTCCCCTGTGCTTATGCTAGATTAGATTGGCGAGGGTGTACCAACATCCTCTTCACATATGATGAGCCGCCAAATGATAGAGGTAATATTACTATTTTATTTATATTTATTCTAACATTTTCTTTAACTTGTTTTTATTAAATTATGTAAATAAATTGTCTAATTATTGTTGTGTACTTTTATATATTTTGCAGACATTGGCTCTTTTAATGGAAAGTAGATGCCAGAACCACCACATGATCCAGGTGTGGATCCTGATGACAATCAGGACATGGTAGATGTCAAGGATCATGATCAGGAGGCCGATGCAGAGAGACATGCTCCTGATGGTGCGCCGATACCGCCTTTTTCTAGGCGTGGTTGACCTGATATGAGATACAGGATGGAGTTGGTAAACCAACTGACTGCATTGATTGTTGAGGCAGGCATCATGCTCGCTCATTGCAAAGACATACAAGCTGATGATAGGCTACTACGAATGTGGAGAGGCATGCCGCGTGACATGTACAGCTTGATGCGGCATGTCGTAGGAGCTATGATAGTTGTTAAACGACTGAGGAGGATTTTTGCACGTTATAGGCGTGGTCAAGCCGCAGCACGTGATGGATAGTCCGCGAGCAGCAACTCATCATATCATGATTTTTCACTCATGTTGCGCTTGATGAGAATGAGGCTCCACTAACATCTAGCAGTCATCATGGATATGAGTCTTGACCATCGTCGATGTCTAGTCAACAACCTACAGCATCCATCAGTACTAGTCATGATCATGAGAAGGCTGGACCATCGACCTTCGAGGCTACGCCATTGACTAAGAAGGCCTCCACTAGTACTGCTTATTTTGATGTTGTACTACCACCAGCTGATCCATCCATCAGTACTAGTCATGATCATGAGCAGGTTGGATCATCGACCATCAAGGCTACACCATTGACTGAGCAGGCCTCCACTAGTACTGTTATTGATGTTGTGCTACCACCAACTGATCCATGACATTTATATTACATTTTTGTATTTTTAACATTATATATATATATATATATATATATATATATATATATATATATATATATATGTGGTCCATGTATTTTATGTTCATGTTGCAGTTGTACTTAATTTACATGTTGGTGATCATCATGATGTGTATATTGTTAGTTCATGTTAGATATGTTCATTTAATGTTTAGCTTGCAGATAGATGTGTATGTGATAGCATGAGTTATTTGACATGAGATGTATATTTCATGTTTGTGTTGTGATGATGTTAATATATAATGTTAATTTGATGTTTGAATGTGTATTTTAGTCGAATATGATGTTTGTACGATGGTTATCATGATTTTGATGTTTATTAACTAATTTAATATTAAATGAACATGATATTTATTAAATATTATGTTGTGATTGTAATTTAAATTTAAATTTTAATTGTATGTAAAATTGTATTTGTATTTTTAATTGTATGTAAAATTAAAATTAAAATTCTAATTCTAATTCTAATTCTAATTGTATGTAAAATATTTGTAAAATTTTAATTGTATTACTGTGAAAATTTTAATTGTATTAATGTGAAATGATTTTATTAAAATATTTAAATTTGAAAATTTGTAAATAATTGTAAAATAATAAATCTAGAATAATATGAATTTTTGTAACATAATAAATTTTAGAAAATAATGCAAATATATTCATGTACTTTAGAATTATCATTATTTTATTATGATCTTACATACAAAAGAAAGAACTTTATACAGTCTGGTGCGCTTATCATCATAACACGCACCGGTGCGTTTTATTACTCAGAAGCACCGGTTCTTCACAACTCTTCTGCACCGGTGCATCATAAAACATCGCGCCAAAACAAAAACCTCGATCTTACAAACCGCCCCAGTGTACCTATAAAACAGTGCGCACCAGAACAGGGTTATTCTGTAAAGTGCAGTATTGGAGCAGTGGAGGGTTCGAATCGCGAGAAATAATTTTTTTGAGGAGATGAGTGTTTGAAAAGACGAGATTTTGAATTTTGGTTGAGAATTTTATAGCAGATAAAATGAGTGATTCAAGCAGAAAGACGAACAAAGACGCTTACAGGGATGCAAATGGTTGTAGAGCTCGATAGAGTACAAAAGAAGAAAAGGAGTACAGGTTGAGACCGATAAAGAGAATTCAGTTGAGGCTGACGATAGGGTTAAGAGGTCCCATGATGGAGAAATGGAGAGTAGAGTTGATGGAAGAGAAAGATCAATCAAGGAAATCGATAAAGCCAAGAGGCACCATGAAGGGAATGATTCTGATTCCCTTAAGGAAAGTAGAGAAATATCAATTGACATTTTTTATCGGGCTGGTAGGTCCCATGAAGGGAAATATTATCCATAATGCATTTAAAAGAAGCTAGGGGTATTGTCCGAGCTTCGTTTGGCTTACATAAACTTTTACCGGCAAAGATGACGTCGCATAAAATCACATCTTCGGCTTTCAATTGAACCTGAATGACATCTCTAACTTGTCTGATTTGTGGCCCTATGGATGAAACTGGTAATATGTTTGCTTGTATTATAAATGGAAATCCAGTGACCATTTATGTGGGAAGAAAAGCATAGATACCTGTAGCTACCATATTTCCACCTGCAAATCAGTTTTCCATTGGAAAAGCTAATGTAATAGCCTATTTTGCAATGTATTTCCTTTTCTCAACCCTATACTCATTTTCTATGGGAAACCATTGCCTCCACATGTAATAACTACATCGTCTAGTCGAAAATCAGTCTTCTTTTTCTAACAAATGCAGAATGAAGGACTCGTTATCATTTCTCCCAGAACATTACCCTTTTGCAGATTATATGTACTAATTGCTGGCAGGTCATCCATCTATCTGTAGATTATATTCTAAAACATATTGGTTGCAAATAGTTAAGTTCCAATTATAACAGGTTCACATTCCACAATTTCCCACTTGGGCCTTGTAGTATTGCATCTTCACACACCCCACATTGCATTCTCTCCACATAATCAGTGGGGACCTCCTGCAATAAACAAAATGCATTGGAATAATAGTTATTTCCATCAATAATTTATCCAATTCCAATTTTCAATTTTAATTCTAATTCTAATTCTCAAGAAATAAAAAAAATTCTAATTCTCAATTTCTATGGATGGAGTTCACTAAATTTTGGTGTACACACCAAAAAGTAATTTCGGTGCCTTAACCGGAAATCAGTGCTACTATACATATAACTGCACCGGTGCCGGTGTTACAAAAAGATGCACCGGTGCAGTGCTATTAAGTGACGCATCGGTGATAAATACACGCAAATAAAAAAAGCACAACTCTATTTTCTTTAAGTGAAAAAAAAGCGGAAAATTGAAAAATGGGTGGAATTTTTTTTTCGAAAATCTAATTTCATAAAATAATTCTTTAAATACTAAATACTTTTCATTATTTCACTATTTTTTCTAAAAAATTTAGCCAGATATTTGTAGGACACATACCTGGAGCAAGAGAGCACGAGGGCACTATGGAGCAGCGAAATACGTTTGAACAGAAGTATTCAGACAATCAGAAACCCAGCCTCTGGTGATTCAAACCCTGTATCATAGAATTTCAAACCATCTCGTGATTAAATTTGATTATTTTTTTGCTTTTTCTGCAGTTTTTTTACTTTTTCTACAGTTTTATCCATTTTTATCCTAAACCCTTCATTTTTTTGTTTTTACCCTTTCTTCTCCCTATTTCTTTGATTTCAGAATTAGGGCTTTTCATTTTAGATTGAAATCCAACCCACGGGACAACTTGCATAGTCGGATCCCAATCCATTCGACCACTACGTGAATTTTTGGAAAAAATGGATTTTTTTTATCGGTGCGCCCTGCATAACCTAGTGCACCGGTGTGCTGTATTATAAAGCGCACCGCGCAAGTACCGTGTGATAAAAAATTTGAAAACAATTTTTTAAATCAGTGCGCCATATCTGAAATAGGGCACCGATGCTCCATTTTACGAGGATATCACCGTATGGTCTATTACACTTTTTTTGCGGTGTGTTTATAATACCCCACACACCATACGGTCTATTATACTATTGTGCGGTGCATTTTTAATACCCCCACGCACCGGCGGCGGTGCATACATCATGAAAGGCGCACCGATGTCTTGAGATTTATTTTTTACCTGAAAATTTGACAATTTATTTATAAATATATTAATGAATGATATGGTACAGGTTTCAGATTGATAAATAAATGACTGAAAATAGATCAAATAACAAAAATACTGATAACACATCAAGAAAAGAAAAAAATGTAAGTTCATCGTAAATTCTTTATAAAAAATATAATTTTTGAACTATATGTAAGTTTAACTAATATTTATTGTTTACTGTGTATCATGCAGAGCCACAAAATGACGAAGTTCGATAAGATTATTTCTGATCTAGAACCAGAAGAGCGTAAAAGCTTGATGGAAAAATTGCAACAAGATGAATCAGGTGAATAAAAAAATACTATCGATCCAATATGAGTTTCTTTTTTTAATTATCATTAATAATATACTTAAAATTATTAGATAACATGTGTCAAACAGTCTATTAATTCACTTTTTTTTAATGTTCTACAGGGACCAACAATTCATAAAAGGAATGTTGTTCTAAGAAAAGAAAAAAAATAGAACGTGCAAATGATAATGAATTGCTCCTTAGCTCATCTGGAGTGGTGCTGGAAGTTAATGAAAGGGGGAAAAACTTTTACAAAAGTTTGAGGGGTCTAGTGGAATGAATGTATAGACGTTCTTTCCACTTACAATACAAAAATCAATCCAATGATTCCAAGAACCAAATTTTATCTAAACTACAGGAAGAGTTTTGAGAGAATTGATCAATGAGACATGTTAGAATTTTAATAGAAAAACGTACAACAACAAAAAAGAAGGAATGAAAAAGTAATATTCCTTTAAATGTTTGTCTAGAATTATTTATAAACATCACTTTTGTTATATTTACTTTTTATATATCAATATAAAAATTAAATATTTTATTGTCATGTTACATTTTCAGGAAAATTATGAAAATCTCAAAATATGAACGAGTTGATATCAGAAATATTCCAGTAGGAATGTACAAAAAGGTGTACAAGGAGATGGTCAAAGAAATGGACAAAATTGCATCGTAGGAGGAGCCATCTCAAAAAAAATGTGCTTCAAATGTAATATGTAATCATTGAATTTTTTGATCTTTAGGTACAAGAAATAAACAATTTAGCATTAAATATTAATTTTCAAGAATTTCCTTGTAGAAAAGAAAATAAAATGGAACCCATTCAGCACATAAAACTAGACGACAAGGAAGAAAAGGGTTGATATCTAAGTTTGTGAGTAATTTTTACTTCCTTATAACAACTTAACTAGATTTAATTTTTGTATTTTTTAAGCTGTTTTAAAAAAATCATCATTGAATGTCTTCATATAGGTGCTAACATACAAAGAAGAACCATCAGAAGAATTGATTGAAATTGGGTTAAATATTGGTTGTGAGTGTATGTTGGCATATCATAAATTAATAGTGGAATTTGTAAGCATCTATCGATCTTGTTTTACTTAGTTCCATCTATAATTAATAGAAAAAAAACATCTTTTATATTAAATATATGATTTGTTATGGGGTATAAAACTTGCAGGAAACAAAGTATGGAACTGCGCCAACAGATAAAATTTTGAAAGACGGCATGGTACATGGTTTTGAAAGAATGTGTATAGTTTATGAATCAATGGTTGCTATGGTACGTCATTTTTATTTTCAATTTACATTGATGTATATTATTTAATATTGCAATTTTCATTATTCTCGCAAATGTATATACACTCATTTCAGTTTATTTTTATGTTTGTAGATGGAAGGTGAAGAAGAATAAAACAATCAACACCATGAACAAAACAGTCTTGAAAATAACCCAAGTCATGGAAGTAGCTCTAGCAGGGATAGTAGTTCAAGCAAAGAATGATGATCACTATGTTTGGATATCAAAGCAAGGAGTTGTATTTTTTGAAATATGTCTATGCAATCAGACATTTTGTTTAATGTAATGGACATAGTGTTCCAATTGAAATACAAAGGGATACCAATAACTGTCCCATTTTGTATGATAAAGACTGTCTTGTTCATATATATATATCATAAAATATGTTTTAATTTATTCTATTGTGTTCTCCATTGTCATTCTCAAATGCACTAATAAAAAATTAATTCATATGAATATTGTTATAAGATATATATGTGTCGACTTTTGATGAATAATGAATTTAAAAAAACCACAATAATTATGATATGATATAACAAATTAATCCAAACATCACATTCAAATGCATTAATAAAAATTTAATTAATATGAATATTTTTATAAGATGTGTCAACTTTTGATGAATAATTAATTTTAAAAAATCACAATAATTGCACTGTCATAGGTCGATGTTTCTAAAAAATAAAAAATGAAAACCGGTGCGTGTCATTAACCGTACACCGGTACGTTTGTATTATGAAGCACGCTGGTGTGTTTCTATGAGCTTTGGGCACCAAACAAGTACCAAAACCAATTAAAAATATCAGTGTTTTTGTGTGGTATGATGCACCAGTGCGTTTATGTGTCTATATGCACCAGTGTCGTTGTATGATCTATGGGCACTGCATGAATACCGATACCAATTATAAATATCGGTGCGTTTGTGTGATACTGTGCACTGGGGCGTTTATGTGTCTATAATCATCGGTGCATTTGTATGACCTATGGGCACAGCACGAATACTGATACCAATTATAAATCTCAGGGCATTTCTATGATACTACATACCAGTGTGTTTCTATAATTCTACACACCAGCGCATTGATACAACCTATGGGCACTGCACAAATCCCAAGACAAACTAGAACAGCCTCATGTGCTTTATCACAAACACTACGCCCGGTGTGGTTTTATACCTTAACGGCCCGATGCATTCTCCTTTGACCGCCCTGGGGCGCCTTCTACATGTATGCACTGGTGCGTTAAATCCAGAGTAGTGCACTGATGAAAAAAAACATCCGTAATAACCTTCGGTCACCCATTTGTTTTAGCTGTGTTGAATTTCCGTTAAAATCTCCTCCAAAAACTCCATAACCATAAACGGATGTTGTAGAAAATGTTTTTTTGACAATTTTGGCCAATTTTATAACACTAAAAACCTCCTTTATAACCTCCGCTAGAGGGTCTTTTCCTTGTAGTGCCTGAGTTGGTGGTAGACCTTAAAATATTAATGTTACATAGAGTGGCTAAATCTTGAGTCCACCTTAGTCCCACATGATTAGATTACCCTGGTCAGGTATCTAATCTGTAGCACTGCATGTGCTAAAACTCTTCGTAGTTCATACCATTTTGAGATCTTCCATGTATCTCTATGTGTATGTAATTATGAATACCTCACTATTTAAGAGGGAGTGTTGAAGAATGTAACTAGTATCGGTCTTCATAATTAAATTTGAGTCATGTATCCATCAAAAGTAAGAAAATAAAAATATTTTTATTGACTTATTAAAGCATGGGTTTCATGCTTGGGTCAATGGTCAATAGCTCAAAGAACCCATTGAGTGCTCTCGGATTTTTTTTAAAGTCAAAGTCAAATTTATTATGTAATAAGACCTTCTTGGGTTCATAATGTCAAAGAAATAAATTTATTTAGTCATGTCAAACCCTCCATCCATAAACTCGGCCTCAAGCTTTTCTAAATCAGTTCCAATTTCAACTTATACAAGTCAAATTCTCCTATTGTTAATGTCGGCTCATTTACAAGAATATATATATATGCCCTAGTGAACTTGACCCAATAGAGTGAAGTCAAGAAGTTTGGATTACAGGACAATGAAGTTAGGATATTCTACAGGACCAAAGTTTTTGTAATTACAGGATCAAGGCATCATGATTATTGCAGGTTAAAGTTACTATCACAAAACTAGGGAAATGTTTCAGATCAAAGATCATAATTGCATATGGAATTTAGAATTACAGGATGATTTCACTATTGTAGGATGAAATTTCTATTGGATAATCAAGGTTTAATTGCAAAGAAGATTGTATTCATATTTTTGCAACTTGATGGATGGAGGGGTAAAGTCTGAGTTAAAGGTCTTGGTTGTCTTTGATATGAATATTTTGTGGAATATTTTGAGTGTTTTTTCCCCTTCTTAGGGTTTTTTTCCCTGTTTGAGTTCATGTGTCTGGTGTTCTCATGTTCCTCACATTTATTTAATGATGAAAAAAATAATATCATAAACATAAGACAAATATAATTTCACAAATAAATGTCAAATAAGATAAATCAAGAATAAAATCCGCCCTAATGGATTTCTACTTTTATAATGTTTTCCTAAAATAAAATCACAAACATTGAGTGGGGAAACATCACATAGTACCTCATCTTTGAAGGGCTTGATGTCATGGGATGGGAAACATTGTTAGCTAGCATTGATGTCTTGTCCATGGCTCAAAAAACCAATGTTGTATGGTTGGGGGTGTATCACTAGTAAAAGCTTAAATCTCTTCACGACCTCAGCTAAGATCAAGTTATTTTGGATCCCACTTGTAAACAATGAAATTTAATGGGGTACCTTTCAACCACGTATATGAATGGAAGAAGCACTTCCCCTCCTTAGGCTCCTCTCACTATTAAAGTTGGATCCTTGTAGTCACAATGGTAGCACTAGGTTTTGAATCGATGATATTATTTCCTTTATCATGTTTTTAATTGCAATATGAGCTTTATTTAAGCTTAGCAAACAAATATTGTTTTGAATCACATTCATTGGTGTTGTGTCAGGGGATTTATGCAATTCATACCACTTTCCATTTTTCTTATTTGACTTCCCATTATACTTCTTTGCCTACGAATTGGGTTGGTCATCCTAAGGTTGGATTTCGTTTCTTTGACCCTTGTTTTTCAAGTTAGCACCACCTTTAATAGGATTATGTTGTATCATATTTGTCGACCCAAACTTCCTCTTATTCCTCTATTTAAATTTCTACTCAATTTTGATAGCATATCGATAAGCGACTCACAGTAAGGATAGTTTAAGGAATTCCATCTCCATTTGGATGTTACTATGTAGGTCACTATGGTACTTATAAACCTAATGTCTCTTGAAGTCTTTGATACACATATTGATTGAAAGGAATGGATAACATTGGTGTTCTTCAACATCGTCACAAATTTTTCCATCTAGTGTATTGGTCATCATAGTTCCCTATAGTGTAGAATTCCTCCTTGAAGACATCAAAAATATCATCCCAAGTGGTTCATACATTGAATATCATAAAAAAAAAATATTTTTTTTGTAACGCTCCCTCCAACCCCCTTAGATCTTCAAGCTAAATAGGAGGTGTTACTTTTCCCTAACCCGATGTCCATCATTTCATTACGGAAATGGGGTTAAAAAAATCCCTCTTTTTCTTAAATTAACATAATTAACTTTGGTTTACATCATTCTGCTCATTTCATCAAGATATCTCAGGAAATATAAATGTTATCAAAAGTTGAAAACGATATCAAAATTTATGGCCATTTAAAGTTTGGAATCATATACCCCTCTCCACATCAACAAGTTTGTATTCCCTATGGTTCCCACATGGAGTCTCCATGCCACTTGGAGGCCACTGCAACACCTTCCACACCATAATGCAACTACACCTCGTACCATGTCTGGCTTCTAGGGGTTTACATCTCCCAAGCATCTATTATGTAACAAAGTTTTTCCTGTCTAGAGAAGAGGATGAATTATTGTCTCGTTCCTCCCTTTGTTTGAATCCTATTCCATCTAGTGCACTTAATAACCTTGACCTCTACTAAACAATGGTAATTCTTCACACCTCGGTCCAGAATTATGACATGAAACTCCTCCAGGGACCTGTGAATGTGATGATGAGGATTCTAGTCCCTTGTGCTTCCCCGTTAGCACCATGTGGTATCCACTCCAAGTGGCACCACAAAACCATATGCATGGAATCCTATGCCACATCAACTGGATATTCTATGTCACTAGTCCCATGGCATCTTGTTGACACCATAGTGACATCATTATGATGTCTACCTACCACATAGATTTTTCCCTGGGCCCCACTGGGACTTGAAACCTTATGGAAAAAAACACATACCATTGCAATGGCTTCTAGGGTTCACCATGGATCCCTACCTATAGAGTCTCCATGTCATTGTGCCCCGCACTTACACAAGAATGAGGAGAAGACCACCATCCAAGGCCACAATGTGAACGTGAAACCCTACTATATGGTGACATAAATACCTTTTGTCTCACGTCCTTTGTCACTATTACACTCAGAACAAATTTCGTCCCACAAAGGGCCTACAACATGATGTGAATATAGGTGTCAAGCAATGAAAAAATCCCATTAAGTGTCTATTGACACTTAGCCTTACGAATATTCCTCTATCCTTGTGTTGAGGCAACAATGGAGTTTGTTAGATCTCACACATGAAATTTACAACTTCATGATCTCTTACTCATGAGATTTAAAATATTTATATCTATCCCAAGAGGACATTAATCCAAATCTCCCTAGTGTTCTTCTCATACCTTCTTGACCCTTGCACAAAGGTCGGTGAATCATTTACATAGGCTCATAGAAAGGGAAATACACATACAACTAGTATGTTGGTTAGTTAACCATTACATGAACCTATTATTACACAAACCATTCATGACCATAAATGAATGATTCCTACAAGAACATATCAACAACACAATATCTATCATTCCCTCACAAATAATATAATAACTCAAAATACATTTCATTTTAACACTTAGAGATATACATTTCCTCTTGAAATACACTCAGGTCAATACCTTATAACAACATATGTAATATTCAAGTTACATTAATAAGCATGGAAATGCAAGTAGTGACTTATCTTAATAGTTAGATGACTAGAAACTGGGAGAGGTACTTCAACTCTCCTCCTAACCATAGGACAACTACACTGTCGTTATTTCTTTCACTTAACTACCCCTAACCCATATTCAGAGCATGAGGAGTGAAGTGATAAAGGGAATCAACGCCAGTCAAAAGGAAAATAACATTGGAATATGGAGTTTACAGTTCCTCCACATGGAATCTAGGAATATAGTGTACATAAAGTATCCACCCAATACAACAATTTCAGGGAATTCAGAGCATCTAGAGATCCACCCCACAACGGGTTCACTAAATATAGAACATATAGTGCTCTACCCCACAAAAAGTTAAAGGAATCCATAATATATAGTGCTCCAACAAAATAAAACTATAGGAATCCAGAGTTCCAAGCAACTCCACCCATTATACACTCCATGAATCTAGAACCAAAGTTCCTCCAAATGTCTCTTGCAGGAATCCAGAGATCACTATAAAGTCCACCTTATATGATTCATGGGAATCCATATTTCCTAGTGTCTGCATGTTCAAACAATACTCAGGAGTCTAGAGACCTAGTTAAGGCTCATCCTGATAAGAACATTCAGAAATCCAGAGAGATAAGTATCCACTTGAACAAGAACATAGGGATCTAGAGCACTCTGCTCCACCTATTTTTTATTCTTTTCGAAGTTTCTATTACCTCATTGTTTGGGTTTTTCTCAGCCCTCCTCTCTCTGGAATAATCCACACTTTTTTTTTCTAGCATGATGTTATGTGGTGTGTTGACCAGAGCCACCCCTGCTAGGAAAAATGGGATTGATTGTCCTTTTTCTATACATCCATATGCAACATTAATTTCTTTTCCATTTAGGCCTTTAGTTAGAAAGGAACCCTAAACATTCTCAACTTGTTCCTTGAATGAAATAGGGGATATGGGTGCTCATTAATGGATATTTTAAAAGCTTTTCTCTTTCCCCAAGAAATCTTCCCCACACTTTTCCTCTATATACTTTGAGTCTGTATCCACTCTTAGTACAGTAATATTTTACCATTATTACTAATTTACACCAGTTCACAAAAAATCATACAAAACAATATTTAAAAGAGTGTGACCAAGGGGATCTTATAAACCCAACCCCCTTAGAGGAACACCATCCTCAGTGTTCTACATCAGAACACACATAATTTACAATGAGCTTTATATAGACACAAATATTTTCATAATTACAATATCATTTATAATTTCTTACTTGAGAGCCAAAAATGGGCATAACACCCTCATCTAATCAACCTTATTCCATGTGGCCTCATCTAGTCCAAATTTCCTCCACTTCACCTTTAACTGTTCTATGTCTCAATTCCAAAGGGAAATCTTCCTCTGATCTAGAATGCATAGTGGCTTTGGCTAGAATTATCCCCCATATTCGAGATGCATCACAGACCAATCAACAACATGACTAGCACAATGTACATACTTTTTAAGTAAATAAATATGGAAAAAATCATGAGATTTCACTATGGGAGGTAAAGATAATATATAAGCTATTGGCCCCACTATTTCTAAGATCTAAAGTGGCTTGCTAAAATGTGGTGTCAACTCGGCACAAGACTCAATCCATAAGGAACTTTTTCTTTGTTTGATACAGAGATAAACATGATCTCCTATGTGAAATTCCTTATGCATCCTCCGTTGGTTTGAGTAGATTTTCTTCCCCTCCCGAGCCACTTTTAATTGCTCCTTGATAGTAATTGTTTCCTATTCCGACTTATTCAACATACTAGGTATAATATGCACCTCATTTGCTGGATCATTCCAACTTATAGGAGTGTTGCATTTCCTTCCATAAAGAGCCTTAATTGGACTCATTTTTAATGAATCTTGGAACACATTGTTATATGAAAACTAAACCAAATGAATAAATTATTCCCACCCTCCTTGGTTGATGTAGACCATACATTCTTAGCATATCTTCCAACACTTTGTTTACCATCTCATTTTTCCCATTTTTCTAAGGATGGTACACTATGCTAAAGGCTATTTTTTTCTCAAAACCAAGAAATAATTCCTTCCAAAATTTAGATGTAAACTTAGCATCCCGATACGAAATAATATTATACAAATTCTCTTCTAGATAGATCACATATATTTTTCTAGGTCGATGCATTTTGATCCACTTACGGTGGTTCATCATCATGGCAAAGATGGATAAAATGATCCAATAGAACAAATAGATATAGTAGAGATGAAACAACTAAATTAAAAGTAGACATTATAGGAATACATACAAAAACTCAATAAAATATAATCGAGGAGAAATCAAAATAGAAAAAATAGAAAAAAGTGGAAAGAAAATAAATATTATAATGTTGAAATGAAACCTTAGAGAATAATATTAAAGTCAAAAAATAAAAATAAAAATAAAATATAAACCAACGAAAATTACAATTAAAAAATGAAAATAGTTCAAAGTAGAAACTAACTAAAACATTAATAAGAAATATTAAAAGAATTTTGTATACTAGAATAAATATAAATAATTATTATTTTTAATTAATAGATATAAAATAGCTCCTTCAAAGGCTCGATATAATCTCTCTATCTTGAAACGTGAAAGGTGTTTATTTGGTCCCATGAAAGAATTCAAGAGCATGAGGGTTATATTAAACATGGTAGGGCTCACTCCTCAGCCTTAGTCGAACATGCTGAGAAGAAAAAGAACCACATTTTTTTTGAGGATTCCAAGGTCATTTCTATCACTGTAAGTTGAAGGAGCTAATAAAAATTGGAAAAAAAGTTTAATACCCTAAATAGGAATGATGAATGGAAGATTATTAGTTGTTGAATCCCATATTTTTATATCTAGATGCCATCCTTTATTTTTTTCTCCCCTCTCTCTTAAGCGGTTCCATTTCTTTTTATAGTTTTCTTTTACCCTTCTCTTATTTTTTTAACCTTTATTTTTTATTGTCAAAAAATGATTTTAATTTAGGTATTAAACCCTATATTTGTTTTCCTTTTATTAATTATCTTTGTTATTAAATTCATTTTGAATATTGTTTCATATCTTGTATGCATAGTTTCCTTATTAAATCTATTTATTTTTTAACTTTTATTTATTTGATTTATTCATGGGAAATATTCTTAAGATTATTTTATGATATACATTTTTCTTTGTATTCTTTTTGTTTACTTTTATATATATATATATAATTATTTTTATTTATTTAAAATATAATGATTTTTTTAATAATGTTTTAGTGAGTTTCTAATTTGAATTCTTTTCATTTTTTTGTTAATTGTAATTTTCGTTAGTGTATATTTTATTTTTATTTTTTTATTTAATATTATTTTTTAAGGTTTCATTTTAACATTATAATATTTTTTTTTCCCACTTTTATTTATTTTGATTCCATCTCAATTATATTTTATTGAGTTTTTTATGTATTCCTATAATGTTTAGTTTTAATTTAGTTGTTGCATCTCTATTATATTTATTTGTTCTATTATATTAATCTTTTTGTCTTTGTTCTGATGATGAACCACAGTAAGTGGTTTGAAACATATCGACCTTGAAAAATCTATGTGATCTATCTGAAACAGAATTTACAGAAATCATGAATCATAGAAGCTTGCGTTTTGAAATAATATTCTTGGGTACACCACATAATATAACATTATTTTTTATAAAAATATGGGCAATATCAATTGCCTTATCAATGGATTTAACAACAACAAAGTGAGCTACCTTGCTTAACTTATCCACTACCACCATTATAGCATCATGCCTCCTAGCTACCTTTGGAAACCCATTAATGAAGCCCTGTGAAATGACTTCGCACTTCCACTCTAGAATCGGGATTGACTGTAGAAATTCCGCTAGGTGTTTACATTCAAATTTCACTTGTTGGCACTCCAATCATTTGTCGATGAACCTGGCCACATCCTTTTTCATATATAGCCAATAATATGACTCATTCATGGTTGTTATCATATTTTGATAACTAGGATGACCAAAATATGGTATTTTATGAAACTCATCAAATATTAGCTTCTTCAAGTTTCCCACAGAACACATAAACCACCGATTTTGGAACTTCAATAGTCTCACCTTTATGAGATAATAGTTCTTACTCAGTGCCCCTTCAGGATCTTACTGCAAGCATTATTTTATGTATTGATAATGTTCATCTTTCTCACCCTCTTTAATCTTTTCTTGAAAATTAAATTCACAAGAGCTCACAACGACTACATGAGCCACCTGTAGCATTTTTCTAAGCACATCAACTACCTTGTTCTCTTTTCCTTTGATGTATTTTATTTTGAAATCAAATTCGTGAACTAGTGTCAACCATATTTCCTGTCTAACATTGAGCTTAGGTTGATTAAACAAGTACCTTATCCCTCCATGATCTAACATTAACACATATTTTTTTTCTAAAGAGATAATGTCTCCACATGTTGAGTGCATGGATTATTGCTGCTAATTCCAAATTATAAGTGGCATAGTTTCACTCATTCTCATTTATCTTTCTGGACTAATAGTATACAACCTATCCTTCTTGCATGAGGACTCCACCAAGCCCCATCTTGCAAGAATAAGTGCACACTAAAATTTCATTGGTCTACTATTTTCAATATTGGTGCATGTGTGAGTAAGTATTTCAGTTATTCAAAGTGGTATTCACATTTTGGTGTCTAGTGAAATTTTACTCCTTTTATTTTCAGCGCGATGATTGGATGCCCAATATTTGAGAAATTTTGGATAAAAATTCGACAGTAAACAAATAACCCCATAAAGGATCTTACTTCACACACATTTTGAGGATTTGGCTACTCCATGATTGCCTTAATATTTTTGGGGTATACTACCACTCCTTCCTTTGAGACATTGTGTCCCAACTACCGAACTTGCATATAAAATAATTCATACTTACTTATTTTGGTGTATATTTTATGCTTCCTTAATAATTGCAACACTATTATTAGAATTTTCATATCCTCTTCCTTGGTTGTGGAATAGACTAGGATGTCATCAACAAAAACTAGCAAACATGTCCAAACACATACTTAAAACATTTTTCATCAAACACATAAAGGTGGTTGGGGAATTTGTGAGTCCAAACAACATAATTACAAATTCATAGTGCCCATACCTGGCTCTAAATGTCATTTTATGAATATATTTGTCCTTAATATGTAATTGAAGGTACCCATACCTCAAATAAATCTTTGAGAAGACCATAAATCCTTTCAGTCGATCAAATAGATCATCAATCCTTGATAAGGGATATTTGTTCTTAATTGGGAATTTATTGAGTTGTTTCTAATATATGAAAAACCTCAATTTCTTGTCCGTATTCTTCACAAATAAAAGAGGTGCTCTCGAGGGTGACATGTTGGACCTAATATATCCTTTATCCAACATTTATTTTAATTGCAACTTCAACTCTATACAAGTTCTAGGGTACTCATTCAGTGGGGGGATTTGGATATTGGCACTAATCCTGGTAGTAGCTCAATTGAGAAATAAATATCCATCCTTAGTGGCATTCTTGTAATTTATTCAAGGAATACATTACCAAATTGCTTCATAGTGGGGTATTCTTCCTACCTTCTGATGTCTCCCAGATCATTGGTCACTTAGACAATGAACAATTCTCACCCCTTTCTGCTATATCTCTTTAGTTGCAGTGAGTTGATTTTCCTAATTGTCACCAAATTATTTTTCCCTTGCGACATTAATGTTTCTCCTATGTCACTGAGGCATTCAACTAAATTGTTAAAGAAATCCACCTTAGATATATGGCTATCTAACCAATCCATACCGACCAAGACCCCATATGAAGCCAATGGTAGAAAATTTAGGCTCACGATCATGGGCATGTCACTTATCATTATTGGGCATGATTACACCACCTGCTCTACTTGTCTCTTGGTCCTCGTGGCCAATTGGACTACCCATGATCGATCATAGGTTGTACTTAGCAATATATACTTCTCTGAAATATTAACATATATGTAACATATATTACAACTTGTATTTATTATAATTGAAACCATTTAGGTATGAATCATACCTTCCAGATCGATTAGAAATGTTTAGTGATCAAATTTCATGTTAACCAATGAAACATAAATTTGTGGCATGCTTTGAGCTGCGTGCTTCACTATATCAAGATCCCATACGTTGTATGCTCTTGGTCCATCCCGTTATTATTGTGAGCAATCTCTCTGTCGATGGTTCTCTCCACACATCTAGTATGTCATGGAACCTCCTTTGAATCTCCCAACCTCAACTCCAGTGGGTTTAGTGAACCAGTATTTGTTTGCAGAAATATCCTTCTATTGATACTCTTCCCTAGCATGAGTAGCATACCACATGTTTACTCCTACGAACTTTTGTCCCTTCCCTTTAAATTCAGGTTTTCCATTTTCCATATAATCGACTTTGAACTCAGTCTATTATTCATAGTAGTGCTTGATTTTCCTAATGGCCTCCTCCAATGTATTTGTTTCATTGAATAGTATGTCGCTAAATGTATGAGGTATCCCACTAACATATCTCTAAACCTTTTTCTTCTCCTCTTTAATGTAAGGCACATATCTAAAAAACTCCAAGAATATAGTATTATATTCATCATATGTCAACTTCCCTAGTTTGTACTCAGATTTGTTTGGCCTTTTTATCATAATATTCTTCAAATAGATACTTCTTCCTAAAGTATCTCTCAAACCTTTTCCATGATAATTCCTTCTTCCATATATCTTTCATATTCCTTAAATCTCCCCACCAAATATCATCCTTTCCTATTAGACTAAATATGGCTACTCTTTCTTTCATGTTCTTAGAGTAATTATGGATTTTGAAGTACTTCTTTATTCCTAGAAGCCATGCCTCTACTTCGTTTGCCTTCTTCACCTCTCCATCAAATGTAGGAGGTGTTTCCTTCTTAGACTCCTATGGCACAAAATCCTTTCCCTTCCTTCTTTGTTGGTAATTAATTTTTGTTTGAGCACTAGTTAGTTTCTCATAATTGTCCATTCTCCTCTCTAGAGAACTTAGAGGAACTCCACCCCTCATTGTGTCTTCAATTTCCTATCTATTTCTTTTCTTGGATATGCTTCCTTCTGCAGCATCAACCTTCAATTCTTATCTTTCAAGTTCTAATGAACTTTTCTTAAAATTTTAACTAGCTCATATCTCATGTTGTTTATGTCTTTGTAGATCTGACAGGATTTGCAGTATAAGTGCATTTAGTTTTGCGTGCTTTTCCTAGGCCCTTACAATCTTCTCATGCTTTTTTGCATGAATATTTTCACAGTCAAGAACTGGATAAAAACTTCTAGTAAACTGTGTGTTTTCCTTATCAAGATGCAAACGTTTTGGGTGAACACTTCACCCATATTCAGGGACATAAAGCTTAACTGATGATGCGTACAAAGTCAAACCATGAATAAATAGATAATAGAGTTAGAATCTGACCATTAAGGGAGGTAAAAGGGTAGTGAATGTTTATATCTCTTGATAATTAGTTTAATAATAATAATATTAATTAATTAGGAATTAAAGAATATTAAAATTAAACTCTAATTCTTATCAAGAATGGTTAAAATGAGAATGTTGTTTTTGAAAAGATAAAATAATTATATAGAGTTAGAATTGAAAAATTGTTGTTTAGAAATATTGGATAAGATTAGAATAAATAAAGGTTAAAGGAAGAGTTAATTAGGAGGAATTAGCAAGTAGAAAAAGAAAAAAAACTAATTAATTAGGATGGGATTAATCGAAACAAAATTGTTACATGAAGAATTAAATATTAACATAGAGCTAACAAAATTGAATAAATAGAGGATAGAAATAAATTCCAACTCTTACGTTATGTTTAAAGGATGAGGACGAAGATAGCTCTAAATAATTAATTTAATAACGAAATTTATAATCATGAATTTAATAGTAAAAATGATTGATTAGGAAATAGGGGAAAGGGAAAAATAAATAATATTGAAATTGAATTTTTATCATAATTGGTAAATTGATAAAAATGATTTTGAGAAAATGCCAAAAAAATATATTTTTATTGAACTAGAATTTGATTTTAATTTGGAAGTGAAAATTTATTTATAATAAGTATTTGACAATATTAAAATAAAGAGAGAGGTTAATGGAGAATTTTCGTGGAGGAAATAAGAATAAATTATCAATTAATCATTTAGTAAGAATGAGTTTATAATAGTTTAATTTGGTCAAAATAAAATCAATATAGAAGTAATAAATTTGTAACTAGAATATTTAAATATTAAATTAAAGAAAAATAAAATGAATTAAAATATTAGAATATGAGATTAGAAAATTAGAGCGAAAATAATAATTAAATAGAACTTAAAATAAGATAGAATTAAAGCAGAAGGGTAAAGGGGGTTAAAAAACTTATGTAATAGAAATAAAAGAAAAAATAAATGGATAGGGGGAGGAAGATCAAGGAAGAAGAGGGAGGGATGGGGAAGGAAAATTGGGAAGGGGCATTTGTAGGAAATCTCAATGATCTCAATAGAATTTTGGAATCTTTCCTTTTATTTCCCTTTACATTAATTGATTTTTTGAAATATATAGCTTCTTAAAGGGTTGATTTGGCATTGGAACTTCTCCTTGCAACATGAGTTCCCTGTTTAGTCAAAGAAAATAGGGTGACTTGTGAGAGGGATCTAAATTGATGCCTTTGCTAGCAATACATCTCTTAGAACATGTAACCCTTTTCTTTGTCATCATAATGAATTGGGTTCGTTTGAAGACGTGTCTTTAAGTGTTTCTTATAACGAGATAGAAACACTCAGCTTAGGTTGAGTAAATGAACGTGTCTTGGACCTTGATGATATTCTCCTTGACCTTGTTGTCCAAATAATGAGTTCCCTTTGGCTTTGATTTCAATTTTTTTTTTCCATAATATTTTCCTTTTGTATCCATAGAATAGGGAACCATCATTAGTATGGTCTATGGTTGGGTGGATAAGAATTTCCACAAGCTTTCTATACTTAGTTTCATGCTCAAATTTATTCCCTTATTTTAATGTGAGCTTTATATTATGTTCCATTGGAGTAGACAAAGGATTTCATTCATCCATGTAAAATCTATTCAAGAATTCTCCAATGTAATTATTTTGAGAGAGGAATATATACTTTCGATGTTGGCTCACTTCAATTCCCAAGTAGTTATGAAGGTATCCAAAATATACCATCATAAATCCCTTCTTCAACTCTTTCTTTATGGATTCAATATAGTTCTCATTGTTCCTTGTTATTAATACATCATCTCATAAACCATAATATATATAAAAAAAATTGTTCACATATAATTGCATCATCATGATTTAAGTGTTTGAAATTAATTTTTCTACATGCTTCAGAAGTAGAACAATGAAATGGTTGTTGTTATTCTTTCCTAGGATACAGACATCTCATTAATTTAGTTTCTTAGGAAATATTGGAAAACCAGAAACACCATTTATTTTCAGTAAATGAATATTGCCATAATTAACATGTACAAATCTTACATGCCATAGAAGATTGGGGAAAAATGTACCTTCACTATTTTCAGAGAGGTATGCATAGTTCTTCACATGAGTATATGTTCCCTCCATCTTTAGTAATCTTTCCTCCTATACTCTAGGCATGAAAATCATGCTCTCATATGATTTATCTATTTATACTTTGACATCAAACATATGAATAGAGTGACCTTGCTAGAAAATGTGAACAAGGGACAAGATATTTTTACATAGATCTGAAAGGAAGAGTACATCATGCAGAATAAATTCAAAGAGTCCAGGAATTTTAAGCCCGATGGTGCCAAGTATAGAGGGCTTGAGACTTGATTTGTTTGAAAAATAAACTATTGCATGTAAAATGTCATAGAAATATTAAAAAAACACATGTATCAAGTAGCATTGCATCAATCCAAGAAGCAAATGAAATGTTAAATAAACCTTCAGTTACTCCAATATTGTAATGGGAAACAATATACTAAGAAAATTGAAGTGTTTTACCTCTGCCTTATTTCTAGTTTCAATTATATTTGATTATTTCACAAAGGATTATGTATGTTGATGCATCATGTCCATATTTGTCGCAACCAATGTAGTGAAGTTCAGGTCATTCTCCTTGATGGTGTTTACCCACTTCCTTTCAAATTGTTTCCTCGACATCGTCTCTTTTTTCTACTTCTTTTAGGAGAATCCTGTGACTAATTCTTCCATTTATGATCAAGGCACATTGCTTCATCAAGAAAATGAGTTGTAATTTTCCTCTTTCAAAAAACCTTCTCTTGTTCTGAAATTTTCTCCTCCAAGATGTCAAAAATAATGGACTTGAGTTGCGCAATAGCTTGCGGAGAGTCAAGAAGATGAGAGTATGTAGGGTAGAGGGACTTGAAAAAGGTCATGAGAGAAAAATTCATATTAATTCCAATGTCATTTTACATCATTTATGATGGATATAATTCCAAAGGATAGATCCAAGGGGTTATCATCTTACAAATCAAGATTGAAGAGTTTGACCATCAATTGAACAACCTCCAATTTTGAGTGTAATTCATATAGATATTTCAATTTTTTTAATGCACCATAGTAATTTTAATTGAAACCATATGATGACTCACCTCTTCCCTTACAGAAGTAGCAATCAGGGCATATTTTTTTTCCTTGTTCTCCCAAATGGCTAGCTTTTTGTTTTATGTGGGCATAGTAGGTTTGTTTTCCTCCTCTCCTTCATATATTCCTTGCCATAAGTCATTAAAAATGAGTTTTTGTCTTATATTTCTAAACCATTCTTGGTAGTTATACTTTTTACTTATTACTCTGTTGAAAAGAGAAGATGCATATTTAACGAAGTTTTTGAGTTGAGACAGAGAAACGGATAAGAAAAAATAATAACTAAGGTTAGATGACTAGTACACTTTGCATAATAAAAAGAGGATGCTAAAGTATACGATCCTAAGAATGAATTGACTTTGTCACACAATTCCAATTCCTACATCATATTTGAAATCAAAATAGTATGAATCAGAAACAACAAGCTTTAACTCAATAACTCTAAATACAATCCAAAATCACATTATGAAAGACCACTCCAAGCTATATAGGATAGGTGGTGGTGCGCTAATTTGATATTTAAAAACATTAAATTTTATTTCATGTGCTTGTGTGTCATCTCTCTATAGGCACATAAATTAGTCCAATAAATAACTTGACTTGAGATGCATGAACCTTAATTGGAACAAAAAAACATGCATTACCTAGGACACCCCATATTTTTTTGATTGCCTCCACCAAAAAACTCAATCCCACCACACGTGGGAGTAAATATAGTCTATTGTTCAATTCATTGTAACTATCAATCACAGAGAACCTTAAACGAATATAATATTACACAAATAAAATTTTAAACAAAGTGATTCCTTATGATGGGATGCCCATCAAATGTTAGGATGCAAGATTTTCCTAGTCGAGTTACGTGCATAAGCACTAAAAAAATGGAAAAAAAGAAGATAAACATCAAGATTATCAATGTGAAATAGGATATATAGATGGGATAAACACTAAGGTGAAAATAAAATGAGTGAAATGTGTTAGTTTCAGTCAGTTCTTCCTGTCACCAGTGATCAAATGTGATCTTACAAAGTTTTTGTTAGGGTCTCAAGTCAAATTTGTATGGTTTTGATAGGTCTTCAAATAAAAATTTGGTCACTGGCTAGTGTGTCTAGGTTTATTACTACTCCTTTAAAAAATTTCATGTGATAGTAATTTCCATCATTCAGTTGGATGAGTCATAATTGAAATTTCAGTGTCACCATTACATCATTAGGGTTTAAGCCATCAAAATCTATCATTTCATAAATAAATCTGGCAAACAAAGGAGTAGTAATAGGGAAATTGCTCATAAAGTTTTGTTTCAAGTATAATTTATTTCAAAATATGATGTAATATGTTCTAATGTTCCAAATTTGTAAAGCTTTCAAGACAAAAGTGAAAATCAAATGGTGGGCCACCACACCACTATGACAAATCTGACTTCCACAAGCTATAAAAGACCATAAAAATCATTTATCTCACTCATTTCATTGGCATAGAACACTCACTCACCAGAAAAGACTATATCAGTACATTCATCACCAAATTTCACTCTAAAGAAGTGATTGGCACCATCTCCAAGTGGCTACATTGCGTTTTCAGGAAGCCAGACTACGTTTTCAGGCAGCCACGTTGCGTTTTTTACAATACGGTGTGTTTTTTCCAATACAGTGTGTTTTCACTCCTACAAGAAAAACCTTGTTTCCAAGGGTTATTAGGGGCAACTGAAGGTTTCATTAGTAGTCTACAAGTAATTTTAAACCTTTTATATCTTCTATCAACATTTGTTTCCTTGTTTTTATGGTGAAATTCCTCCTATAGCCCCACATTGCATTTTTGGTGGGTGAGCTTCATTTTTCAAATTGCAAGCAAGAAAACCTATCCTATATATATTATACCCTTCCTCACACTAAAAAACACTTCCCACAACCCTCATACCCCCTCACCTTCATTTTCCAAAACCCTACATCCAAACCCTAGCTCCTACGCTATGTTTTTGGCAGTTTTAGGGCTAGGACTATGTAAAATTTCCTGAGACTAATACCTTCATTATTTTTGTCACTTTTCACTTACCTAAACTCCATAATACCCTTGCCTACTTCCCTAAATTTTCCTACCCTCATATCACCTCCCTAATCCCTTCATCCTATCCCCTCACCTACTTCCCTTATTTTTCCCATTAGGGTTTTTCCTTGCAAACTGTCAACATGGAGGGAGAAATGAAATATTAAAAAAATGAGGTCAATATCAATGTTTGACCGACTCAAAATTCATGAGTTGATGTATTATTCACTATCCAATAAATGTTCTTAGAATGTAGGATGTTTATGGTTTTGTGAGCAAATTCAGCAAGTGAAATATCATGCCAAATTGACAAGTATGTTTGCCACTAACCTTAGGGGAGATAAGGTCACAATTGCAGGGGTGAGATTCACAATTTAAATTGAGGCCATAGCTACAACTACAAGGATACCAAATAGTTGGGAAAAATGGTTTAAGAGCATAGATTTCGATGTGCGGAATTACAAAGCCTTCATCAAAGGTCACTACAAATATGCCATTAAGAAATTTTTTCCTTTTGAACAGCTTCTTAATAAGTTTTCTCCATTAATGAGGGCCATTATGAAGTATTTTACATGTGAGGGAATATTTTCTAGATTGTAAAAATATCATGTCATATTTCTAATGCACTTCACATGGGTAAAACCTCTCAACCTATCCTACTACCTCTACAAGAGCTTGGCTAAAATGGCAGAGAAAGTGCAGCGTATAGAGAGTGATCATCAAGCCAGCCTTATTCACCATGCCCTCATCAACATAATTATATTGCACCATATTTCACATATGAACATCACTTGGGAGACATTCATTCATTCCATTGTCTTTTCCCCCCCTGCTAGTCAACCTACTAGCCAAGGTACACCATCAACACCATGAAAGCAAAGGGAGATTGGATCATATAGCATAATTTTAGTTAAGAGGACACCTAGGGCTGAGGTGAATCAAACATATCAGAGAGGTAGGAGGATTGTGTTTGATCCAAACGTTTTGGAAGAGGCCAAACCAACATCAACAGAACAAATATCACCATCACAACATGAGGCACCTTTGCAAGATGAGGAGTCATTCCATCTTAACACTGACATGGTAGACTTGGAGGTGGATGAAGAGCATAGAAAAATGGAGCATGTCATCATGGATAAATATGGTGATATAAGATAACTCAAGGACAACTTTTCCAAGGCCAATTTCTTGATCTCATTCTAGAGTAAGAGAATATGCAATTGAAGGTAAATTAACTACTCTTGAATAGGCATAAAGCTGATGTTAGCAAGGAAGATGTAAAGGGAAAAGCAGTATTTGACATAGATGAGTTAGATGAGCATAAATATTAGGTGATAAGGAATAGGCAAAGAACTATAGGCCTAAAAAGGGCACTTCAGCAACAAAAAGAGGCATCTCCACCAAGGATCCAAATGACAGTGAATGAGCTCATATTGGCAGAAATTGACCAAGATAAGGAATATTAGCTTGATAGAGTCAACGATCATTTGGAAAAACTCTTGAAGAGGTAAAATAATAACAATAGCATTCATAGACAGATGGTTGTGCACTATTACACAAGAAATCAGGTGGCTCAGGCAAAAATCAAGCAATTGGAGGCAAAACTCAAAGAAACCCTAATGAAGGAAGAAGAGAAAGGTAAGTTGGATTTACTTGCTGATGATTCCCTAATAGCACAGAATTCCATATTAGAGCTTCATGGATAAAGTATGGAGAAATATTGAGAAAATTTGAAGAGATAGTGGAAAATGTTTGAAGATTTTTAACTTTTTGGCAATTTTTGCACAGTCCCTAGGCCAAAAATGCAATGTGCCTCACGTTGCGCTTTTTATGGGGGCCTCAAAATGCTAAATATATTTCATATTTGGGTTTATAATGGCCTCTACATCAACTTTAGCCCCTGGGACAACCATGTCAGCACTTTCTAGTGGGTCAAAATGTAAAAAAACCACCCATAAAACACCTTTCTACCCCTATTTTTCAAAAGTTCGTTGCATTTTTGAAGTACTTGTGGGAGAATTTATTTTTGGAGGGCGAGAGAAGTCTTTTTCAGTGCTTGAGGATTATATCATGTAGAAGATAGGAAGATATTTCTCCAACATCTTTCAGATCAGGATTTGGACCTCGGGAAGACCTACAAAAACCTCTTGCACCAAATTCACTACGTTTTCTCCTCGCATGTCGCGTTTTGCTGATATTTCGCTGCGTTTTTTCCTAAAAACTAAATTCTCCATTTAATCTGTCAAACTCAGCTCTGCCTAATGTAATTTTTTATTTTTTTGAGTTGTGATGTTTAATCATGTTTAATTATGCTAGTTAGACTAAAAATTAGGTGGATACATGCTTGTAAATGTCTTTTATGGTCAAATGTATCAGTTTCTCTATCTTGAGGAGTGTTTTGTTAACCTCCCTAGTATTTAGGTTTTAGGTGAGGGAATCATGTGAACTACTCCTCCACTCAAGGATCTGACCCTTGAGAGAGGGGAAATGTTTTTTTGTCTATATGTATGCATTTCTTAGTCATTTTAATGGTTGGACATCAGAGGGTGAGACTACTATAGCTTGTACTTCATCTTTTATTCAAAAAATCAAAGGACCATTTATAACTATTGTCTAGGAATTCATGTGTAGTGAGTTTTTGATGTTGTATTTTCTCTGTTATAGTTTCATATAAATGATTTAGATGTTTCCTTTCCATGCCTTTATTTCCTTAGTGATTTTCCTAAAATTTTGATAAGAAAAATTATTCATAAAACTCTTTTTTGTTTGGGAATATTAATTTATGTACTCTTCCTTCTATTTTAATGAATTCATGACACATGCTCATTAAGATCCTCCTTCATTTTAAAACCCTGCACTACACTGAAAAAACCATTAGCCCATCATTAAATAATTGTTATCTTGCTTCTTTATACCTTTGCAATTGTAACCCTTAAATATTTTGACCTAGCTACCTCTTTTAATCCCCGATCCAAT
This sequence comes from Pinus albicaulis, assembly GCA_034641835.2. Classification (NCBI taxonomy): domain Eukaryota; kingdom Viridiplantae; phylum Streptophyta; class Pinopsida; order Pinales; family Pinaceae; genus Pinus; species Pinus albicaulis. The sequence continues at coordinate 670,375,924 of CM076574.1, read as the reverse complement.
CGAAAAATCATCAAACTTTGAAAACCCTAGAGCTGACATAACTAGTCTAAAATCCACTCTTCATTCGGTCAAACCCTTTGTTGAGATTTCTATAGAGAGAGCCCTCTCAGGCTTGGTAGGGCTAGCTACGAAATTGAAAGCTTGGTTTGATATTACCTTCGTCGATAACATTTCTCAGCCTTGGGAGATTGTGGAGGCTAATATTTTTGGCGTCATTTTTGAGGAGCGAAGTGAAATATATTCTCTGGGTGTATCATTAATTTTTCATCGAATTCTAGGGATATGGGTGATAGGCCCTAGTTTTTGTGAAGGCTGATTTAGGTTGCAGAGAGCCAAAGTGCAGAAGTGAGAATACACTAGCTCCTAAAAGGCACAAATGATAGAATCCTAATCCGCATCCACCTTATCCCGCTAAATATCCAGAGAAACTCATTAGAAAACAAAGACCTCAACATTCAGAGATTCAACCGAGTTCATCTACTTTGGTAAGATAGTACTTTTGATATGAAATTTGAGTTATCACTCTTTACATCTAAATAAAAACATCCTTGTCTGAAATTGTATTTGATCCTGTAAGTTTTTCCGAAGTAACATATCTATATGAAGTTGTATTTGATTCTTTAAAGCCTAAAACTAGTTTATCATCCGTAGAATCCATTTCAAAGTCAGATTTTGATAGGAATTTTTGGAGTTAATTTGATAAGCTTCAAAAACTAGTAAACCATCTCCAATTTACCTCCGAGAAGGATTTCATAGAATATCAGCAGGAGCTCTTGTCCGTTGATCCTCTTTCAATTTCATGCTTCCATACCACTATTTCTACATCATCTACCCTCCCTCCTACAAAAACACCTCTTATACCAGCACTTCCTTTTTTTATTACATGCTTACCTCCTAGAACAACCATGGATATATTTTCTCCATTGGTTCTGTCGGGACAACTCACTAATTTAACTCAGAACTATGGACAAATGCTTCCTCTCTTTGATGGAACCACTGATGTTACAACGAGGAAACACATTGATAAGATCACAGATTTCATAGATTTAGAAGAAGTAGAAAATGATGATGCTAATATGAGAATCCTTGCTCAGATTTTCTTAGGAGAAGTAAAGAAATGGTTCAGAGCCTTGGCAGCTGGTTCAATGCATAATTCACAGCAGTTGACAGATCGTTTCCTTGCTAAGTGGTAGGAAAAGAAAAATCCACTTCATATATTGGCTGAATATAATTCACTAAAGAGACAGCCTAATGAGTCAGTCCAAGACTATACCACATGCTCAATAAGGTATACAACTCCATTCCCGCCAATATCAAACCTCCACCTAATTTGGCCTTGTTGCACTATCCAGATGCCTTTTACCTTGATATGACAAATCAACTTAGAGAAAGGATTCCTAACTCATTGGAGGAGATGCAGAAAAATGAAGTCAGCATTGAAGCTAATATTCTGATCAAGAAGTAAAAAATTAAAGTGGAAAAGAGAGTCACAAGAAAGGAATAGCCATCAAGTTCATCTCAAGCAAATATGGATAGTTTGATAAGAACTGTATAGAGGATGGTAGATAGAATTTATATTTCATAAAGGAAGGAAGACAATCAATTTCGAAATCCTAACTTCCAAGGATAGCAGCAACAGCCACAATTTAGGATTAATTAGAGAGAAGGAAAGCTCTAGATTATAAGTCTCAACAAAAAAACTGGACTCCATTACAACAGAAATATGCTCAAGCACCAAAAGATGATGATTACATTGTTGAAGAGAACCTTCTCTTTTCAAAAGAGCAGGGACCTATTTATCTTGTAGAGGATGATGAGTATATTGAAGAAACTTATGTGCTAGATGACCATGAAATTATGCTTACAAATGATGATGGGTTGGTAGTCCAATCCGAATACTATAAAGGGAGTATATAAATGTTCTCAACTCAGCAAAAATAAATTACACTGTGAAAAACTGAGATTTTCCTATCACTCCTACTCAAAATTGGACAACTCAGTAAAAAGATACTCAACCCAAACAAACTCCCCAAGATATTCAAAACAAGGAGAAGGAACTTGCTGCCATAAATTAGAGCAAGAACAGTGATCCACCTGAAAGTACACAAAAGAAGGATAAATAAGTGCAAAGGAAGGAATATCCAGCAAAAGAGAAGCCTGAAAAGCGGGATACCATCGTGAAAGAGTTAGAGAAAAAATCTAACTTGTTTATTTTAAAGAGTGAAATCTCTAACTTAAAGGTGTCTATTCCTCTCACTGAGCTTGCTAATAATGATAGATATAAATCTCATATTACCAATATTTTGAAAGTAGATCACATGTTAGACATGGTCAATGTGAGTGATGACCATACCGAACTTCTATTTGGTCCAGCCGTAGATGGAAATATTGAAGACAGTGAAGTCCCTCCCTTTTATCTTAGCTTGAGAGTTCATGATTGTATTCTCCATAATGCCATATTGGATTTTGGGGCCTCATATAATTTAATGTTGAAGGCTATCATGGATAAGTTGGGGTTGGACATAAACCGACCCTCTCATGACCTCTATTCTTTTGATTCTGGTAGAGTCTGATACATTGGTCTTATCAAATACTTAGTTGTTTCTTTGGATCAGATTCCTGCAAAAATGTATTGATGGATGTTGTAGTTACTGAAATTCCTCGAAAGTATGGCATGCTACTTTCACGGTCTTGGGGAGCCAAATTAAGGGGTACTCTATAGCTTTATTTTTCATATGAAACAATTATGGTATTTGGCCAATTTAGGAAGCTATATCGATAAGTGAAAATTAAATACATGATCGCTAGTAAGGATAAGCCTAAGAATCACCAGATTCACTTTGGACATATTGATTTAGATTCCTTTATATTGTATAATGATAGTGGTACTAATTATTTAGATATTTAGCTTGTAGAAGGTGAAGAAATTTCAGAGTTGTCAAATAGTGTCCAAGCAGTCATGAATGAAGAAAACAAAAATCAGAATTATGAAAGCTTGCAACCAAGAATTTTAAAGAAAAATATAGAAGAGTCACAACAGAGATCAATTGAATCAGACAAAGGTAAATATCAGATTGAGACAGTCGATCAGAAATAAGGAAAGGTTCAACCCACATAATTTCAGTTTCTAGATGATGAGGAAGGTCTTTGGACCATGGATTTCGATGGTGCTTTGGGAAAAGATGGAGCTGGCATTGGAATCTATATCTATAGCCCCATCAGTCAACTAAAGTCCCACAGAATGTAATATTATGTTATTTCAAACTAGCCTTTGAATTATCTAGCAACGAAACAGAATATGAGGCCTTGATCACCGGTCTCTAAATTTTGAAAAGGTTAGGCGCGAAAATAATCACAGTGTATGGCGACTCTGAGTTGGTGATAAAGCAGGTAAAAGGGGAGTACCAGGCAAAAAATACTAGGATGAGAGATTATCGTAATGTTTTTATTGATGTTCTAAATTTTTTTCCATAATATACATTGTCTTTTATTCCTAGAAGTCAAAATTTTATGGTTGATTCACTTGCCACAATGGCTAGAAATTTTAAGATTCTTATTCATGCTACTAAAATTTTTTAAATTAATGTGAAGCATCACCTAGCTGTCCCTGAAAATCTAAGATATTGGAAATTATTTTTGGATGAAAAATAGATAAATAACTTTCTACAGATGGAGGAGGAGTTTTCTAACTCCCACATTGATGAAGTGTACAATGAAGATGATCAGGTAATTGAGACTGCTGAAGTTGAGGTGATGCAGCTAAAGGAAAACAACATTCCATGAGGTCTAGTACCTTTGGAATAATTGTTTGATCATGATGATGTAGCCAAAAATCCAACGATGGTCCCCACAGAAGCAAGTGTTGAAGATGTTAATATTGGTACAAAGAATAACCCCAATATGGTTAAGCTATCGATATATTTATCCCATGAGTTGAAAGGTAAATATACATCTCTCTTGAGTGAATTTTCTTATGTTTTCACTTGGGAGTATTCAGATCGAAAGATGTATAACAAATATATCATCCAACACACCATCCCGATCAAGCCAGATCAAAAGCCTTTCCACCAGAAGTTGAGGAGAATTAATCTCAAGTTGTTTCCATCGATTGAAAAAGAGGTAAATAGACTTTGTAAGGCTTGTATTATAGTTCCTATTTGATTTTCAGATTGCATGTCTAATCTTGTGTTGGTAAGGAAGATGACATGAGACATTTGTCTCTATATAGATTTCAGAAATATGAACAAGTTTTCATTAAAGGACAATTATCCTTTGCCGAAGATGGATCACATCTTGCAGACGGTTTTTGGAGCTTCAAGGATGTCACTTCTTGACGGATATTCAGGATACAACCAGATCTTGGTGCATGAATATGACCAATAGAAAAAAAAATTCACCATGCCATCGGGTACCTTCATGTACGCCAAAATTCCATTTGGGCTCAAGAATTTAGGGGCTACTTTTCAACAGGCTATGGACATCGCTTTCTCAAATGAGAAGGATGTATTTCTTGTAGTTTACCATGATGATGTTATTGTATTTTTGCAGTCAAATGTTGAACACTTACACCACTTGAGGATAGTATTTCAGAAATGCAGAAAATTCGACATCTCGTTGAATCTTAAGAAAAGTTTATTTTCCATGAAGGAGGGAAATTACTTGGGCACATTATCTCAAAATATTGAATTCACATTAATCCCTCTAGGATCAAAGTAATTCAGCAATTGGACTTCCCAAGGAACAAAAAGGAGATTCAGTCTTTCAATGGAAAGATAAAATTTTTGAGGAAATTCATCCCCAATATCGCTGAGCACCTTAGAGATATGACAGATATTCTAAAGGAAAACGAGGTAATATGGTCAAAACATGTAAAGAAGTTATTTAATTCAGTCAAATTTTATTTAACATGTGCTCCTACATTGATCAGCCTTGATTATACTTTATATTTCATAATATTCTCATTCGCTTACGAGCACTCATTGGTTGTCGTACTAATGCAGAAAAATGATTCAAAGATGGAGTAACCAATTGCCATTTTTAGCTGGGCCATATGAGATGCAACGTTGAGATGCAACATATTTGAGGATCAAGCCTTGGCCTTGGTGAATGTGATGAATTACTTTCAGGTATACATCTTAGATTCTCACATCATAGCCTATGTTTTGATTGTAGTGGTGAAAGGTGTGTTGATGCAAATTGATCCAGAAGGGAGGCGAGAGAAATGGATTGCAACAATGCTTGAGTATGATTTGGATATCAAGCTAAAAATGTTGATCAAGGGGGAGGGTTTTGAAAAGTTGATGGAAAAATATCATCTATATGTGTTGGATATAAATATGATTTCTGCACTTTTTGAAGAAGAAGTTGATGATTCGATGACACATATATCTCAAATTTTAATTTCATCACCTTGGTAAGTTGATATATTTTATGTTCTAAAACATTTAAATCCTCCAACGGGTGTGTCTAAAAGAAGAGGTATATCATTGAAATTAAAAGCTTCGAAGTATTGTATTTTAGACAATGTTTTGTATTGGAAAGACCCGAAAGTCGTCTTGCTGAATTTTCTTGTCAAAAGTGATGAGTGAATTCCACAAAGGTGATTGTGGCGGTCATTTATATTAGAATACCACAGTGAACAAATTTTTTAGGGTTGGTTTCTATTGGCCCACTCTTTTTTTATGATGTGTGCAAGATCGTGATGAGATGTCACTAATGTAAAATTTTCGAAGGGAAGAGGAAGTTTCTTTTGATGCCTTTGCAACTCATATAATTTTAGGCACCATTTCAACAATGGGGTATCTATTTCATAGGTGAGATAAATCCTTCATCATCCTCCCAACATAAGTGGATTCTGACGGCTACATATTATTTTCAAAGTAGTTCAAGGCAATCCCAACCAGGCAAGAAATTGATTTGGTTATCATTTAATTTTTGGAATCTAATATCTTGTCTAGATTTGGTTGTCCGCAGAAGATCATCACGAATAATGCAACTTTATTTAAGTCCAAAAATATGGTGGAATTTTGTGAGAAGTACAATATCATATTAGGTCATTCAACTACATACTACCCACAAGGTAATGGTTTGGCCGAGTCTTTGAATAAGTCTTTGGTCAATATTATCAAGAAGATGCTCGAGGTAAATAAGAAAAATTTTCATAAGAAACTCATCAATGCCTTGTGGCTAGACAGGGTAAGTAATGATAATTCCATAGGCATGTCTCCTTTTGAGTTAGTGTATGCGGTTGATAAAATATTTCCTACTTCTCTTGTTGTTCCAGTCATGCATATATTGTAGGAAATTGGCAGCGAACCGAATGATGTTCAATGGCGGATAAACCAAAATATCCATTTGCAACAAACCGGGGAGGAATTGTTTCAAAACACTTATATTATTCAAGGAAGAATCAATAAAGTGTATGACCGCAAAACAAAGGCAGATTAATTCAGCATTGGTGATGTGGTCCTCCATTGGGATGCTTGAAATGAAGATAAAGGAGAGCATGATAAGTTCAAGAATTTATGGAAGGGACCATAGAAGACTTCAACTTCAAGAGGAAAACATGCTTACTTATTGGAGGAAATGAATGGGCAATACTATGGAAGAGGACTAGTCAATGGTAGGCTTCTTAAGCAATAACTTTTTTGATCAAGTTTTTGAAATTCCTCAACACCATTGTATGTATCATTTTACTTTTTTTGCTGAAATGTGAAGGAGTTAATCATCGAAGCTTGGAGCCTGAAGTGAAGGCCATAAATTTTTCATGATTTGCTACTTATTTCTAAGAACAATAGGGTTTTTTCTTAGACAGATTCAGTTCAATTTTTCAATCGGTTTTCAATTTTGAGTTTAGTATTTTGATTTTTGACTCCATGCCCAATGGATAATGCTACTTGGTGTATGGTGTTCTTGACACCTCGAAGGAGAGGCCATCCCCATTTGGAGCCAACGTTAGTTTCAGTCATTTATGTCTGTCACCAGTGATAAAATGTGCTCTTACAAAGTTTTTGTTAGGGTCTCAAGTCAAATTTTTATGGCTTCAATAGGTCTTCAAATAAAAAATTAGTCACTCGTTAGAGTGTCTAGGTATATTACTGATCCTTTCAAAAATTTCATGTGCTGGTCATTGCCATATTTTAGCTGGATGAGTCATCATTGCAAAGTCCCCATATTCATCTCAGTCATACCACCATGGTCCTCATTCAACTTAGTGTCACCATTTGGTCATTAGGGTTTAAGTCATAAAAATCTATCATTTTATAAATAAATCCAGAAAATGAAGGAGTAGTAATAGGGAAATTTCTCATAAATTTTTGTTTCAAGTATAAATTATTTCAAAATATGATGTAATATGTTATAACGCTCCAAAACTGCAAAGGTTTCAAGACAAAAGTGAAAAGCACATGGTGGGCCACCACACCACTATCAAGAATTTGACTTCTGCAAGCTATAAAAGACCATTAAAATCATTTCTCTCACTCATTTCATTGGCATAGAGCAGTCACTCACCAAAAAAGACTATATTAGTACATTCAAAACCAAAGGACACTCTAAAGAAGTTATTGGCGCTCTCTCCATGAAGCTACGCTGTGTTTTTAGGCAGCTACACTGCGTTTTTGCCAATACGGTGTGTTTTCACTCCTACAAGAAAAAACCATGTTTCCAAGGGTTCTCAGGGGCAACTGAAGGTTTCATAAATAGTCTACAAGTAATTTTAAACCTTTGACATATACTATAATTATTTTTCCCGTGTTTTTATTATGAAAATCCTCCTATAGCCCCCATGATGCGTTTTTGGTGGGTGGGCTTCATTTTCCGAATTGCAATCAAGAACACATATCATATACAGATTCTACCCTTCCTCACACTCAAAACCACTTCCCAAAACCCTCACACTCCCTCACCCTAATTTCCCAAACCCCTACATCCCAACCCTCGCTCCTACGTTGCGTTTTTGGCAATTTTAGGGCTAGGACAGAGTAAAATTTCCCTAGACTAATCCCTTCATTATTTTCATCAATTTCCACTTCCCTAAGCTCCCTAATACCCCTGTCTACTACCATAAATTTTCATACCCTCATATCTCCTCCCTAATCCCTCCATCCTATCCCCTCACCTACTTCCCCTATTTTTCCCATTAGGGTTTTTCCTTGCAAACTGTCAACGTGGAGGGAGAAAGGAAATATTACAACAAAGGAGGTAAAATATCAAGGTTTGAGCCACTCAAAACTCATGAGTTGATGTCTTCTTCACTGTCTAAGCAATTTTTTTATAATGTAGGATGTTTAGGGTCTTGTGAGCAAATTCACCAAGTGAAATATCATGCCAAATTGACAAGTATGTTTGCCACTAACCTTAGGATAGATGAGGTCAAAATTGTAGGGGTGAGCTTCACAATTTCAACTGAGGCCATAGCTACAACTAAATGGATACCAAACAGTGGGGAAAAATAGTTTAAGAGCTTAGATTTGGATGTGCAGAATTACAAAGCCTTCATCAAAGGTCACTACAAATATTCCATTAAGAAAGTTTTTCCTTTTGGACAACTGCTTGATAATTTTTCTCCATTAATGAGGGCCATTATGAAGTATTTTACATGTGAGGGAATATTTTATAGATTTTAAAAATATCATGTCATGTTTCTAATGCACTTCACAGAGGTAAAACCTCTCAACCTATCCTACTACCTCTACAAGAGCTTGGATAAAATGGTATAGAAAGTGCAACATAGAGAGAGTGATCATCATGCTAGCCTTTTTCACCATACCCTCATAAAATCACCATCTTTCAAAATCTTGCACAAATGAACATCACTTGGGAGACATTCATTCAGTCCAATGTCTTCCCCCCCTGCTAGTTAGCCTACTAGAAAAGCGACGCCATCAGCACCATCAAGCAAAGGGAGATTGGACCATCTAGAAGAATTTCGGTCAAGAGGACACTTAGGGCTAAGGTGACTCAAAAATACAAGAGAGGTAGGATTCCTGTGTTTTCTCCAAACATTATGGAAGGGCCCAATCCAACATCAGCAAAAAAAGATCACCATCACAACATTAGGAACCTTTGCAAGATGAGGAGCCATTCCATCTTGACACTAACATGGAAGACTTGGAGGTGGATGAAGAGAATAGAACAATAGAGCAGGTCATCATGGATAAATATGTTGAGATCAGAGAACTCAAGGACATCTTGTCCAAGGCCAATTTCTTGATTTCATTCCTAGAGCAGGAGAATATGAAATTGAAGGTAAATTGACTACTCTTGAATAGGCATAAAGTTGATGTTAGCAAGGAATATTTAAAGGGAAAACCAGTGGTTGACATAGATGAGTTATATGAGCATGAAGAGCAGGTGAGAAAGAAAAGGCCAAGAACTAGAGGCCTAAAAAGGGCACTTCAGCAACAAAAAGAGGCATCTCCAACAAGGACCCAAATGATAGTGAATGAGCTCATATTGGTAGGAAATGAGCAGGACGGGTAATATTTCCAGCTTGATAGAGTCATGAAGAGGGAAAATACAGAAAATAACATTTAGAGACACATGGCCATGCACTATTACACAAAAAATCAGGTGGCTCAGGCAAAAATCAAGCAATTGGAGGAAAAACTCAAAGAAACCCTAATGAAGGAAGAAGACAAGGGTAAGTTGGATTTACTTGCTGATGCTGCCCTCAAAGCATAGAATTCCATCTCATGGCTTCATGGAGAAATTCTAGAGAAATTTTGAGCAAAATTTGAGGAAATTTCGGAAAAGGTTGAATATTTTTTACTATTGGCAATTTTTGCACAGTCCCTAGGCCAAAAACGCAACGTACCTCATGCTGCACTTTTGCTGGGGGCCTCAAAATTCTAGATTTATTACATATTTGGGTTTCTAATGGCCTCTACATCAACTTCAGCCCTAGGGAATACCATGTTAGCTCTTTTTAGTGGGTCAAAATGTCAAAAAACCACCCAAAAAACACATTTCTGCCATGTTTTCCAAATGTTCGTTGCGTTTTTGGAGTACTTGTGAGAGAATGGATTTTTGGAGGGCTAGGAGTAGTATTTTTCAGTGCTTGAGGATTATATCATGTAGCAGACAAGAAGATATTTCTCCATCATCTTTCAGATTAGGATTTGGAACTCAGGAAGGCCTCTGAAAACCTCTTGCACCAAATTTGTTGTGTTTTCTCCTCGCATGTTGCGATTTGCTGATATTTCACTGCGTTTTTGCTTGACAACCGATTTTCTCCATTTGATCAGTCAAACTCAGCTCCACCTAATGTAATTTTTCATTTCTTGAGTTGTGATGATGTAATCAAGTGTAGTTATGCTAGTTAGAGTAAAAATGAGGTGGATACATGCATGTAAATGTTTTTTATGGTCTAATGTATCAATTTATCTATCTTGAGGAGAGTTTTGTTAACCTACCTAGTCTTTAGGTTTTAGGTGAGGGAATCGTGTGAAATGATCCTCCACTATAGGATTCAACCCCTAAGTCAGGGGAAACGTTTTTTTGTCTATTTGTATGCATTTCTTAGTAATTTTGATGGTTGGACATCAGAGGGTGAGACTATTGTAGCTTGTACTTCAACTTTTATTCACAAAATCAAAGGAGTAGTTGCAGCTATTATCTAGGAATTCATGTGCAGTGAGTTTTTTATGTTGTATTTTCTCTGTTATGGATTCATATGAATGATACAAATGCTTCATTTCCATGCCTTTATTTCCTCAATTATTTTCCTAAATGTTTGATAAGGAAAATTCTTCATAAAACTCTGTTTTGTTTGGGAATATCATTTTATGTACTCTTCCTTATGTTTTGATGAATTCATGACACATGCTCATTAAGATCCTTCTGCCTTTTCAAACCCTACACTATATCAACAAAACCCTAAGCCCATCATTAAATCATTGTTATATTGCTCCTTCATATCTTTACAACTGTAAACCTTTGATATTTTGATCTAGCTACCTGGTTTTCATCCCTTATCGAGTAGGAAAAATCATCAAACTTTAAAAACCCTAGAGCTAACCTAAATAGCCTAAAATCCACTCTTCATCCAGTTAAACCCTTGGTTATGATTTCCATAGATAGAGAGCTCTCTGGTTTGGTAGGGCTAGATGCCAAACTGAAAGCTTGGTTTGAGGTAACCTCCATCGATATTCTTTCTCAGCCTTGGGACATTGTATGCTAACAAAATGTATAGAGACACACATCAAGGAAACGATCATCAATGATGCATGCAACAAGTAAAGTGTTGTGTTTAGTAGTTCTAATGAATATAAATTTCAGAATTGACATGAAAAGGGATATGCTCGATGCTATATGGGAAAGTATTTGAACTAAGCTCTAATACCATGTTGAAGATAAATATTTATTTTAATATTTTTCCGTTAATAAAGCACACATATAATTACAAATATGTCATTACCTTTGGTTTCAAATTCCAATATTGGATGTCTCTTCCTATTCTAACGATTCAAATTTTTAATATTTACATATTTACATAATTCGCCAGATTCCGAAGTATTAGGTGTCTAACACTCTAATTATACTCCATAGTAATTCCCAAACCCACTACTTAGCATCCTTCAAGGGTGAATGTATGAAGGTGGGTTACACTTTTGTGAGAATGCACTCGAAAATTTCACTCTCCTACAAGTTCGGTCGAACTTTTGAAATTACTTCGACCGAAATTTTTCTGTCATTAATCAAACATATTCTACCATTGACATTGACAACAATGGTGACCGTATTTTTGGATGGAGGTGGATAAACCAACCTTAAAATTCCGGCCGAACTTTGTTTCTATAAATATAGTAGTCGACAGACTAGAAGAAGATTTTCGTCATTTTCTAGTTTGTGACAGTTGGTGGGTTATGTTCATTCTGCTTTGCATCTGTGTATGTGCTCTTCCTGCGTCCAGGTATTCTTCGAAACAAAGTTTTTCTTTACTCAATGTTTGCCATGCTTCTATTGTTCACATTTTCCATGTTTCTATTGTTCATGTTTGCCATATTTCCGTCATTTTCTGGTTTGTGAATATTGGTGGGTTATGCTCATTCTGCTATGCATCTATGCTCATCCACTCTACATTTGTGCTCATCCTCTCTATGTTTTTTCTCGCCCTCTTTGAATTTGTGCTCAGCTACTCTACATATTTTCTCTTCCGCATCCAGGTATTCTTCGAAACAAAGTTTTTCTTTACTCAATTTTTACCATGCTATTGTTGTTCATGTTTGCCATGTTTTTGTTGTTCATGTTTGCCATATTTCCATCATTTTATGGTTTGTGACCGTTGGTGGGCTCTTCTTGTTTCGCTCTGCATCTATGCTCATCCAATCTATGTCTGTGGTTGTTCGCTCTGCATTTGTGCTCTTCTTGCATTTAGGTATTATTCGAAACAAATTTTTTCTTTACTCAATGTTTGTCATGCTGTTGTTGTTCATGTTTTCCATGTTGTTGTTGTTTTTCACGTTTTCCATGCTATTATATGCACAGTTATATTATACTTTCCATATGTACTTTCCTAACATTCGTAGATATAGCAAAATATAGTTTGTATTATTGATATTTACTTTTGGATCTGGCCAATAGATTAGTCCAGAGAACAGAAATGGAAACATTTAGATAGATAAATAATTAGAAAAAAAAAATTCAGAACTTTGTCTGGAAAAAAATTCTTAATATTCATGGTTGAAATCATCCGCATAGGAATTGTTGATCTCCCACTATACAAGGCTAATCCAATTCCATTCTGCAAGAGGTCAAAAATTTTGTTGTATCTCCCTAAAATCATAATTGAAAAAGAGCAGTTCAATGTTGAATATAATTCAAAAGCGTATAAACATTTCATTTAATATTGTTAAATTTTGTATAGATATATTATTAAGAACAGATAGTAGCATGTCTTGGAAATCATGTTCCCTATATTTTCGCTCTTGCCTTGCTTATCAGGGTTGATTCCATGTCAAAAACTAATTGTGTATCTTTGTATAAATTTTGGTTTTACAAAAAAGTGGTTTCAAAATAAATATAATTCAAAAACTTTTAACCTTCGTATTGAATATTTAACAAAAATAAAATTATGATTGTGTTAAGAATGAATATTAACATTAATAGGTCTGCAAAAACAAATATATTTATATTTTCCACCCCGTTTTTGTTTCTTGTGTCTCTTTTTGTTATGAGAAGAGAAGAAGAAATGCTCACTGACAGATCACTCCAGATCCTGTAGCTACTTGTAGTGGCCTCCTCCTCTTCTGCTCATTGTTGTTACTGTTCATGTTTGCCATGATATTCTATGCACAGTTATATTGTACTTTCCATATGCACAGTCCTATTCTATATGGTTTTTCATGTTGTTCATGTTTTCCATGTTTTTCTATTCACAGTTATATTTTACTTTCCATATGCACAATCCTATTCAATATGGTACCGTGCATAGGATTATATATCATGGTATTGATCAATAAAATTCCATTTCTATGTACACACACTCATTATTTTAGCAATCTAGCTTCAACAATTATTTTCTATTCAGATCTCTTTTGATCATTTGTACCTTGTCCTCACTAATCTGAAGTGATAGCCTTTTCTACTTTATACAAGTTTCATATGAACTCTTCTCTCAATTTATGAATTTCCAGGCCAACAAATGTGTCATAAATATTACAATTATGTTATTGTTGTTCACTTTTTCCATGTTGTTCTTGGTCAAGAGTATGTGGTGGTGATTCTCTCCACAATCAACTTCTTTAGCATTTTTTTGATCAGTCCCTTATTGTTGCTTATGGTTGTCTTCTTCTTGCTTATGGTTGTTTGTCTCTTCTTCATGTTTCTTGTTACTTGTGCTATGTCCCACAATATTCTCAGTTTCCTCACTCTGCCCACCTTTTGATTCTTGCACGTTGTTGTGATTCGTTTCTTCCTCTTATTGTTTATCGTTGTTGGTCTCTTCTTCTTGAGCATTGTTGTCATCACTCTAGCTCTTGCAGCCACTCGTAGTGGCCTCCTCCTCTTTTTCTTGTTTTTGTTGTTGTTCATGTTTTCCATGTTGTTATATGCATGGTTATATTGTACTTTCCTTATGCACAGTTCTATTCTATATGGTTTCTACTGTTGTTCATGTTTGCCATGTTATTCTATGCACAGTTATATTGTACTTTCCATGTGCACAGTCATATTCTATATGGTGCCATGCATAGGATTATATATCATGGTATTGATCAATAAAATGGCATTGCTATGTATACACACTGATTATTTTATCAATCTAGCTTTATAAATTATTTTCTATTCATATCTCTTTTGATCATTTGTACCATGTGCTCATTAATCTGAAGTGATAGCATTTTCTACGTTATACATGTTTCATATGAACTCTCCTCTCAATTTTTGAATTTCCAGATCATCAAATGTGTCATAAATATTATAATTATGTTGTTGTTTTTCATGTTTTCCATGTTGTTCTTGGTCAGGAGTATGTGGTGGTGATTCTCTCCACAGTCAACTTCTTTAGCATTGTTATGATCAGTCTCTTCTTCTTGCTTATGGTTGTATTCTTCTTGCTTATGATTGTCAATCTCTTCGTCCTGTGTCTTGTTACTTGTGCTCTATCCGGCAGTTTTCTCACTTTCCTCAATTTCTCCACCTTCTAACTCTTTCACGTTGTTGTGATTAGTTTCTTCCTCTTCTTCTTTATTTTTTTTGGTTTCTTATTCTTGATCATTGTTGTCATCACTCTAGCTCCTGCAGCTACTTGTAGAGGCCTCCTCCTATGAATCTGCACGTTGTTGTTGTTGTTCATGTTTCCCATGTTGTTCTATGCATAGTTATATTGTACTTTCCATATGCATAGTCCTATTCTATATGGTTGTTGTTTTTGTTCATGTTTGACATGTTTTTTTATGCACAATTATATTGTACCTTCCATGTGCACAATCCTATTCTATATGGTACCATGCATAGGATTATATATCATGGTATTGATCAATAAAATTCCATTTCTATGTACACACACTGAGAACAATTAAATTCCATTGCTTTTGTATAATAATTTATTAGTTTAAATGATTATTAGATCTGGTTGTAATAATTGGATTGATTTACTAAGAATAATTTTTTTCCTGAATTGAAATATTATTTTAGAATGAAAAGTTTTGTATAAGAATTTATCGGTTTAAATGATTATTAGATCTTTTTGGAACACCTAATCCTACATGGGTAGGTGTGGAATGCGAAAAGTCACAATGGAGTCTAAGTGACCTTGGAATGTGAAACCAAGAGTCACACCATTGTATTATAAATGTACATCATGTAAAATGGAAAAAATAAGAAATCCTCACGCTTATCCTTCATTGTGTGTTGAGTCTTTTGTGTGTGTGTTTATTCTTCCTCATACACCATGTGTGTGCTTAACATGGTGTTTAACATGGTATCAAAGCGGGCGATTGCTGGCCCTACTCCACATTGAGTGAGCCATTTGTGTTTATGGCCTATGCATATCTGCAAAAATTCTTGACATTTTTTGCAGCACTCAGAGTTTCTGCAGCAGTGTTTTTGCCGCCTTTCAGAAGTGTTTTGAAGAGGAGCAACATTCAGAAATTGGTAGCACTGGTTTTGAAGAAGTGCAGCATTCAAAAATTGGCAGCACTTGTTTTGAAGAAGAGCAGCATTGGTTTTGAGAAGGAGCAGCACTCAAAATATTGGCAGCATTCAGAAATTGGTTTGGAGAAACACATCTTTGTGCATCTGAAGGTTTTCTCAGTGCTCATTTTTTTTGCAATCTCTGCATTTTAAAGAGCTGCTGGAATAGTGTTTTAAATTGGGTTTCTGAAGAAGAAGTTTCTGGTTTTTAATGGAAAAGAATTTTGAGTTTCGCTGAAAATTTCATCATCTTTGCATTCTATGTTGCTGGAAAAATCATTTTTGCCCCAAGTCTACAATTTCCTGCAAATTATTCTGTTGTGTATTTCGAAAAGAAAAAAAAAATTGCTGTTGTATTACTACTTGAAATCCTACATTTCTGACAAAATTTCCTACTGCTGCTTCAAAGTCTTAGGTCTCAGTTTTACTCATCTGCTGCTGAAAAAAATCTACATTTTCTATTTTTCTCTGTTGTTTAAAAAAAATAAAAGAAAAAATAAAATAAAATAAAATCATTTCAGGCTCTCGGCCTGCCCCCTCACCTTTCCATACGCTGTCCCCTTCCCTCTTTACCACACATTACACTCCTGTTACCATACCCCCTCACCGCCTACGCTCTCCCTTACCATTCCTCTCAACGCTCTGCGCTCACCTACACACGCACTCCCCTTCCTTACCACGCACTCCCATCTCCCATTCGCTCACCCGCCCCTCTCCTCACATGCATTTTACCCTACACTCAATCCCCTGCGACCCCTCCTCTCCTCGCTCTATGCACACACCCACACCTCACTCTATACACACGCCTTCCCCCTCACTACGCTCCCCCAACCCATTTCTAACTCACCTCCCTCACGCGATGTCTATCACTCCATAACTCTGCGTATACCCCGCAACCCCCTCTATTGCACAGCCTCCCCTACTCCCTAATCCCGTCCCCTCCCCTCCCTACGCCATTAACTCCTCACGTGTCCTACCATTCTCTATGCCTATCTACACTGCTATCTAACTTATGGCCATCACCTCTCTCATAAAGCTACAACACCGCCTACATTACCAATCCTCCCCTCTCTCCATACCAATCTACCCTCATGGCTACAGCCGGCCCTCATCACACCCTCCTTCACAGCTTTGAAACGCGCTCCCTACCATATAATACCTCTCCCCATTAATCCTCATTTAATTAATATCTTTTTAATTAATCCCTATATTAATTAATTCCTAAATTAATTCCCCCCTCTTATTATTTTCTACAATAAATTTCCCTCCCCTTTTTAAATTCTCCCATTATTAATTAATTTCCATTTTTAATTAATTAAAAAAAAAAACAGCAGAGAGAGAGAGGAAGAGAGAATATGAAGAACAGAAGAAGAGAAAATGACATGTGAGAAGATGGACTATATATAGAGAAAATTGTAGATTTGACATTTTATGATTTGTGGCATATATAACAGGGTGTTTTTTCTGAAGAAATTGACATTTGAAGACAAGTTTGCCATCATTGAAAATAGCTCCTTGAAGGAAAATTCAGCTGCCTTAAAGGCTTCTTGCACAAGTTTTTTTGCTGGACATTCAAATATTTTTGCAGAGATTTTGTATTGAACTCACATTGTGAGTGAATTTGCATCTTCTTCATAGTTGCAATCAGTTGTTGATGTAAGTCATTTTTGATTGTCCTCCATCATTTGAGGAGCACACTTTGTACTTTGAGATTTCCATATTTGGAAATTCTTTGGAGTCATTTGTATTTTTTGTGGAATCACATTGTAAACGGGTGCATTTTCGGTTGAAGCCGGCACCCTTTCATTTTTTGAGCCTAAGTTGTTGAAATGGATAAAATCAATGAGGCATTAGAGTTGTTGAATCACCTCATTCATTCCAATGTTCATGATATGATAAGAATGAGCAAGGATGCTCTTTGTAATATTCAAAGTTGTTTGCAAGATGCACGTGAAAAGATTGAGTTTTTGCAGTTGGAATCTCAGCTCCAACATGAAGAACTTCAGCAAAAGAGTCACCATTCTGAACCTGTTTCTGTTCAGAAGATTGTGAAGGACTCTCATTAGAAGAAAGAAGATAAAGTTGCAGTTGATTCCCATTCAGTTCCTTGTACTAGAGCAGATGTACATGTAGATGCAGCAGTTCAACCTGCACTTCTCAAGCCCATCATCAAACCTTGGGAAGTGCTTGTCCACAACAAGCACCGAACTAGTCTTGGATATGACAAGGATGTGTCCTTTCATATTCCAGACTACACCAAGCCTATCAAATTTCAGAGTGTCGGATTCTTGTATGACAGTTCACCTGCAGCTGTTTCAGATCCTGCTCCAATTCCACAACATCAGATTGAGAAATGCCAACACTGTGATCGATTTGGTCATATGAAAGATCACTGTTTTGATATTCATCCATGCAAGCACTATGGTCGGCACACTCATTCTTCAGACAGATGCTTCAGAAACAAGCCTCCTGCAAGAACAAAGATTCATCTTGGATGGATCGCTTCTTGGCAATGGGCATCAGCAGCCAAGAAGATGTTGAAGTCGCATGTCAGAACATGTTCAAGAATATTGAGCAAACTTGCAGTTGATTTTTCACCATCATCTGACCTTGTCCCTGATAGGGGGGAAAATGGTGGTCATGTACAAGCTTCGACACAGCAGTTCAAGCGAGCCCGAGCCACATTTCGTCATTCTAGATTCAGAGATGTAGCCAGAGACATGGATGCCCATGAGCATGCCTTCAGTTGGTGGATAACCTTAAACCATCATCTTTGGTTGGTGGATAACCTAAAACCATCACAGGTAGTAGACCTCCCTTCTTTTAGGTCGAAGGTCTCCCTTTCATATATGAGGAACACTTCCTCTAGCAGAAGCCTTCAACTTCTTGCCAGCTTTGGTTGAGTTCCAGGAAATGCTTCAAGCATTCTAGAGTTGTTGGTAATCCTAAAACCATCACAAGTAGTAGACCTCCCTTCTTTTAGGTTGAAGGTCTCCCTTTTTTATGAGGGACAATTCCTCTAGCAGAAGCTTTCAGCTTCTTGCCAGTTTTGGAAGAGTTCCGGGAACTGCAACAAGTTTTGCGTTCCAGTGTTGGTGGTCATCCTTAAACCATCTCTTTTTTCCAACATTTCAGAGAGTTGATTCAGCCAAGTGCTGCCATGTATACTTTGTAGATTTGTATTACAACTCTTTTCTTGGACTCACACATACCCCTTCGGATTAAGGGGGGATGTTGGAACACCTAATCCTACATGGGTAGGTGTGGAATGCGAAAAAGTCACAATGGAGTCCAAGTGACCTTGTAATGTGAAACCAAGAGTCACACCATTGTATTATAAATGTACATCATGTAAAATGGAAAAAATAAGAAAACCTCACGCTTATCCTTCATTGTGTGTTGAGTCTTTTGTGTGTGTGTTTATTCTTCCTCATACACCATGTGTGTGCTTAACAAGGTGTTTAAAATATTTGGTTGTAAGAATTGGATTGGTTTATTGAGAATAAATCCCGGAGTGAAATAAATTTTCCAAATTCATTTACCCACTATGATATAAAATTGTTTCAAGAGAGATATGAACAGGTAGCATCAGATCGACCCATAGTTTTGTTATCATCTCATCAACTTATACGTCATTATACAAGCATTAGCTCAAAAATTTAGTTGTCAAGCCTCCCAAAAAATAAAAAAAATAAAAAGTGATAGGAATTCAAAATTATCTTGATGGTCATACACAAGGATAGTTTTTTTAGTATTTATGTAATTTTATTCTAAATTCTAAAATATTTAAAAATTTTGGTTTATAAGTGAGGTTAAAAAATAGTTAATTTTTTTTAATATTTATGAGATTCCCAAAATATTTTAAAATCTACAAAGAACTACTTTTACAGAAGAATGTTTTTATTCACCTTTGAAATCCTATTTCTTCAGCCAAGAAGAGAAGGGGAAGGCATGCTATTCACCCTTTCATGAAGTGTAGGAACCAATAGAGTCTTACTGCCAAGTCATCCCACTAGTAGCCTCTAGTCACTCAATAGCTCATTGAAATCAAGGCATATCACAGGGTTCTAGTGTCATCATAGTAGCATTATCTCCATGCTTCCTAGTTTATAGAATCCATCATCTATCCATACCATATAGAGCCATCATCTCACCCGTATCATAACATAAAGTCACCACGAGATGTTCAAATAAAAAAATGAATTCTATATAATTTAGAAACCAAATTGAACAACTATGAGATTATTATCATAATGCTTGGCGCTTGTATGTAGTAGCAACCAATATTCATTATGGGATTACACATCCAATCAATTTATACCTACAATTTGTCCTCCCTCACAGAATTTTAATTCATCCAAACAACTGTGAGTATTCAAGCATATAAACTTTCATTTCCATATTTCCAGTAGCTTTTGAAATGATCTTAGAATTATTACATACCGATCATTCCATTATTTTAAGTTATAAACTTATTTTAAATGAAATGAAATTTCATTAACTATATATGCATTACTATAATAGAAAAGAATTCACACAATCCATTCAAACATATGTGCTAATACTTATTTATACACAATCAAAATTTTCACATCCGAATAGTATATTCCATGCACATTCATATTGCTTTCACATTCACCACACTCACTCACAACACCCTTGCAAGACATTGAATACCATCCCATTTTGCATTCCATACTCAATCCATCTTGATATATGTATCCTGGCTAATTTTATATCATTGTCTTCATCATATTCACTTCCTATAAATTTTACACATCCTCCAGGAATCTTGACGCACATCTCTATATCATTGTCTTCATCATATTCACTTCCTATAAATTTTACATATCCTCCAAGCATCTAGACTTACATCTGCTATAATAATTAAAATATATCCCATGTCATACCATCCTCCTTTACCAACTTCAAAATTCACTCAACTCTTCAACACATCTGGACACCTTCTTCTTCAATCACCACACAAGAGGAATTTACCCTCCTTTCATTTCTGAAAAAAAAAACTAAAAAGCCCTTCCTTTCACTACTGAGCAGTCCCTCAGGAAAATCTTCCTTCTCTTAACCAACTCAACATGACATATTATCATATGAATGCATAACAGATATTTTGTCACATTTTTTAAATGTCCTCTAGGATTCCTTCATTTCCCATACCCCTAATTGGGTATCAATTCACATACATGCATTCAGATGTCATCTCATACATATCAATTGATATATTCAAGCATAACTCAATGAATTCTTACCCATTTCCTTTCAACTCACATGATATATTGGCATGAAAAATTCATAAATGTATGGTTTCCATCAATATATGTAATGTTACTTGATCAACTAATGCCCCTTTGTTGATCAACAGACAATGTACATATGTTTTCCTAAAGTTAAATATTTTTTTCTAAATTCCATTCCTACATCATTATATAACAACTTAGATTCTATATATTTTTTGACTCTAAAAACGTTTGAATAACGTTATCATTTCATTGGTTGAAAATTTGATATCACATTGTAATGAAAATTCTACCAGACACTAAATCAATAACCTTCACTTTACAGTGTCGATTGTGCTTGGAATTGACAAATTCAACTACCTACTAAATTGATAGGCCTTCACCCAATAGGTTCGATTGTGTTTGGAATTGACAAAGACGAATAAGTACCCCACTAATGACGACTTAAACAACATAATCCACTAAAAAACCAATGAATTTTGGTACTTTGTTACATTTTTGCATCCTCATAGTCACCAAGTTGAGAATTATTTAGTGCCATGCCAAGCCACGTTGTTCTTTTGCTTTTAATTTTTGACAGAAATAAATCAGAATTAACTTTGCAACTCGAAAAAAACTTACAATAAAAGTATATTATTATTTTGTTCAAAAATTTCATTTATATGTAGGCATATTTGTTTTTATTAAATTGTTCTTATTTTTGTTAAATTGTTTTTCTTTAAAATTGAACTTTGTTAAATTGTTAAATTACATGTTTAAAATTGTGAATTAACTTTTATTACTCTGCATAAATAATTCACCTACTATTGTTTCAATTTTTTACCATCAACCAGTGGCATTCTAGGATGATATCAACCAGTGCCATTTTTCCTGTCATATTGTCTAGACCATGCTTCTGTTTACAATGCATGAATTTACACAATTGATATACAGTACAACTTAGCATTTTCCTCTTCTTATCATCCCTTTCTAAACTTTCTTTGGACTCTGAGAAAGACTAGAAGTTGACATAGTTAATGTCCATTTCATAGAAGGTAAAATTTTCACGATATTCAATATAATCATTTTCCTTGCAACCTTCCTCTTCTACATTCTAGGTTTGTATGACTTGTGGACCCTCCTCTTTGGTGATAACTCCATTTTGTTGGAAGCTTTTCTACCCTATCAGAATTGTAGGAACAAACCTAGATTGTCATCAGTTGTATCAATGGGTGACTGTAAAATTCCATCCTCTGCCTCAGGAAACTCATCGCCTCCTCTTCCCAACAACACCATTTAAATTTTTGACATCAACAGTGCCACCAGCTGCATATGTATCATCGTTTTGTGCATCATCCCTCTTTTTCTTTTAAACATATTCCATTTATTTAAACTTTAGTTTTGGCTGTGTTGTTTATTTGGAATGCCTCACTCTCAGCTCTTATATTTCATGGCCTAAGCACAACACCCCATTCTTTGTTATAATTATAATAATTATCACACAATCTTGCAACTTTATGGTTTCAACTTTTTCATCATCATCTTGCCAATGGTTAAAAACCATGTCTTTAGTGGATGGTGCATTTAAGAAGTGATCAATGCTATTTTTATCAAACTCTGAGTACACAATATGTTCCACCCAACCTCATTGTGTGTTTGAGAAATCAGACCTCTAACAAACCCAATTCAATTTTGGGAAGGGAGATATGAAAATTATCATAAACTGCTTAGTTATTAAAACATAGTATTTATGATTTGTCTCTGATCTGACTCTGTTTTGATCAAAGCACAGATCCAAATTCATTTGGGAATCAGGTTTGATGTGGAATTTTTCTTTCAGATTTGTAGTGCTTTCTTCAACAATTCTAACAATGTTGTTCTTCTTGAATTTTAGGCATAAAAAATCACTTAGTGTAGCAGTAGCATTATTATCATGATTTGGGGTCGCATCATCTTCCACATTGTCTCTTTGATCAGGTGAGATCCAATGTTAGGATGTGTTTTTACTCATTCTCATTAGTATCAAACTATTATGGCTAGGATATACCAACACTATAATGTGTGACTTCTACAATTTTAAGGACTCTTAAAGCAATATCTTGAAGAGTACATGGTGCTTTTCCAACTTCTTTGTTTAGCAATAGATCTGTGTTCGAGTTTCCAAGTCTTGAATGACTGTTTGAACCATAATCTGTTTAAAGCAATATCTTTAAGAGTACATGGTAATTTTACAACTTCTTTGTTTAGTAACATCATCTTCCACGATGTCTCTTTCATCTGGTGAGCTTCAATGTTTTGAAGGAGGTTGATTGGATTTTTGTTAAGGATTTCCAATAGTCGAGTTGTCCTTTTTAATAACAAGGATTATTTCAAAATCACATTTGTCATGGTAGTCTCTTTTTCTCTCCTCTGAGGCTACAAGGATGCTTTTAAAATCACATCTATCATGCTAGTGTATTTTTCCTTGCTCCATGTACATGTCATTTCTCCCATAAAATTTAAGGCATTTACAATAAATGTTCATTTAATAATTTATTGAATTTGTTTTTTCCAGGGATAAAAAATCCCACTAAATATGGTTGAAAAATGGACATTATGCATAGATGTTTCTTGTTATCCCAATCCAGGGAAAGCATTGATTACATATGTGCTATGTAATATTGCGGCTAACACAGTCATTCAAAGGAAAATGAATATACCCTGAAGAACAACAAACAATGAAGCATATTATATTGCATTGATAGAAGTCTTGGGAATTTCTAGGGAGTATGGATCAAATGGAATTGAATTTTTCACCAATTATGAACTTGTGTGCAACCAGATGAAAGGCGTGTCCCAATTTAAGAAGGAGAGACTAAAACAAATGCATAGAAAAGAAAACAATATTGTTAGAAAATTTCAATCATTTAGTATAAGAAATTGTGCAAATGTTAATAAGATGTCTGGTGATCTACTTTATGGGGCAATGCCAAATCAAGTTTCATGTGTCAAAGATGAATTAGTATTGTATGGGGAAATGCCAATTCAAGAATCACCTATCAAAGATGAATTAGTGTTGAGAAACTCTTTACAATTCAAAGATGAATTAGTGTTGAGACTCTCTCCTTCAAAATTTATTGATGGACATTGTAAGATATCTTTGATATGTGTGTTTTTTTTACTTATAAATGTGTCATTTTTAATGACCATGTGTTTTTTTCAATTATATATCAAGTGCGCTCCCACCATGTAAGCACAACTTGGTGAACTTCATGTTTTAGAAAATTTTGTATTTAATTTTCAAAATGTTTGGGACTTCAACAAATTTTTTTAAAAATAAAGTGAGTTTTACACATCAATTTGTGCTTTGAAAGTTTTATGTTTTACATAATTTGTGTTCAAGTTGTGCTCCAACATTTGTGTAAATTACATCAATTTTTAATTTTTTTAAAAAATAAAGTGAGTTTTACACATCAATTTTTGCTTTGAAAGTTTTGTATTTTACACAATTTGGGTTCAAGTTATGCTCCAACTACTTTGAAAGTTTTGTGTTTTATATAATTTGTGTTCAAGTTGTGCTCCAACATTTATGTAACATCAATTTTTTGAATTCTTTTGAATTTTTTAAAATAGTAATTTTGAAAATAATTGTAAATGCACGAGATAACTTTTTAAACATCATATATCTATGTATTTGTAGATAGATCCATATATATCATGGATGATCATTTTCCACACGATTCTTAGAGGCTTTAAACATTATGTGTATCTATGTAACTGTATATATCCATTGTATATATCCATATATATATCATGGAGGATGATCATTTGTCACGTGATTATTTGAGGGAAACATCAATAGAGTCCCATGTCTCTATGAGAGAGGGGTATCATGGATCGAGGGATGTTCATGGTATTTATATTAAATGTGATGTTTTTAAATGACATTTGAATATATAATCTTATCCCCATACATACATGTATACATGTGGAATTGATTTTTTTTTTAATATATAATTTTATCCCCGTGTACATACATGTATGCATATGGAATTGATTTTTTATCAGTTTTGTGAGTTAAATTAATTTTTAATAAATTTCATTTTTTAGGAGTTCAGAGGAAAAGAATATATACTTAATCAATGAAGCCTAGTCACGGTTCATGCAATCGTGGTATGGTTCAAGAAATCTACTCAATCATACATGTATGTGTTTTTAAATTGATTAGAAATTCATATTTTTTTATGAATCCCTCTAGTCGTGTGAGGGTGGTGGTGGTACACATTCCCCTGGTGGAAAATCAATAGATGGTGGCCAATCGCGTGAGGTTGGTGGTACACATTCCCTCGGTGGTCATGTTTGTTCTGAACCAATGGGTGGTGGCCAATCAATAGGTATTCATGATGGTTCTCAACCATCTTAGGGCGGGCATGATGTTGCTCAGCCATCTTGAAGTGGCCATCAATCTAAATATTATTTTCATTCAATTATTAATTTGTTCAATTATTTATATAATTTTTTATGGTTAAAAAACAAACTTGTACAAATCTTTTCACATGTTTTTGTATTTATACAGAATTTTATATATTGATGTAGAAGGTGAAAATGTTTCTCGAAAAAGACATAGACCAAACTGCATTATTCAAGAAGAAGGTTGTACACCAACCACGACTTATCCTTCTGAAATTTCTGATTTACCTTGGGAAACAAACATCCAACAATGAAAATTACAAAGGTGTAAACATATTTATTCAAAATTGAAGAAAGATCTTTTGTCATTGAAACTACCTGTTGAGATTCGATAAAGCTTAGAAGTAGTTATGCACTCTTTAAGCATGCTTGTAGATGTTTACAAAAATATTGGGCTAACCACCGATACTTTTTGTAGAAGTGATGAGGAAGAGAAAGGAAACAGTAATGGGTCCCGATACATGAGAGGATGTTAAAATAGAGTTACAAAAGAAATGGAAAAATCTATGTTTAATTTCAAAGAAGGGTCGAAAAGAAAGATACTAAAGGTGCAATATTTCAAGCACCCTAATATAGCTTGCCATTTGTATGATAGGAACCTTGCAGCCCATGGAAGATTACCATGGAACAACGAGGTTCCTCTTTATTTTTCAAAATTATTTTAGGCAGAATTATTTTTTAGAATAAAACCTAATTATAATGACCTTCCCTTTAAATTTTGTGGTCCTGGGAAAGGTCGATTATGTGACCGTAGGGGTGCTAAGCATGATTTTGAGTTGCCTCGCCCCAAGCCACCATTGATAATCCGACCTCTTTGTGTAGAAACTTTGCGGTCACAGATGGATGCCACTTCTCAAGTGAGTCGAGAAGAAAGGGATTCCATCATATAAAATGTTTAGACTGGACTTGGTGGAATTGATATTGGTCTGAATCAACATAGAGCATGAGAGAATGCACATGATAATTTTGTGTATAGTACAGATGATGATATAGACAACATCAGTATTGAAGAGCTTAGAACATATGAAAAGCATTTTCGCAATGGTTGGCAGGACTTAATTATTCATGAAGAAGAGGGCACGGGATCGATATGTGTTAATGGTTAGGGTGAATATTTTAATATAATATGTAATTTACATATACATGTTTATTTTTATATGTTAATCTGACAAAAATGTATCATATGTTCACCATTTTCAGTTAACACGCTCGACGAATGAAAATTTTGATAATATCATGGTTGAAGGTTTAGGTTCTCGCAATAAAGATGATATGTTGGGAAATGTTAATGTTTTTTAAGTGTTCATGATGTTGATGTAAAATTATTATTATATTATTATATCGGTATCATGATGACATATTTTTAAAAGAAATAACTGTGTACACATGTATGTATATAATTAAATGTTAACAGATTTTGATTCTGTCCGATGTTTTCGCAATGGAGCCACTCTCTTCTTTCCTGTTAGGAGATGTGTCAAATCCACCATCATAAGTATTCAATTTTTCACTTATGTTTAAGTTATAAATTGAAGTGAAATTTTCATTAAAAAATGAGATCTAGACCCTGAGTTATTTTAGAGTTTTAAATTTTTTGAATTTTATGTTTGTGGAGATGATTTTCATTCTCCAAGGATTGTTTTCGCAATGGATCCACCCTCTTCTCCCCTATTAGGAGATGTGCCAAATCCACCATCACAAGTATTCAATTTTTCACTTATGTTTAAGTTATAAATTGAAGTGAAAGTTTCATTAAAAAATGAGACCTAGATCTTGAGTTATTTTACAGTTTTAAAATTTTTGAATTTTAGGTTTGTGGAGATGATTTCCATTCTCCAAGGACCGTTTCTGCAATGGATCCACCCTCTTCTTCCCTATTATGATATGTGCCAAATCCACCATCACAAGTATTCAATTTTTCACTTATTTTTAATTTATAAATTAAAGTGAAAGTTTCATTAAAAAATGAGATCTAGATCTTGAGTTATTTTACAGTTTTAAATTTTTTGAATTTTAGTTTTGTGGAGATGATTTCCGTCCTCCGAGGACTTTAGTAATGGAATGTATGATGGAGATAGGAACATCCAAAAAATTTGAACAATGGAGGGGGAACTACATGAGGTATTGCAACACGAGACAATGGAGGGGGAACTACATGAGGTATTGCATTAAATTCTTTTCATCTAGTTTCTTTTATTGAAGTTCTACATTCTCATTCATTTTAAAACATTAAATTTTAATTTTAAAAAATTTAATATAAATTTCTTATACATGTGTACATATATATGTTTATGCAATTAGGGCCAACACGAGACAATTGAGGGAGAACTACATGAGGTATTGCATGATTTTTTTTTTCTCATTTTGTTTCTTTTATTGAAGTTCTACATCTCATTCAATTTTAAAATATTAAATTTTAATTTTAATACATGTAATATAAATTTTGTATACATGTGTACATGTACATATGTATACATGCAATTAGGGCCAACACAGGACAATGGAGGGAGAAGCAAATGAAGTATTGCATGGAATTTTTTATTTTTTTCATTTTTTTAATGAAGTTCTACATTCTCAGTCAATTTTAAAACATTAAATTTTAATGTTTACACATTGTGTAGGCTCCCCATTCTTCATATGATAGCACAAGGAGGCTCCGGAGGTTGCTGGAAAATACATTGCAGCCAAATTCTCTATTTGATTTATGCACATGCAACATTTTATTGGATAGATAGTCTTATTTACTTTTCTATATAGATAATCTTATCTATGCAGTAATGTTTACTTTTCTATATAACTTGATACTTGTAACACTATACATTGTTATATTTAATTTTATTGTTCATGATATAAATTTTTGACATATTTTACATTTTGGATAGTTGCACTACATTTACTTTTATTGAATGATTTTAAAATTTGGATATTTGTTACATTTGGCATGTGATCACATGTTGTTATATAATGTTAACTTAGATGATCTTATATTATGTTTTGTTTTTAAAACTTATTGTTTCGTCACTTTTTATTTAAATGAATCTATATTGAAATTGCAAATTACAAAATACATGTGGTACATGTTACACATTTGAACATGTGTGAATGTTATATAATTAGGATGTCTATTAAAGGTGATATTTAGGTACATTTTGCATGATCATTTGTCATTTAAAACAATCATAGATGGTTTTACATATTTAAGTTCATGAATATGTAACAATGATTGAATTTCATTTGCATTTAGTTGTTACATTTTCGATACATGATCACATGTTTTTATAATGAACTAACTTAGATGATCTTGGATTAAATGTTTTGTTTTTGAAACTGAAGTTGTTTTGTCATTTATTATTTAAAATGAATCTAGATTGAAATTTAAAATTATAAAACACATGTGGTACATGTTATGCATTTGAACATGTGTGAATGTTATATAATTAGGATGTCTATTAAGGTGATATTTAGGTACATTTTGCATGATTATTTTTCATTTAAAACAATCATAGATGGTTTTACATATTTAAGTTCATGAATATTTAACAATGATTGAAGTACATTTGCATTTAGTTGTTACATTTTCCATACCTGATCACATGTTGTTATAATGAACTAACTTAGATGATCTTAGATTATATGCTTTGTTTTTAAAACTCAAGTTGTTTTGTCATTTTTTATTTAAAATGAATCTACAATGAAATTTCAAATTACAAAACCCATGTGGTACATGTTATGCATTTGAACATGTGTGAATGTTATAAAATTAGGATGTATATTAAAGGTGATTTTTAGGCACATTTTTCATGATCACGTGTCATTTAAAACAATCATAGATGGTTTTACATATTTAAGTTCATGAATATGTAACAATGGTTGAAGTACATTTGCTTTTATTTGTTAATTTTTTGATACATGATCACATGTTGTTATAATGTTAGCTTATACGATCTTAGATTATGTTTTGTTTTTAAAACTCATGTTGTTTTGTCACTTGTTATTTAAAATGAATCTAGATTGAAATTGCAAATTGCAAAACAAATGTGGTACATGTTATACATTTGAACATGTGTGAATGTTATATAATTAGGTGTAGATGTCTATTAAAGGTAATATTTAGGTACATTTTGTATGATCATGTGTCATTTAAAACAATCATGTATCTATGGTTTTACATATTTAAGTTCATGAATATATGTAACAATGAATGAAGTATGTTTGCATTTAGTTGTTACATTTTTCATACATGATGACATGTTGTTATAATGGTTTTTTTCTAAGTTGGACTAAATTATATTTATGAAACATAATGTACAAGGAGAGTCTGGCCTCTGGAATCACTGAACTAGCCAATTCTAGAGGCATTATATGTCAAAAAAGAAAAATAGTGACTACCCCAGTTGGGGAAACCAGTCATAATACAGCAGCCAGTGAAGGGGAAACCAACTTCAGACAAAAAATAGTTAAGTGTTTTGAAAGTATTCAAGAAAGATAGTTTAACATAGAAAATTAACATAACTGTAAAAAAATACCTCTCAATGCTAGGTGTCATTTTGTTGAGACGGTGGTTCCTCCATAATAAGGCAACTGTAGTCTTCAAAGGAGTCATCTGCGTGCGTTGTTGTATGAGCCACTAGTTTCAGAGTTGTGGCAGTGCGAACAGTGCTGGAATTGCCTTTGAAACCTTCTTCTCCTGACCATTATGAGCTGCCACTTTCACCGCTTTCGCCGCTGCCATTTCCTTTGCTACTGGAGGATAGGGCACTTGGTTTGAATGGAAGGGATTCTGACTTACGCGAGAGCTAAACAGGCACAGAGGCTATGGTGGATTTTCTCTGACTTTTCCTAGAGCTTTTGCCTTCTGTGAAGGAAGCCTCTTCCTTGAAGCTCATGGTGATGGTGGCAGTAAGGTGGGGATGGTCCAAAGCACGGGTGTAGTGGAATTGAGTGGAATTCTCCTCAGGCAGAAGAGGTCGTGTCTACAAATGAAGGGTCTGCTTAGGCAAAGAATGTCAGCCCCATCCTCTGCCACACTAAGCCAAATTATCGTTAGTAGAAATAGAGCAAGGTGACCGAGAGGCTTGCCCTCTACCTCTGCCACTACGAGTGGAGGGATAATGGGTAAAAAACTCATCTTGAGGTGGTGAAGGAGAATCATAATGGATGGGAAGAGGGGGACGAGACACAAGTCCATGCCCAATGCCTCGGCAGCAACGCATTTTGTGTTGCCTAGGCATGTTGGAACTGTCGGAAGCATTTGAGATATAGGTGAAAGGATATGGTGGAGCAAAGTGAGCTAAAGGCTGGGAATTCTGAGACCGAGCAGAGTTGAAGTTGCAGTAAAGGTTGTGGGTGAAATGGAGACCAGGAGCAAGCATAAGGCAACAGTAAAGGTTGTACCACCTCCCTGTGTGTGTTCGAGAGCTCGGCTCTAAGACCACAGAGGGTAAAATGCAATGGGAGGGAGATGACGGATTGATACATTGTGGATGCATTATGAGAATGTTGTAACAATATCGACGACCGGACATATTAATGGTGGAATGTTGCGAGTAGTTTATTGCTTTAAATGCCTTCGGCTTGAGCCCATGCGTGGCCATGTGGCTTGGCCATGTGTCATGTGCTGGACTCACCATCCGCTATCCCAAGTTATTCACCCACATCCAGGAATGTTGTTATAATGTTAACTTAGATTCAATCTTAGATTAAATTTTTTGTTTTTAAAGCTCAAGTTGTTTTGTCATTTGTTATTTAAAATGAATCTAGATTGAAATTTCAAATTACAAAACACATGTGGTACATGTTAAATGAATTTTAGCATGTATGAATGTTATATAATTATGGCATACATCTGTTAAAAGTGATATTTGGGTGTACATTTTTCACATGACCATGTGTCATTTAAAACAATTATAGATGGTTAAATACATATTTATGTTCATGAATATGTAACAATGATTGAAGTACATAAATGCATTTAATTACATTACATTTTGAATACATGGTGAGTTGTTATAATGTTAACTTAGATTCAATCTTAGATTAAATGTTTTTTTTTTAAATCTCAAGTTGTTTTGCCATTTGCTATTTAAAATGAATCTAGATTGAAATTGCAAATTACAAAACACATGTGGTACATGTTAAATGAATTTGAACATGTATGAAATTTGTATAATTAGGACATACATCTATTAAAGGTGATATTTAGGTGTAAATTTTTCACATGATCATGTGTCATTTAAAACAATCATATATGGTTTTACATATTACTTGGGTTAAATACATATATATTTAACTTCATGAATATGTAGCAATGAAAGAAAATTTGCATTTAATTCGTACATTTTTAATTTGAAATCATTCTTATAATTTTTTAATAAACAATACATATCGATGTGTATCTAAAAACAATCATAAAATTCTAGGTGTTCATAAATGTGTCAAACAATCATAAAATTTTAAAATTGCATTAAAACATATCCAAGACACAACATTTTTCATTAATGTACATAGAAAGGCTACTATTGATTTCAGTTGATAGTAAATTGGAAATCACAAAACATGTACCACACATTTTGCATTCAAGAATGAATATTATAATTTGCTTTAGATGTCTAAAACAAAATCATAACTTAAAATTGTTGGGTGTGGAGCCTGATTATCTTGATTACTTTGTATCATAGCATTGGACGCCTGTACCTTAAAAGGGGCGGCAATGCCACCCGAAATTAATCACTGCTGTGGGGGGTCCAGGGGGGGTGGCAGCGCTTTTTGGAGCCCCCCCTAGCGGGGGTTTTCGGGGGCAGCACCCCCGAAGATAAAAACATATGTAAAATTGCCTTGTAAAATTATAGTAATTTGTAGTCAATCTGGGCCGTTCATTAGGAAAATGATCTGACGGTAGAAGTTATGTTTATATTAGGGTTTTTTGCCCTAGAAGGAAACCCCTCGCTTTTATAAGGGTATTTTATTGCGGTTGTGTATTTTACATGTATTATCAGAGCAATAAACAGAGAGGGAGACTGTGAGAGAGAACAGAGGATATTACAGTGGATCTGCTGTAGGTTTTGTCTCTTCATTTTGCTGGATAATAGAAAGGAAGGACTGGCTGTTCAGGGTGGACGTAGCCCAAACTGGGTGAACCACATATATCTATGTCTCTCTAGTTTTATGTGTTTTGTGTTCTTGTATTTTCCGCATATTTTATGTGTTGCATTGCTCCATAATATTTAATTTTCTAACAACTGGTATCAGAGCTGAAGGTATATTTGGCTGATAAACTCGCAGGAAATAAGGGTTCCTGGTTCGAGTGGGAGCAATGGTGGAAGATGGTAAGTTTAGGGTCGAGAAATTTAACAGCCAAAACTTCCC
Source organism: Pinus albicaulis (assembly GCA_034641835.2). Classification (NCBI taxonomy): domain Eukaryota; kingdom Viridiplantae; phylum Streptophyta; class Pinopsida; order Pinales; family Pinaceae; genus Pinus; species Pinus albicaulis. Next base: position 670,343,240 of record CM076574.1, on the reverse strand, counting down.
TCTGTGGAAGATGTAGATGGAAGATTATCTGTATCAGAAAGATCTATACCTACCATTGAGCAGAAAAACAAGAAATGCGGCGACCATGATAGATGCGTAATGGAACATTCTGGAAGTAGTTGGCACTCGGAATAATGCAGTTGCTGCCTTCACGGCATCGTCGCCTTCATCATTGAGAGGAAGCAAAAACGAAGAGGTTTGATGCGGACGTTATGGCGAAACCTGTGAAACCTCGGCCTCAAGCAAGGTATTTCTTATGAAGCATTTATTTAATATGAATAGGTCGGAAGGTGGATCTGTTGCAGACCATTTAAATGAATTTAATACGGTTACCAGTCAGCTAAGTTCTGTAGGGGTAAACTTTGATGATGAAGTTAGAGCTCTGTTATTCTTGTGCTCATTGCCAGAGAGTTGGAATGGTTTAGTAATGGCCATTAGTAACTCTGTCTCTGGATCTAGTACTTTAAATTTTGATGATGTTGTTGGTGCTATCCTTAGCGAGGAAATGCGACGGAAAAGCTCCGGTGAGACATCAGGTAATGCTTTGAGTGCAGAGTCTAGGGGAAGAAGAATGAAAAGAGGAAAGAGCTCGGGATATCGCAGTAAATCAAGGAAAGGCAGATCCAAGTCCAGATCGGGGATAGTGTGCTGGAATTGCGGAAAGAAAGGACACCTAAAGAAAGACTGCAGATCTCGGAAGGGAAAAGAAGGAGACACACAACAAGAAAACAATCATGAAGCAAATGTGACAGGTGATGTGTTACAAGATGCTTTGATTCTTTCTTTCGAAAATGTTACTAATTCTTGGGTTGTAGATTTAGGGGCTTCATTCCATGCCACACCTGATAAGAAATATTTTCATGACTATGTTCAAGGAGATTTTGGACAAGTTCGTTTGGGTGATGATAAACACTGTAAAATTGTTGGAATGGGTAAAGTTCTTGTAAAACAACAGAATGGAAACCAATGGCTACTAAAGGAGGTAAGGCATGTTCCAGATCTGAAGAAAAATATGATTTCAATAGGGCAGTTAGGCGGTGAAGGTTGTGTGACAACTTTCACAGATAAAACTTGGAAGGTCACCAAAGGAGCCCTGGTAATAGCAAAAGGCGAAAAGGTTGGTACATTGTATTTATGCAATGGTATTTCTAACTATGTTAATGCTTTAACTTCCAAAGGAGTAGATGCAGCATTATGGCATCATAGGCTCGGACACATGAGTGAGAAGGGGATGAAAATTCTTCACTCAAGAAATTTGCTGCGAGGTTTGAAGAATGTTGATTTGGATTTCTGTGAGAATTGCATTTATGGAAAACAAAAGAGAGTCAGATTTCTCAGAGTTGGGAAAGAAAAGAAGAGCGAAAAATTGGAGCTTGTGCATACAGATGTATGGGGACCTGCTCAGGTATCATCTCTCGGTGGCTCTCATTATTATGTTACGTTTATTGATGATGCAACTAGAAAAACTTGGATTTATTGTATTCAAAATAAATCTGATGTATTTGATACTTTCAAGAAATGGAAAGCTTTGGTTGAGATTGAGACAGGAAAGAAGTTGAAGTGTCTCAGATCAGACAATGGAGGTGAATATTGTAGCAAAGAGTTTGATAGGTACTATTCAGAGCATGGAATTCGTAGAGAAAAGACAGTTCCAAGAACACCACAAGAAAATGGTGTGTCAGAAAGGATGAATAGAACAATCATGGAGCGTGCAAGGTGCATGAGATTGCATGCAGGATTGCCTTTACAATTTTGGGCAGATGCTGTAGATACTGTTGTTTATCTAATAAACAGAGGGCCTTCAAGTTCTTTGGATGGTGGTATTCCAGAGGAAGCATGGACAGGTAAAAAGGTAAACTACTGTTTTTTAAAGCCTTTTGGTTGTGAGGCCTTTGTCCATATTAATAAAGAAAACAGAACAAAGCTTGAGGCAAAATCAAAGAAATGTACCTTTATTGGATATGGTGCTAATAATTTTGGTTATCTCTTATATTATTATGAAAATCACAAAATCATTAGGAGCAGAGATGTAATATTCAATGAAAAGGTCTTGTATAAGAATCAGTTGCAGGAAAAGAAACAGGAAAAAGAAAGCAAGGAATACACGGTTCTTGATGAGATATCTGAAAAAGTAAAGGTGCCTGAAAATAATAACAATCAACAACCACAATAGCAACAACCACCACAATAGCAACAGGCACCTCAAACACCTGAAAGTGGTGTTAGAAGATCTACCAGGATAATTAGACCCCCTGAATGATACTCTCCATCATTATATTATTTATTGTTGACTGATTCTGGTGAACCTGAATGTTATGAAGAAGCAATGCAGGTTGAAAGCAGGAAGAAGTGGGAGCTAGCCATGGAAGAAGAGATCGACTCCTTAATGCATAACCAGACTTGGGACTTAGTCAGGTTGCCTGCAGGTAAAACTACATTGCAGAATAAATGGGTTTACAGGTTGAAGGAAGAAGATGGAGGAAAACAGAGGTACAAAGCTAGAATTGTGATGAAGGGGTTTGCACAGAAGAAAGGTATTGATTTTGATGAAATATTTTCTCCTGTTGTTAAAATGAATTCAATCAGAACTATTTTAAGTCTTGTAGCAGTGGAATATTTACATCTTGAACAATTAGATGTAAAGACAACATTTCTCCATGGAGATTTGGAGGAAGAGATATACATGCAGCAACCAGAAGGATATGAGGTAAAAGGGAAAGAAAAATTGGTGTGGAGGTTAAAGAAGAGCTTGTATGGCTTAAAACAGGCTCCAAGGTAGTGGTATCTAAAATTTGACAAGTTTATGTCTGAACAAGGTTATACTAGATGTCACTCTGATCATTGTGTTTATCTAAAAAGGAAAAATGATGGCAGCTATATTATATTGTTATTGTATATAGATGACATGCTTGTTGCAGGATCTAACATGCAGGAAATAAATGTGCTCAAAAGAAAATTGGCAAATTCATTTGCAATGAAGGATTTGGGAGCTGCAAAACAAATCCTTGGTATGAGGATAACTAGAGACGGGAAAAATCGCAAATTAACACTGTCTCAGAATGAGTACATAGAAAAGGTGTTGAAAAGATTTAATATGCAGAATGCAAAACCAGTTAGTACACCTTTTGCTAGCCATTTCAAACTTAGTAAGGAGATGTGCCCAAAGACCCAAGAAGACATGGATTATATGTCTAAAGTTCCATATCCATCAGCAGTTGGAAGTTTAATGTATGCAATGGTCTGCACAAGGCCTGATATTGCACATGCAGTGGGAGTTGTAAGCAGGTATATGAACAATCCAGGAAAAGAACATTGGATGGCAATAAAATGGATTCTCGGATATTTGAGAGGTACCACAAATCAAGCATTATGCTTTGGTGGTTCAAACATTGCTCTACAGGGATATGTTGATGCAGATATGGCAGGTGACAGAGATAATAGGAGGAGCACTACGGGATATGTATTTACTGTAGGTGGAACAGCTGTCAGTTGGGTTTCAAAAATCCAAAGTGTTGTTGCACTTTCAACAACAGAAGCCGAGTATGTTGCTGCTACAGAGGCTAGTAAAGAAATGATTTGGTTACAAAGTTTTATGGATGAATTGGGTAAGAAGCATGATATGGGCACGCTATACAGTGATAGCCAAAGTGCTATTCATCTTGCAAAGAACTCAGCATTTAATTCTAGGACTAAAAACATACATCTCAAGTACCATTTCATACGGTCAGTATTGGAAGATGGAGAGTTGAAGCTGGAAAAGATACACACTAGCCAGAATCCTGCAGATATGCTAACAAAAGTTGTAACAAGGGAGAACCTGTGAACATGATCAGTTTCAATTGGTCTTCAAGGATGACGATGAAGATGAGAAATAGCCAGGTCCAAAGACGAGTCATTGTCCAACAAATGAAGTAGCGGTGGGGTTGCTACAATCAGTCTCCAAGTGGGAGATTGTTGGGTGTGGAGCCTGATTATCTTGTTTACTTTGTATCACAGCATTGGACCCCTGTACCTTAAAAGGGGCGGCAATGCTGCCCGAAATTAATCGCTTCCGTGGGGGGTCCAGGGGGGGCGGCAACTCTTTTCAGAGCCCCCCCTGCCAGGGGTTTTCAGGGGCAGCGCCCCTAAAGCTAAAAACAAATGTAAAATTGCCTTGTAAAAGTATAGTAATTTCTAGTCAATCTGGGCCGTTCATTAGGAAAATGATCTGAGGGTAGAAGTTATGTTTAGATTAGGGTTTTTTGCCCTAGAAGGCAACCCCTCGCTTTTATGAGGGTATTGTATTGCGGCTGTGTATTGTACGTGTATTCTCAGAGCGAGAAACAGAGAGGGAGACTATGAGAGAGAACAGAGGATATTACAACGGATCTGTTGTAGGTTTTGTTTCTTCATTTTACTGGATAATAGAAAGGAAGGACTGGTTGTTCGGGGTGGACGTAGCCCAAACTGGGTGAACCATGTATATCCATGTCTCTCTAGTTTTATGTGTTTTGTGTGCTTGTATTTTCCACATATTTTATGTGTTGCATTGCTCCATAATATTTAATTTTCTAACAAAAAATTGCTTATATCAAATATGCTAGATACACATGTACATTTTGCAATAATGACATAATGATATAAAATGTACCAGAGAATGTACAAAATCATTTAAGACCATATAACTTACATGCATGTGTACATGTGTATAAACCAGCCTAGATCCATCTTAACTCCGGATCTATCAAGCGTCGAGAGGGATCAAATCTCTCAAGGTGCAAACCTCTTTTTTAAGTGAAAAATTGAGGAAAGTTTTTCACCTTGAGATATTTGATCCCTCTCGGCACTTGATAGATCCGGAGTTAAGATGGATCAAGGCTAGTTTTAGTCTTGTGCGGCTAAGAAAAATATATTGCTAATATGAGAAACATATGATTAAATTTATCAATAATATATATGTAAATACATCTAATATTAATATAACCATTTTAAATATGTTAAATATGTATGAGATTTATCGATTTATTTTGATTTTAAATTTACTTAGTTACCCTACTTTGTTGAGATGATCGATATTGTAAAATAACTTTAATGATGAAAAATGATGAAATAAAATTTTGAATGCAGAGTGACAATGTAAGAATATTGAATGATAGAAAATGTGAATAATAACAATGTAGTCAATTACAAATAGTCTTCATTGTGATCAATATCAAACTATTCTTATTGTCACCCTTGTTAGTTTTGTCATATTTTCATATCAATTATATGAGAAGGACAATTGGACTCGTAAACCATTTAAATATTTAGCTCGAGGTGTTGTAGTAAACATCATACCTTGTCTCTCTTTCTCTCCAATATTAATAGGTTTAATTACTATAACACAAAAATCAATGTACATTGTCAATAATTTTGTATGTTTACACTCAAATCAATGCACACTATTAATCCAATGACTTTAAAATTAATGTACCATTATACATCTAACTACATCAAATAAAAAATAAAAAAGATACACTGAAATCAATGCATCTAATGCATAAATCAAATAAAATTAGAAAACAATGTCTACATTGAAATCAATGAATTTAATGCAAGTAATCAAATAGGATTAGAAATCAACATCTACACTGAAATCAATGCATCTAGTGCAAGTAAGAAAATAGGATTAGAAACCAAGATCTACTAAAATCAATGCATCTAATGCAAGCAATCAAATATGATTAGAAATCACCATCTACACTGAAATCAATGCATTTAGTGCAAGAAATCAAATAGGATAAGAAATCATCTACATTGAAATCAATGCATCTAGTGCAAGCAATGAAATATAATTATAAATCAACATCTACATTGAAATTAATGCACCTAGTGCAAGTAATCTAATAGGATTAGAAATCATCATCTACACTGAAATAAATGCATTTAATGCAAGAAATAAAATAGGATTAGAAATCATCTAAATTGAAATCAATGCATATAGTGCAAGTAATAAAATATCATTACGAATCAACATCTACATTAAAATCAATGCATATAGTGCAAGCAATAAAATAGGATTAGAAATGACCATTTACACTGAAATCAATGAATCTAGTGTAAGAAATATTCTTCCCTCTCTCCCCCCAACATCTATATATATATCTCCCTCCATCTTGTTGAAACCTTAGTTAAACTGAGAGGGGGGGGGGGGTGAATCAGTTTAACACCTTCATGAACTTTTTAAAACTTTCAATTAAACTTATTTACAATTTAACTTCATGATCAACTTTATATGGGCACAAACTTAATATATGAGCATAAATGTTAAGATAATGTAACAACATACTTATTATGAGAGCAGTAAGTATTAAGCAGATTGAATAACCATATCAACACATAGATATCACACACAGAGACAACAGATATACGTGGAAACCCATAAAGGGAGAAAACCACATCTTATTATTGTTGTGATGTAAAGGCAAGCCCCAACTCCATCTCACCACTGATTTTCTGTAAGCACCAACCTACAGGAGGCTCCAACCTCAAATTCTGCAAGCTACAACTTGCAAGGAAGCTCCAACTCTCTCACTTTTCCATAAGAGAAACACTTGCTAATTTACCTTGGATATCAGCTATGTTTTTTACCTTTGATTTTTTTTTTTTACAGTCCTCCAATCCTCATATCTGTTTGATTACTTATTTTGCTCCAATTCTGCATTCTCTTTTCTTTTATCAATTTATTTAGAAAAATGTATTCATTCCAACTTTACAGTGGGATTTTGTCTTTCTCTGGAGACTTTCCAACTACATCACAAATAATGTAAAAAAAATTAAAACCTTTCATTCAATTACAGTATAAATTTCGAATCACTTCAACAACACTGCTCTCTTTCTATCTTTCTCTCTCATTCATCTACAGCCATCTCTGTCTTTTTTGTTTCTCTTTTTTCATTTTTCCTGTTCATTGCAGTTGTATAACTGCTGTATGTACAACTGTCTTTTAATAGAACATAAATAACTCTCGGCGTTATTATAAAACCTTTTTAACAAAACGGGATCATACATATATATGAACTCACAATATTTTTTACGTAATATGACCTAAACCATCAAAGATATAACCTTTGGTTTTGTATTTAAAAGAGTGCTCATACTCATTAAGTGTATATCCACGATTTTTCATTCTCATAAAAACAAATATCTGCACCCCAATCAAATGTTATATAAACTTCTTAATAAACCTTGGGTTTCATATTAATGAACCACCAACGCTAACCTCTAAAAGATTCGGGCCCCATAGCTTTATAAACTCTTATGTTCTATTTGTCGATGCGATTAATCGCAACTGAATACTTCCGATGTGATGATTCACTGTTCACTTCACTGTGCTGATGCGATGGTTCACTTTGATGCGGAACTCAAACACATATGAATCATGGTTCATAAACCCATCGGGTCCGCATCTCAATCGGAACTTTTTTCAACTCGTTCCACTGCCATACTTTTCTTCGATGCGATTTGTGACTCGGGTCCCACCTTGTAAGACTTTGTTTGTTTTAAACCCGAACAAAACTTTTGTATTTTTTAATTGCGCATCTATAACTATAATATATATATGCCTTGGAATTTAACCTTGGTCCCTTGTTTATGAAATGCTTTACATATATTTGGAGATTTTCCTCTGACTTATGTATCGAATGGTAATTAACCCGGTATACACAGCTCTTTAACCAACCCTCTAAGGCAAAATATAATAAAACACATTCATCCTCCTAGCTTTATTACTTAACATTATAACAATGGTTCGTGTCTTTAACCCAATATGCCAGCACTTCTAATACTCCAACCAAGGCTTATACCATTAGCACGAGATTTTATGATGTATTGTATTCACGGGCCCACATATGTTTGATAAAGTCTGCACTTTTAATACGTTCCAAATGACAGCACCCTTTGAACATATATATATAAAAGCCTAAGTCAATCCTCGACCATGGTTTTAACCCTCAGCATAACATAATGTATCAACTTGCATCAAACATATAATCTACACATAAACCATTCTTATATGCTCACTCAACTTTAATATATATCAAATATTGCAATAGATATCAAACCCAATGCATATTTTATTACATACATGTTCCCGAGGCCCACCTCCATTAACACGCCTCTTGCATCCAACGGCGGACAGTTTATTGCATCGACTCCGATGATCTAACTGATATCATGCCATATTGCATTTTTTATTGAGCCGAGCTTTAACCGCTCAAACGAACGTGATAAAATTTGTTTTGTAAAACCGCCTTAGGAAACGTGTTGATTGAAGACATAAATCGCATTCAAAATGAGAAATCCACTTACCATTTTTGACACCGCGTGATACTGCCAGTTTACTTACCTCTAGTTTTATTGTTCACAATTAGGGTTCCGCTTACATTCATGGTTCCGCTTCAAATCCTTCACGCCTTCATTATATATATATATATATATATATATAGATACTCCTTTCAAAGGTTGTACTTCTTATTTCCGCCTTAACATATAAACCCTTGTTTCATTCTTAATTTAATACAACACTACCATAAGATTTAACACCCAAACTCCATTAGGTTTTCACTACTCAAAGCTCGGTTCCACCTCTTACCCTCAGGATTCCTTCTTGACCTTTCAATGTTTTATTATACACATTCTATTGCACTCTTGGTGCTTCCGCATGCTAATCCAACAGTTCTATCAGAAATCTCAATGCACATTCCAGGTTTGTATTTTATATTCTCCGAAATCCTCAATGTGTTTATATATAAAATTTTCCATAGGATGAGATAAAGACAGGTGGTGGAACTATGTAAAGATGTCAATAGCTCTTCAACTTCGCATTGACCCTGAATATTCCCCTAACCATTTGTGCTTCTTTCTCTTCTGCATGTGAGCTATTCTTCATTGGAACCCCTTCTGGATCTTTTCACTCTCTATCTATTCTGTTGCCCTGTCTCTGTATTCTCGGTACATATCCTGTCACTGTATTCTCCTTTGCCTCTACTACTGTCCTTTGCCATCAATGACAACACTTCTAACACATCTCTCCTTCTTTGTCTCTTTATCTCACCCCGACAAACACACATGCTCTCTCACTCCATATTTATCAATCTCTTTGTCCCTCCCTCCTTGTCTCCATCTATCTCTTCTTTCTCTTCACCTTAGATATATATCTCTATCTCCATTTGTCTCTATATATCAACCACAAAACATACACTCTCTTTCTACAATATATCTATCTATCACTCCCTCCTCCTCTCCCTCTCCCTTTCTCTCTTCCCCTTCCCTCCCTACCCCTGGCTTCTATCTCTCTTCCCTCCTGCTATCCTCTCTCCCTCTCTCTCCATCTTCATTATCACTCCCTCTCTCTCGCCACCTTTCAATATCTATGTATTTATTCTTACCTCCATCTCTTCCCCCCTCCATCTCCATTTCTCTTTCCATAGCTATCTTCACTCTTTCTCTTTCTTTCTATCCCACCTCTATCACTCTCTATCTTCACCTTCCAACGTTGTTACTATATGTCTCTATATCTCCTTCTCTCCCCCATTCTCTCCATCTCTCCTTGTTTGTATCTTTATCTCACCCCATAACATACACTCTCTCTCCATCACTCCATTATCACTCCCTCTCTCTCTCCACTACTCACTCTATGCCTTTCTTCTTCCCTCCCTCCTTGCCCATCCAGCTCCATCTCCCTATCCCTACCTATCTCCCCCTCCAACTACATCTATGTATCCTTCCCTCTCTCCTCCTATCTCCACCCCTCTCTCCTCCTCTCTTTTAAGTCCGCTCTCTTTTCCTTCCTCTCTCTCACTTTCTCTCCTACCTCCCTCTCTCTTCCCCCATATCTCTCTCTCTCTCTCTCCCCTACAGTCCTCTCTATTCCCCCATAATTGTCTTCCTCTCTCTCCCTTTCTCTCCCTCCTCCCTCTGTTCCCACCCCGACCCCCGACTCTCTCTCTCTTTTCCCTCCAATCCTCTCTCTTCCCCCATCGCTCTATCTCTCTCTCTCCAACTATGTAACTATATCCTTCTCTCCCCCCTTGTCTCCATCACTCCTTCTATGTCTCTTTATCTCACCCCTAAACATACAATTAGGGGAATTTTGAGGTCTAAAATGGGCCTCCTAAGAAAAATTACAAAAAAAATAAACTTTATAAGAACCAATAGGATTCAAGATGATTATGTAAACCATGGGGGCTGATTCACCATAATTTAAGTAAAAGGGTAAAAATATTAAAAAAGAATAAAATAATAAAACTACTTTTTCAAATCGTATTTTCAACTTATCTCCCAAAGATTTTACTCAAATTTCAAGTGGGAGTACTCGTTGGATGCAAAATTTAATTCCTCATCCAAGGAGTACCCATGTTTCATACTTTTGATGGACCCTACTACCCAAAAAATGAGAAATACATGAAAAAACGTGATTGCAATCAATGAATTAAATTTTTCATCCAACGAGTACTCTCGCTCGAAATTTGAGTAAAAACTTTGGGAGATAAGTTGAAAATACGAGTTGAAAAAAGTAGTTTTTTCTTTTTTCCCTCTAAAATTTGATGTAATCAATCTTCATTTCTCCTTCACTAAATATTTTATAATTTTCTTAGGAGGCCATTTTAGATATCCATTCTAATGCATATTGTCTCTCCATATCTCCCTTGTCACTCCCTCTCTCTCTACTCCTCACTCTCTATGTATATCTTCTTCCCTCCCTCTCTCCGCCTCCAAATCCATACCTATAACTCTCCCTCTCTCCCCCTCCAACTCCATCTTTGTATCCCTCCTTCTCTCTTTCTCTCCTACCTCCCTCTCCCTCCCCCCCTCTCTCTCTTTCTCTCTCTCTCTCTCTCTCTCTCTCTCTAACCTCCAATCCTCTCTCCTTATCACTCTCTCTCTCTACCCTCCAATCCTCTCTCCTTATCGCTCCCTCTCTCTGTCTCTCTCTCCCACCTCCATCTATATGTCTCCCTCTCCCTCTCTTACCCTTCTCTACCTCTCTCACTCCTCTCCCTCTCTCTCTCTCTTCGTTCCTCCTCTCCACTCTCTTTTATTTTATCTCCATCTCTCCCTTGTCACTCCCCCTATTTCTCCACCTCTATCATATGTCTTTGTTATTCCCTCCCATATATATCTAGAGTTAATATACATATCATGATATATTAATATATCTTATAATATAAAAAGTTTAATATTGTATTAATCTGAATTTATTAAATTTAATAATATTAATATTAATATTTATGTTAGGGTTAATTAAAAAAAATCATGGTATTAATAATAATTTGGTGGATGATATTTGACCCATAAGCTTGGTATATAATTATATGTTGATTTATAATCCTATGACATATATTTTTATTTATTTACCTTACCTCTTTATACCTCTTTTATATCTATTTATTTTCCATATCTCTTTTATAAATATGGTATTTGGTCCATGGTATTAATAATAAATTTTCCCATGTTATTTGGCCCATAGGCTTCACCTAAATAAAACCTTTTTTTTGAGTTTTTGTAAATATAAAGAGATTTATGGAGTAAATATAAAAATACTTTTATTTATTTACCACACCTTTAGTCTATTTATATTTTTACTTATTTACCATACTTCCCAAATAAGTATAAAAAATGTTTTATTTATTTACCATACCCGTGGTGTATTTTTATTTTTATTTATTAACTATATCTATTTTTTGAGTGTTCCCAAACTTCTTCATATTTTAAACTTATATTCTAAAAAATTATTTTTAATGAATTTTTATTGTTTATTTATATAGTTATGTAAGTCATTGTTTAAGCGGACATTATTTAGATTTCATTTTTTAAATTATTTTTTCTTTTTTTTGGCTTCCGACATACTTACACATAGGGTCACACTAGGTTGTGGGCGCTAAAAAAATAAAAAGACATAGATACCAATATTAAAATTACATTTCTAAACAATATATATAGGTGTGAATTACTTACCTGGTGTTTAAAAAAAAGAAGTGAAAATTAAAATCTATATAATTTATAAATTATGAGCTTCAAGGATATTCTAGATAAGCTGGAGAAAACTATATCACAATGTAAATGCACAATTTACTCCATTAATCTCATAATACCTCTGTGATAAACCCTTACCTTATGGAAGGAATTTTTGGATACCTTGGAGAAGAATCAGACCATGATTTTGGTTAGTGGATACCCTAGAGAAGAATTAGACCATGATTTTGGTTGGTGAAACTAGAAGTGGACACAAAGGATGAATAGTGGTACAAATTTTATTACGAAGGATCTAAAATGGAAAATTCCCAGAAAGAAACGATATAAAAAATTTCAGAATGAAAATTTCCAGATAGGGGAGAGAAATGTGATAAAATATTTCAGAATAAATTCACCCTATTGCTGATAGATGTGATAAAAAATTTCACTCCATCGCGCATAAATTCTATAAAAAAATTCAAAATAAATGTGAAATTGTTTTTATAACATACCTTGTCCATTGAGATTGAGGTAGAAATTTCAGAAAATGAGTCTACTGAAATTGTATTTCCGCACACACCAATGATAGAATATAATGTTCTGATGTTTCCACGATTGAGATTGAGCGATATACTTATATTTTTTTATTTTAAATTATTATAGAACCGACATTTTATTATTATTATTATTATTATTGTTATTATAAATATATTCATTATTATAAATATATCGACTACAAATATATTGAGCCGACATTACAAAATTTTACAAACTTTCTTACATTACATCTACACATGTACCCTATACTGGGTTGTAGAGCACCTCTCGACGCAATTACTTGTGTGCATGTGCCAAAACAATGTACATATGAAAACACTTGTACATAACATAAATATTCATATTATAATAATGTAAAACTTAAGAATGCACAAAAAAAGGCTAACCATTTTTATTACATCTACACATGTACCCTATACTGGGTTGTAGAGCACCTCTCCCCGCAATTACTTGTGTGCATGTGTCAAAATAATGTACATGTGCAAACACTTGTACATAACATAAAATATACATATTATAATAATGTAAAACTTAAGAATGCACAAAGAAAAGGCTAACAATTTTTAGTTGAGTTCTATAAGTTCTAAAATATGAATCCAAGGAGAAGAAATTGTTGGGCAGTTCAATCAAAAATAGTCTAATGGAATGCCATCTTCAATGATCCCTTCATGATCAACTTTTGACATTTTCCATTTCTTAATTTTCAATTTTTCCTTTGATTGAACTTCGATCAACTTTATGTGTGCTGCACACACCAAGTGACTATATTAAAAACTTATGACATCAATTTCATAGTCTTGAAAGTAAACAAAATCTTGACTTTGATGAATTTGTTGGAAAAATTAACCTTTCAGTATAATAGACCCTCTGTCATATATAAGCATGTTATCATCATATTTTTCCAATAATTTCATATTTCATTCAATGCAACGCATCAAATAATACTTCACATTTTCTACGTTGTTAGTAGGTGAAACTACATCAAAAACATCTCCTACACAATACAAAAAAACTACATAAATTTATGTCATAATTAACATGAAAATTTAACTTTAAAATTAACATGTGTACTTGATTTTATTATCTATTTCTAGATTTCTATCATTTGAAAGCAATTGAAATTTTACCTTCTCTAACAAGATCAGAAACTCGATCACCTTCAGATGATACTATAGTCTCCTCTAATTGCATTTCTTCAAAGTTTGCAACAGACATTTTCCCCATTGTATTTAGTTCTCTATGTTGCCAAAATTTTACATACATTTTGTTTTCACAAACATCATTAGATTCTTTGTTGTATATGCAAACATGACAAAAACAAGAATATTTTCTTTTATCAAATGCAAACACATTTTGGTACTCCTTTGTTTTAATTGAATGCAATTTTTGAGTCCCTTTTATTGTTTCAACGTCATTTCCAATCGATCTATCTACATCTTGGACCCCAATATGCCAAAAAAAACCTATATGGAAAATTAAAACAAGAATATAAATATGTTATTTAAAATACAGTCAAAGATAATCATTGTAATAAATAATGTTTAAAATTAGAAAATTAATAAAAATAAAATCATGTATATTAAAGTACTATATATATATATATATATATATATATATATATATATATATATATATATATATATATACCTTCGTACTTCCCTTGACCGGTTAGTCTCATGGCTCAGTGTACTGATGCACCATTGAACAACTTGTTCAGTTGAGACAAGTCGGTGTGCAGAGTGGTCCATTTGATATCTTCGAAGTGCTCGTTTTAGACATGCCTTTGCACCATCATGTTCTCCTTTTCCATGACCAGTCTCAATGAAATTCCAACAATTTTTAATGCAGTTTTTCATATGAAGACGACACAACCAAGAAAATGGTCGTGAATATTTCAATTGACTTGCGCATCCATCTGACCATATCCAATGTTCATTGAATTTTATTTCACAACTTTTCAAGGAGTCATAAATATTTTCAAAAAAATGTTGTACAAAATATGTATCATGTGTACGATCGTCACTGATATAAAAGTGATATTCTTTAATCACATGTAGATATTCACCGATGCTTTCTATATGATCAACATTTTGTTCAACATGTCTATATATAATATGGACAAGCATGGAGACTTGGTCAGAATGATGGTATTCACTCTGTATTTATTTTTGTGGAACAAATGTGTATCTGAAAAATCAACTATTGACAAAATGGTCCCTGGTGGAAAAAATTCACATGATTTTTCGAATTGCAAGTCCTGCCATCGAGCTCTATGGGAATGCTTGGTCTATTTATAAATTTCTCCCTCAAACTTTCTCAAAATATCTATCAGTTTTTTTTTTTTCTTCTTGTAAATCAATTCTTTTAGCACTTGTAGTACTACTTGAAACAATCCATGTATGAATATATTCATATCTCTTCCATTTCACTTTTATGTTGGACAATGATTCATCATTTATATCAATACAATATTTGTTGTGAAATAAAGTCAAATTTCCACGATCGTCACATTTTCTACCACCAACACATTTATTTTGGTAAAAAAATTCATGGATTTCTCTTGCACATAGAATTTGAGATATGAAATCATGGATAGTGGAAGGAGGAGGTGAATCTTTCCAAAATGTTTTACCAAAATTAAGGAATGTGTCATAATATAACTGAAATTCCACATGATAATGATAACAACAAGTGTCGCGTACAGTGATACGTTTAACATACCATGGCTTTTGTTGCACAAAATCACTAATTGAGACAATAATTTCATGATTTTCTTCTATGAACTTGTTGAACAACTCTATCTGAGTGGTGTCCAAGATATGTTTTGCATGTTTTCCATACAGTTTTTGTGTTATTCTTCGTCACATCACATCCCTTGCTTTTGGTGAGACATATGAATTTTTCATCCAATATTCATACATTATTTTTTTTAACATCTTCTCCAAGTCTATCTTTGTATGGTTTCCTACAAATAACTGTCCAACAAGTGAATTCATCATTTATATCTATTTGCAATCGAAATTTCCGATGTTTTTGCAATGTTTTTTGTGAGGTCCCTAATTCTTGTCCATAGATTTTACCAAATGATTCTATTTAGTACTTGATGAAACCACTTCCATTTGTATTGCTCTACGTGCATATAAATCACTTTTCTTTCTAGATCTTCCAATTGACTTTAGAGCACTATTTATATTTTGTATCACATTTTCGTTCATTTTTTTCATCTTTTGTTGATTTTCAAATACCCAAAAAAATTGTAGCTTCCTTTAATTTATTTGATGTTAAGAGACTTTTCAAAATTTGGGCTTGAACTGCCACATTTTCATCTTTGAAGAACATATCAATAATGTGATTAACACGATATCATATAACATGGTCATCTTTTTTATCTCCATATGTGCTAATGTCAACGTTTTCTAACATCTGATCATCGATATTGATTTCATCCATACATATTAGAATTAAATGTAAAAAATGAGTTTACATATTTAATAAATAATTAAATTAATAAATTCAACATATATATACATACCTGGTGATTCAATTTCTTCACTTGAATTTATTTCAACATTTTCAACATCTTCAATCATTGGTTCAATATATCTTTCACTTTCTCTTTCAAAATTTTCTATCTCATCATCAATGTTTTGAGGAATATATCTCTCTCTTTACATTGATTTTTTTTTCAAGTTAGTTCATCAGATAAAAATTAAGTTCCACAATACACTAGTTAAATTTTAAATATCATTTATTAAATTTACATTAACATACCTACTTCAACTTCTAGTTGAGGTTGATTTTCCCTTTCAATATTTGAGTGTTCTCTCTTTTTTTTGCGATATTCTCTCCCCTATTCTCTACAAGCCTCAGGGTCTCTTGTTCAATCATATTTTCTCCTGCAATTTCCTTGATTTCCCATGATAATTTAGCATGAAGCTCAAAAATTTTCCTTCAAAATCCTGTAAAAAAAACTCACTATCAAAATTTAGATAACAACTCAATTTAAATTAGCATCACAAAATATTTAATTAAAAAAAAAATGCTTTAAATTTTTTGCACAAAAGACATACTTCAACCCAAAACACTTACATTAAAAATTCTGCGAAAAAAATGTCTTTTGGAAATGAAGCTCAGAATATTTCCTTTCAAGTCCTGCAAAAAAAATTTACTTAAAAAATTAGATAAAAACTCACTTTAAAAAATCATCATAAAAGATTTAATTCAATCTAAAACACTTATTATAAAAAAATGTCACTTTAAAAAATACCACCAAAAAATTTCCTTTGAAAATTAAGCCCAAAAAACCTTTGCAAATTCAGCCCAAAAATTTTCCTTTCTAAATTTAGCCCAAAAAAATTCCTTTCTAAATTCAGCCCAAAACAAATCCTTTGTAAATTCAGCCCAAATGAAGAAATGTACGAAAATAATGTTTCCATTTTTGGATATTTATATAGTTGCGAAATTTGTTTTTTTTAAGGGGCTTCATTGAATTTTTTGGCCGATGGAATTTGCGAGCATAATTTCAGCTGAACTTTTATAAAAATTTCGACCGAAATTTTTTGTCATTAAAACTAACGGGACAGAGCGAAAAATAAAAATTCGGCTGAACTGTTACAAAATTTCGGTTGAACTAAAACATCTGCAACTACGCTTCAGCTCGGCTCTGAACACATTTCTTCAAGTTTGGAATGGTTAAACTCCATAAAAATTTATGAATTAACTTTCAGAACCAAGACTAGCATTTGCAGAATTTAATCTACTTTCAGGAAATATAACTTTTATGGAATTCCATAGATATTTACTAATTTTAAATAATTTTGTAATAAAATGGGTGCATACAATTTTTGAAGGTCATTATTATTTAGTGAAATCAAAATTTTGTATCTACCAAAATACACTATAAAAAAAATTGAAAAATTTATGGTGCATTACATTGGTCTGTCATCTGTAATGGGTAGTTTTTATATTTTTAGTTTATAACTAATATATTGAGAAACTTGATGTGAGCCGAAACATATTCAAAATATGAAGTTTTTTCATATTGGTTCAGTTCAAAAAACTCTAGTAATTATGATATGCATGAGTTGGTTTCGTAAATATAATGATACCAAAGTAGACTATGTTTAGATTGTTGTAACACATTTTTTTTCTGAAAAACAAAATTTTTTCGAAGAATACACCAACGCGTCTCAACGTGACCTTTTATGAATCCTTTAATTGTTAAAGGACACACACTAAAATAATTCTTAAGTTGACATATCAAATGTGAATAAAAAAATTCCAAAAAATAAGTAATAGAAAGCTAATAAAATTTCTGACAAGTTTTATTTTTATCATAAAATGAAATTCTAAACAGAAATTTTTTTTGACTTGCAGAAAGTTGAAGAACTTCTAAAAATGATAATTTTTTTCTCAAAAAAGAGAAAAAAGTGTAACCCAACTTCACATTTTCACCCATATCTCTCTTTACTATAAAGTAATTATTTTTATAATTCCTATTTCCAACTTCTAATTGAGTTCATATCCCATGTGGAGCATTGTTCATAATTCAAAGTGTGAAATTGAAAATGGAGCACTTTATCTATTGAAAATGAATCCTTGGGTTTATAAGAGTGATGATTTTTCTTTGGTAAATAGATATATTTTTGGGTAAGTAGATAAAATCACAACTGGGTTGGTTTGATTTCCACTGGTTTTGTTACCATTATTAATACTCGTGTAATATGGCATTGATTTGGACTGCCACTATTAGCTATGTACCTCCTTCCACAGATAAGGGTTATTTGGGTTTAAAAAACTTGAAAACCTGGTTTCAAAGTCCAGTTGGAAATTCAAATGGATCACCTTATCAAACAACCCTACACATGTTAACGAAATTCATTCCCACAGGTTTCAATGTGATGTTAACATTCAAAGCTAAATGGTGGGAGAAGCCTTTCTATATTATATAACATAATTCTAGATGGATGGAAATAAAAGGGACATGAAATTTAAATTATGAGTATACATAAGAACCTGACTTTATTAAATAGAAATTTGAACGAGATTTAAAGAAGTGAGCAGTTACACTAGAAAATAGAATTCCACCCTCAACTCAGAAGATGTAGGTCTTAGTCCTATCCAACAATGGTAGTACGAATGCAGAATATGCAAAAATAACCCTCTTTGCAGAAAAACTTGGTAGCAAGGCTTTCACGAGTGAGGGCACAATGGCTTCTCACACCGCATTTTTTCCATTTTATACCTTTCAAACTTTCACCCAATAGTTTTAAATAGAATCAAACCTTTTGGTGGAGACTTTTAAATGAGATATAATCTCTCATCCGAGAGATTTGAAATGGAATCTAAACTCTCGGCTAAAAATTTGTGCGTAATTTTTTTTTTTTTAATCGAACTTTCGTCTGAGAGAATATATTAGAATCTATGACTCTCAGCCAAGAGATTTAGTTTGAATCTAAACTTTCAGATATGTGTTTGCATTCAAGAATTTTTTTCTTAAAACTCTCGGCTGAGAGTTTGCAAACCCAAGATTAACTATGCTAAACTCTTAACCTAGAAACCATCAAACTCTCTATTGAGAAAAATGTTTTTGCTTTTTTTCTCGACCAAGAGTTTTCCGAATATAGCCAAAATTGTGTCCACATACCAAATTTGTTTTCCCAATTTCGTGTTTTCACCTTGTTCCTTTGTAAAAAAATGAAAATATCCTCTAGGTTTGTAGCCTCCATGAATTTAGTGAGCATACTTATATTTTTATGAATCCATACTAGCATAAGGACCAACTCTAGGGAGATAATGGCACAACTGAGTCCAAAATTAGATATGCTTGGGTCATTGACTGATCTAATATTCCTGATAAATGTTAGGATAGCGGACCCAAATCACATAGAAGATAATGGTGCTAAATTAGGTTGATAATACACGTTGAGACTCAGTTCTATGCCCCTCCCCTAGAAACAAGGAAGGGTGATGATTTCCTATTTATGAGATAATTCCATAATCCCAACTTCAAATGAGGGGAAGTATTTTTTTCCTACTCGAAAAACAGTACTTGGACAAAGAAAGCTAAAGGGAAATGACCATTCCTAGTGGATTTTTTGAGTTCTTTGTAATCCATACTCTCTTCCATTTTCTATTCCTTTTAGGAATAATAAGGATGGGGAAACCCATTTAGTAGTAGAAATAGGAAAAATGGATCCTACATATAAGAGATTTTGTAGTTCTCCTTTGAATATGTCCTTTAGAGAAAGGTGCATTCTTCTTTGACGTTACCTAATGGGAATAAATTCATCCTTAATGTAAATGTGATGAGTGCAAATGAGAGTATGAATTCCTTTTATATCAACGTTACAACAACATTTCTAAGGACAACTAAAGGGTTTTTCTCTTGCTTGTTAGTGAAAGTAGTGTTGTTTTTTAGAGTTTTCCAAGGATATATTTCCACTATTTTGGCTATTTTTTTGTCAATATTAGTAGTGAATAATTCTATCCATAAACATTAATTCGTAAAAGTCGAAGATTTTGACTATTATGGCTTCTCTTGTTCATCAAATCCATCATTTGTTTATAGTAGCAAGGTACCCATTTTGTATAAAATTAGAGATGAAAGAGTCATAATTCAAGTTTTTCATGGCTAACACTTTCTCAATAGTTAGGAGAGGGTAAACAAAGGTCTCAAGTACCTCTTACTTGTCTTCATGTACAAACCACATAGTAATTTATTCAAATCATAGCTTGGCAAGTGGGTAAAAGACAAGTTGTTTTTTAGAATGATCATTGTAATAGTCCGATTTCCTTCCCTATAGCTAATATATGCACTTGTTGTAACTATTCAAGGTCTTCCTAGGATGAGAGGGTATCCATTAGCTTAGACATGGTTTGTAAAACTATGAAATTAATTTTATACTCCCATGAATCAATAGACACCATTACCTCCTCCATTAATCGCTTAGTATTTATTTGTTGATTCAAATATAGTAGGTGTATGTCATAGGAATCCTTCAAGGAATATTCTAAGAATTAGAGAAATTTTGAGGTAAAAAATGGGTCTCAAAACAAAAATGTACAACAAAATAAACATTATAAGAACCAATAGGTTTAAATATGATTATGTCAACGATGGGGGATGATTCACGATATTTTGCGTAAAAAGGTAAAAGATAAAAATAATAGTAATAAAATAGAAAAAATACTTTTCAACTCATATTTTCAACTTATCTTCCTATGATTTTACTCAAATTTTGATCAGGAGCACTCGTTGGATGCATAATTTAATTTTGCATCCAATAAGTATTTCACATTTTTCATGTACTAGGATCCCTTGAAAGTGTGCAACATGGGTACTCCTTAGATGAAAAAATAAATTTTGCATCCAACGAGTGCTCTCACTCAAAATTTGAGTAAAATCATAGGGAGATAAGTTGAAAAAGTAGTTTTTTCTTTTTTCCCTCCAAATATGATGAAGTAATCTAATCTTATTTCATTATTTCCACTATTATTTTATAATGTTCCTTAGAAATCCCATTTTAGACCTCAAATTTTCTCTAATGCATAATGTCTTTCTTTTATGGCATTGAAGAATACCCTTAGGTTTATTAAGGTGTGTCTATGAGACTATTTTTTATGTAGATATCTACTATAGGGTTGTCTGGCTCTAAATATTTTTCTTATCACATTAACTATAGAGGCCTCCATTCTTCTAGGTTTCTTAAGGAATTCCACTTTGATGGATTCATTGTATATAGGAACACTCTTAATGGCTTGAAAGAGAGGAATTTTGAGATATACATTCATGAGTTCTAGTAGGAGGTTATTTTTTTCACAAGATGTGTAGGCCTTCTTGGTGTCTAGTCTTTCAAGAAATGGTGTAATTGGTTAAGAGATAACTTGTTCTTCTTTGTGTAGGCCTTCTTAGTGTCTATTATTTCTAGAGCTAGTGGAATTGGTTAAGAGATAGTTTTTTCTTGCGGTGATTCTTTTAACTTATGGATTTTATAGGTTTGGTAGTAAGAGGAGGAGATTAAACACCTCCCTTGATCTAACATTGATCTCTTGAATATCCATATAATAAACTTTATTTTTCATATCGTATTTATACATTGGTTGGATCTACCCATTGTTTCGGTTAGGGGCCGATTAAATAGGAAATTGCAAATTTTTGGTGGTTGTTGAATAATGCCTATGGAAAAATTTGTTTGTTTAGGTGAAGGGGGAAGAAATTTTTGTCATTTTAGGTTTGGAGATATTTATCCTTGTGGGGGGTTAGTCCATTTAAACTTTGAATTGGACTTTGGGATGAAAATGATTTGTAGGAGGGATTGAAATAGTGGAGTTGATTTTGATATTGCCACTAATTTTCCATGGGTCAAGTAGGTGGGTTAGGGGATACCAAGGTTGAGAATGTATTTTTGAGTTATATTCACCAAAATATTGAAGCGGAGTGTAGGAATAAGTGATTGAAATAGATTAGGAAAACCTTTTCTCATTTTTTGATGAAAATTAATGTTTTCACATTTTATTTAACCCTCTAATATGCATATTTAATAGTTTGAAAATAAGTACACTTTTTAATTAGATGTAGGTCTTCACAAAGTGCACAAACTTCTAATATGTTTAGTAGGCATTCATTTCTCGGAAGTTTCTTTGTGCTTTAAGGACAAAAAAATAGCTAGATCCCTCTCTACTTCTTATTTTTACCTTGTATGTAATGTGTCCATATACATAGCTAAATAAGTGCAAAATATTAGTTTTAATGCCTTCTAATAATAATTCTAATTCATTTTTAATAAGAGTTTGAGAATTAGACCATTGTGTCACCATACTTTTACCATTTCGACCCTTCATCCTTCTAAATCTACATTAATTTTTAATTTTTAAAATCCTATCATAATGTTTTCATAACATAGATGCAATCTAGATGCAAGATATATCTATTTGCAAGAAGATTCAAGGTCTCCATGAATTTTTTTTTTCTTACCTCTCAATAAGATAAGATTGAGTGAGTTGTTATCCAATGTCCAAGTATGAACCCAACACTTTTGTGGGTGATTTGGAATTTTTTTTATAATATTACAAAGATTATTTTTTTTGGATAATCTTAAAGATATAATCTCTTGGGTTTTTATAAGAAAATATATTTTAAATAACTCTTTAAAATTAAGTGATAGAAATAAAAATTAAAGAAATTAATATTTTTTATTTTGATTTCTTCATTAATTTCTCAAGGAGAGAAATTCAAATCAACCCATAATGAGAAACTCAAACTTTAGATTTATTTTCAACATCAACCATTGTTTATTGTGATGTGGATACTCCTCATCAATGTAAGAAAATAATGTGGAAGGAGCAATCGGAATTTGAATGGAAACTAACGTTACAAGGGACACTAAGAGGACACCAAACTCTAATGATGATAAAAACACGATGATGATAAAAATATGGTGGTGGGCGATAAAAAAAAAAATGCTATAACCATTATCATTATATTTAATGTTCGTATTTGTAAGGAAGAAAAGGTCCACATCCAAGGCTGTATTTTTGGAAAAGTAAAATAGAATTCATTATTTTCTTACAATTAAGCGATTCACTTTGATAGAATCATTAATATGTCAATAATATTCAAGTACTTTATACAATCTAATTTGGGCTAATATAATATCCTTACATAAAATATCGGACCAGAAAATTGTATAAAAAATTGGCATGATTGGAGGTATAAAAATTGACACATATATTTTTACAAGTGTAATTTTTAAGTAGCATTGGCAGTTTTTTTTGGGTAACCAATATTTCCTTGTCATACACGCATTAATGTGGTCGAGCGTTGTATGCCCATTGTTAGATTATGTACTTGTTTAAATATGACGGCATGCATATACAACCTAACTGCATTAATGTGCATATGGACTTGTAAATATGTATTGTCATTTTTTTGAAGGTACACAAATGACTTCTTCTATGTTTTATATGTCTAATATTTAGATATATCGCATCGTTTCAAGGTATACAAAATGATGCTAAGTATAAAACCATGTCATATATGTATATACACATACAAGGCGTGTGCGGTTTATCATGATCTTACAAATTGTAGTTGATGAGGTATAATATTAATTTTACTTTGAGCATTTATGAGATGTGTACTGGAATGTTGAATGGTAATTCTTAAAAACCATGCACTAAGCCAAGAATTGGCGGCTTTATGCATGGAACCATGACATATGAGAGATGTCAAAGACTATTTATAGTCATATATTCATACATAACTATACATTTTCCGGTAGCTTCATCACTCCAACTTCTGGTGGCTCCACAATTCAATGTAATTAATGCACGTAGCACATTTCCGGTCATTTTAATTAATGCGGTCATTGCGCTTCAATATCATGAATATAGGGTGGATTATAGATATACGATTTAATTTATACACTATATGCATTAGTGAGATACTCGTTTGAATTTTGAAAATGCCTGCCCAAATTTCGATCAAATAGAGGAGCATCTCGGTTTGGGTCGTGATCTATCAGTGAAGATACAATGCACCATCTTCTCTAGAGTGGTAAGAAATATGGATGACAATACCAAGATGGAAATGGTAGCAAAAATATGGGAGAAATTAAACTGAGACTTGTTAATGCAAATTTTAGCAAGATTGCCTATGAGAAGCCTTATTAGGTTTTGCGGGGTGAGAAAAAATTGGAAAGAGATGCTTGAGTCCTCAAAGTTTATACAATTAATGTCCACCTTAGCCGTTTCCGATACTCTAGCATTTATCCTTGTTTTTCTGAGGAAACAATAACCGTCCAGCGATTTATCTCAATTGTCATTGGTTAAAACCCTTTGGATTAGCACAAAAGTAGCTACAAATTTAACAATTTGTCTCTTGATTTTCTTCCAAACCTTGTGTCTTTTGTAGTTTGTTGCAAGATTTTACTTTTTTGTTGTACCGAAAAGGATGAAATCAACATTTCCAATCCTGTCAGCCAAACCTGGATAGAACTTCCAGAACATGTGGAACATACAAGGTGGGATTTCATCAGTCTAGCTTTCTATACATGCACTACATGCTCTACCCTTATTTTAGGAATGGATTCTACATTAGTGGATATGGGGGCTTGGATGTGCAATCCAATTGTGGGAGTGAAAGTTGAAATTGGGGTTTCGATGAGCAATAAAATGATTCCAAGAGTGGAAGGAATAAGAATGAATTTCACAACAGAAAGGAATTTTGCAGCACACAGGATATGATAAATGACATTTACAATTCCAAGATTAATAAACGGAATGAAATTAATATACCTTCGATAAATTTAGTTTGGCTTCAGGGGGAGTGGATATATTCAAATGGGAAATTTTATTACTTAAATGAAATAATCGATGGTGAGTGTGTGGGCATTGTTTCTTTCGATGAAGAGCATAAATGGTGGAACATAATTAAGTGGCCACAGAACATAGGAGCCTAGTACTTGTGATCTAAAATACTTCTTATCGGTTGTGAAAGACATTTTTATTTTAGAGACCTTTCTATATGGAAACTATGTATAGATGTATGTGTCTCGTTGGAACTTAAGTGAACGTTTGACCTTGGTGTGATTGGAGGCTCAGTGTTTAGCTAAAAATGAAAGTGATTAGAAATGCTTCAAACTAGGACAACCAGATAGAGATCATCACTAGGATTCCAATGCAACTTGTTTCATCAAAATCCGAGTTCGTATGAGTAAGTTATGGTCTGTTGTTCATTTTCCCAAACAGGTAAAAATTGTGTAGAATAGTGACAGACTGATGACTTGGCAGTCGATTCAACACCTCAATAATATTTAGGGAAAATTCTCCAGTTTTCCTCCAGTGACACTGCAACAAGTGTCATCACCAGATTCGCCAATGTTGCTTGGGGAAGTTGAATTTTTCTCCTAATCTTAAGGTTACATATCTTCTATGGTGGATTATTATGTTTTTTATGGTGGATTTTTAAGCCAATGGGGAAAGGCCACGTGGCACATCCCGAGGCTGCCATATTCCCTCCCACATGGCAAGGTTGGAAGGCGTATTTATTTTTATGGCAAGTCAAAACCATAGTCAAAGTTGGATGGGGCACATACATATGTTTTATTATAAGGTTGGAACCATAGTCAGCCCAACATATAAACAAATATGTTATTTGAATATCAATGTTATAACCAAGTTTCAATACTATGGTCCGAATCAGATGTCGTGTTCAAAAAAATATTATGGTGGGGGTCGGGGTCAAACCCATGACCACAGCACCAATAACTTACCATTATGCCATTCACCGTGTTCCTTACCCTATAGGCATACCATCGCTATTTCAAGTTTTTTAAGCACCAAGGTTGGGGTCCGGAGGGGGCCAGCCCCCTCCCACATGTCCGCGCACCAGAACCATGACCCGAGACAGATCTGGCGGGAAGATTGAAGCGGGATTATAACATATTTAATGACGTTAATTCGTGGTTTAACCACAATAATCCACCATTAGCGCTAAACACGCCCACTAACCACACTTAACTACTACTTATATGTTAATTAATTACGAATTATCTTAGCGGTGGAACTATCAGACCAGCCAGATGCGGCAAAATCTCCACATTTAGTGGAGTTAACTGGCGGACTTCCAGAATTAGTGGAGAAAAAGTAGGAAAATTTGGTTTTTCCATAACTAAGGCAATTTTTGACCAATTTTGGATCAGGAAGAGTCATTCTTGGTATATTTTGATGTTTTGGAGCCATTGGAGTAGGTTTTATAGGAAAAAAGATATTGTAAACCACATATTTTCACAATTTAAGCTAATACAAAGGCCCACACTATGAAGTTGGACCAAGGAGATGTAGCCCAGGAGGGGTGAACTCCTTCATCAAAAACATGTGTATTTGTCTCTATTATTTGTGCTTGTTGTTAGTCATCAGTAATTTTTATTATTTATAGATGACTAAATATCAGTTCTATATTTCTAAAAACAAGATTCCTGAATATTGTGAGTTTTAGAAATCTCACTGCCTTCATTATCCTTATTCTGATTTTTTTCACTATTCTACTATTTTTCCATTCCATGGTTAAACTACCACTCCTAAAATACCCCTCATGGGCTTATGCCACTCATCTGTATCCTGTTTTCCCACCTATAACCTCAGCACTATGTTTTGCCTTTGCTCCACCCCTCTACTTTCTATCTAGGGCTACCAAACAGCCTTTTCTTGCCCATGTTCACTAGGTTCCTCAAGCATTGATGGTCTCAAACTATCTCTGTAGGCTCTTTAGATAAATCAAATACATTGGATTTTGGATCTTAAATACATCAATTTGTCAAAAACTCTGTTTTTTCACTTGAAGACCCCAAATCAAGTTTCATTCAAAGACCAAGTCAAAGGATCCTCTCACTAGGTCATTAGGGTTTCATATGTTGTAGGGTCATCCTTGGTGTTTCAAACACTGATTTTTACTGTGCTAGAAGTTGGCTCAAATGTGAAATAATATCAGCACATGCTTGTCCAAATAAATCAAAAAATCTCCAAGGAAAACTACCTTGTCAAGTTCAAGTTCTGCAAAAGGCAAATGTGCATTTTTGACATTTCTGCAGGAGTGTTAAAGTGACTATCAGCAGAGAATTGGTAAGGTAAGAGGCCTGATCCTCATTAAAGACATTCACAACAAAGAGGGAGGAAGCAGCTTATGTTCAAGAAGAATCAGGGTTCCTTGGACTGATTGGGCCAGCAGTGTGCCAAGCAAGGAGCCAATGCAACAAAACATATGAAGGAGGCACACCAAGGAAAACCAAGCATGAAGAGAATCTTTTTAGAAATTATAGATCAAAAAGGGAAAAAGGTGAGTTGAACTAGACATAAAGGAATGAACTTGAAATGGCTATAGATAACTTAGAAGACAACACTGATAATTGTTCTTAAACATCCCAGAAACCTAGGGTTTTGGAAAGATAGTCAAAGGAGGTAAAATTAAGATGTCAGGCCTCCATGATGACAAAAAAATAAGGTTTGAAGAGACTGTTGTGAGTGAACTCCCAGAGTTTTCCAAAGTGAAATTCCTCATTGTTTCAAAGAACCAAGAAGCAAAGAGTATCAGTGGACAAGTGTTAAATTGTAAATTTAGGCACCTGCAAATTAGAAGTGGGCTAGGGGGCTGAAAGGCATTGTTTAAAACCCATGGTAGTGGAAAAACAGTGATTGTCTCAAAGGTGTCAGAAGCAGATGTATCAAGCCTTATAATTAAAAAGGTCAAAATTCACCATGTGTTAGCAAACCTGCATATAAATACTGAAAGGTGGTTAGTAAAAAAAAATTGTGAAGGAAAGCACATAAAAATTTGCAAACACTACTGTGTCCCATCCTCTAAAGAATACATCAAATGAGCATATAAATTCTCAAGGAGAAAAAAATAAAAAATCACTCAGAGGTTTTTAAGTCTCTTACACAGCAAAGTGTCAAAGGACTTAGTGAAAAGTTAAAGGACTCAAAACATTAGGAGATGGGTTTGCAAATGATTTAATTTGAATCCCAAACATATAAAAGGTTATTTTGAGTTTTATTTGACTCATTGTTTCCTTGCAGAAGAATTAGAAGCCCTCAGAAGGAGAAACTGTGAGTTTTTAGTCAAAACTGGGCAAGTCCACCCGGTGATGCGCGTTCAGGTCGACGCTACGTGTTCAGGGTCAAGCGTTGCGCATTCAGAGTAATTTCCTGTGAAAATTTTCACTACGCTACGTATTCACAGAGGTGTGTAGGCACTATGCATTCATAGCCTGACAAGCCCGACACGCGTGCAGGAGCTGCGCTTTCGGCCTGAAGCTCCTCCTGCACCTACAAATGCCCAAAAACATCAAAAATACCTCCAAGCTACCATCAAAGGGTCTTCAAAGCATTTTTAAAATTTTTAGGTGGATGTCATGCTTTTCCCTCTGGAGAATTTTGATGTTTTGATGTTAAGAGAAATTGAACAAACCCTAAAGTGAAACCCTAATATTCATACTAAAAACCCTATTTAAACCTTTATCACCTGCAAACAAGGAAATATCAGTCAAGCAGGGATACAATAGTGTGGTTGCAGTGATTTGAAGTTGACTATCCATCAAAGCTTAAAGGCTCTATTCCACACACTTACACCTTCATTCATCCCTCTCAATCACTTGCAAAAAAGCTTCCTTCTTACCATCATTCCATCACTTCTCATATCAGCTTCACAAGCAGAGTTAGGGTTTGTTTCAAAACAACAGTAATCAAAATGTTAGGAGAAGGAGTAAATGGTAGTGGTGAAGAAGGCCAACTGCCTAGGAGGCGAAAACACAAAGGTGGGAAGGTTAATAGGTTTTAACCCAAAGAAACCATGGAGCTTAATGCTTCTCCTATGATTGTCACATGTTTCCAAAATGTAGGGTGTTTTCATTTTTGTGAAAATTTCCAACAAGTACAAAGTCACCGTGAGCTCACTAGGTTATTTATCCTCAACCTACATGATAAACAAGTGAATCTTGCAGAGGTAAACTTTGAGATGTCATCAGATGCCATTTCTATTGCCACTGGGATGCCTAATGTTGGTGAAAAATGGTTCAAAAGAGAAAATTTAGACATAAGTGTTGAAATCACGATTGCCATTAGACCAAAACCCGCAGGCATTAGTCTCTGCTACAATCTCCAGAGTTAGGATCCACGAGAGGTGGTTAGTCCATGTCGCGAAACACACGGGGAGCATTGAATCCAATGTCCAACAATCTCCCCCCTAACACAAGCCAGGTGAGTTTCAAACTTGAGACCTATCGCTCTAATACCACTTGTTGAAATCACGATTGTCGTTAGACCAAAACCCACAGGCATTAGTCTCCGCTACAATCGCTAGAGTTAGGATCCACGAGAAGCGGTTAGTCCATGTCATGAAACACATGGGGAGCATTGAACCCAATGTCCAACAATAAGCTGCCATGAGCCATTTCTTAGACCTAGATACAAAGAAAACTACAAATCTATCTTCCCTTTTTGAAATTTACTGGAGAGGTATGCACCCTTGATGAGGGTCATCATGAAATATTTTACATGTGAGGGAAGGTACTCTATACTTTACTCCTATCATATCAAATTACTCATGCACTGTACTAGGTTTAAGATGCTTCATTTACCCTACTACCTCTATAGGAGTATTGACAAGATGTCTTCTTTTGTACAAAAGAGGAACTATTCCCAGCAAATGCAAAGTTTGTTTCATCACTCTTTAATCAAGATGGTTGTTCTACATCAGTTGGAGCAAAAATGAATTCCATGGGAGGTGTTCATTTCTCACGAATTGTTCACAAACCCACAGCCCCATCATCAGCAAAATTTTCCCTCATCATCTCATCCTCCTCCCCCTACTCCTCCATCACCTCCTACTGATCATGCTTCATCATCTACACATGTATCCTCACCTCAAGAAAACCTTCCTTCCTCACCCTCTCCCAATGCATCAGATCAAGAGGGAAGTGGAAATGAACAAGAAAGTGACCATGAGTATTCAAATAAAAATAAGGGAGAAGGTAATAATCAATCAAGAAATAATGATGAAACAAGCATTGAAGAAAAATAAAATGAAGATGATGAAAATGATGAATAAATAAACCAAATTGATGATGAAGGAAGTGCAGAAAGCATGGAGACAGGAAAAAATGAAACAGAGTTTGATGAGGCTCGTGATAGTGAAACTAAGAGCCATAATGATAGTAAAAATAGTGAGGCCCCTAGTGATGATGAGGGAAGTGATGATGTTGGAAACAAAGAGGATAATGATGAGGCAGAGAACATGGAAACCGATAACAATGATGATGCTAATGACATCAGTCATAATGGCCGTGAAGGCAGTGAAAAAAATGACCCTCACAGTGATAATGATGTTAGTTTAGAGAGCAATGCCAAAGACAGTGAGACTCATAGTGGTGTAAAGAACAGTGCAGAAATCAGTGAGGAGGAAAACAGTGATGAAAATACTAATGATGGTACACCTAGCAGCCAAGGTGATGAAGAAGATGACATCAGTGAAAATCATGATAGTAAAAGTAGTGAGGCTCCTAGCAGTAATGAGGAGTAAAATGAAGAAGTGAGCCAAACAAAGATGACCACAATGATAGAAGCAAGACTAAGGGCACTAAAATGGTCACAACCAAACCTCTTTCTTTGACTTACCAAAGAGGATAAAGGCATGTATTTTTTGCCTCTAAAAGGCAAGGGGACATGCCTTCTACATCAACAAAGAAGCTTGACAAAGGCAAGGAAAAGGTCACTATTGGAAATAAGAAAGGCAAGCATCAAACTAAACAAGAGCGCCAACTCATTGACCTTGACAGTGAAAATGAGGATGAAGAGAGGGTTACAAGCATCTTTCTCCAAAGAAAAAATTCTCAGATTAGAGACCTACAAAGACATCTTGGCATGGAAAATTATATTACTAATTATTATAAGGATGAAAACAAAAAGTTGAAGAAGACACAAAGAGACCTTGGCCTACAGAAAAAGATGGCCAAGCACTATGCATTTAAAAATCAAATTGCAAGGGCCAAGCTCAAAGGAGCCGTTGTCAAAATTCAAGAACTCAAGGAGGAAAAAGACCAATCAAACCATGGAATCTTTGCTAAAGCTTCTCTACAGGCCTCCCAAACCCCATAAGGAAGATAATTGCAAATTTTGGCAAGTTTTTGACATTTTTGGTTTTTTGACTGATATTAAAGGCCGAAAGTGCAACACCCTTGGCACTAAGATTTTTCTACAAGAATCCAATTGAGGAATGGATTAAATTTTTGGAATCATTAGGCCAAGGAAAACATTCATACCAAATTCCATATCATTTTGAGTAGTTTTGGTCCCTCAAAACGCCCAAAAACATGCCAATTTTCACTTTTCTGCCATGTTTTCAAGGTTGGCGCTGCGCCTTCAGCAGCATTGGGAGATTTTATTTTTGAACAATTTATTGGATCCCAATAATAAAATCAAGGGAATTTTTGGAAATTATACTCAACAGGATTTCCAACGATCCATCACGGAGCCAATTCTGACATAAGGAAGGCCTTCAAAACTTGGTTTCAAGATGACACCGTTTTCCTATGTAGGCGCTACGCCTTCAGACCACAGAAGTTGCCCTCTTGCAAAAAATTCAAAAAAACACACTGAAAGATATTTTCGAGACTTTTTTTGGGCAAATCACTTCACATTTGATTTAGGAATTATGTTTAAGTTATCTTTCATTTATTGCAATAGTTATTATGTGCCTTGGGCCTTGCATGGCCTCTTTGGACATAAATGACATTTATGGTGTATTTATGATTCCTAGAAGCCTCTTAGGGTTTCCACCTCCTCATTTTCTGGTTAAGTAGAGCATTGAGGCCTCATTGTAATTTTTGGATGTTTATTGAGAGTAATATGCAGACTTTGAGATTGAAGAGAAATTGGTTTTGGTGCTTGATGATGGCTTTGGACTATGCATCTGTGGATTGACCTCACTCTTAATATTCATTAAGATTGGTTATATGGTGATGTATTCCATATTTGTGTTTGTTTTCTTCTGTTATTCATTATTTTTATGGTTCATTTAGTCATAAGACAGAAATATAGAATAGGATTTTCCTTCTTGGCACCCTACTTCTGCCTGCTTCCTTGATTTCTATCTTTTCTTCTTCAATGTTTTGCTAAAGAATCCTTGAATGCTCTTTGGTGTTACTAAGATGTTATGTTAAATTTCTATTTGTTTGCAAGAAAGTCTTAGAGAATCCTTCACTGCTCTCTTAGCTTACTTATCCGTTGTTTTTAAGGTTTTCTTAGTATTGTTTGGTTGAAGAATCCTTTATTTCTCTTCAAGTTCATTATGCTATCATCTTAGAAGCGTTTTCTTGTTTATTAGTTTGTTAAATGATCCTTGATTTCCCCTTAACATACTATATTCACACCTCCATGTTCATTTCATTCTCCCTAGCCCTACTTAGATCCATTTGGCCTTGTCAACTTGCCCTTTGAACTATCCTTGACTCATTTTTATACTTTTCAAAACCTTTGTAGACTCCATAGCCCAATGGATTGATCCTCTCTTACTCTACCTATTTCACTTGACAACCTACTCAACCAAAATATCAAACAAACCCTAATCCCTATAACTAGCCTAAAATCAAAACCTAAAAGCTATCAAGTTAAAAAAATTTACAAGCAAACATTAGAGAAATCCCTCTCTGAGTCCAGGAAGGCTAGGTCCTAGGACTCCAAAGATTGGTTTGATGTTACCCTTGCCTTTTTGGTCATTGCCAATCTGCCAAAACTACAAGGACCTAACACTTGTTGTGTTTTTATATGATGTTGTTCAGCATTGAGTTTCCATGCTTTTAAGTTCATGAAATACACTTAATCTCATCAAGTTTAATGAATTTTCAATCATAAACACATGTATAAACCCTTGTATGATAAGAAAACCAAAGCACTTTCATGTTAATTCTGAAATTGATATTATCACAACATTAACTAACAATCAATTTCATATCAAGTTGGTATCATAGCACAAGGTTGCTAAAGGTTATTTTCTTACTTTGCTAGAGATTGTGTAAGAAGGGTTGAAGTTGCAGAGAGGAGAAGGTAATATATTGGTTGTTAGTCCTGATATTAACACAAGAAGAAAGAAAGATGAGAGAGCATCATATCCACCCAAACTTCCACTAAAATCTTCACTTTAAGCACCTCAAGTTATATCTCCAGCAATTGAGATTGAAGAGGAACAAATTGCACAAGAAGCTGAAGTGATTGAAGAGGTACAAGCATTAGAGGTTGAGCTTGAATCCTTAGCCATTATGTCAATATTTGGAGAGAGTCATGGACATTTAGAAGAAGAGGATTTCAAGGGAGACTTCAAATACATTCAAATAATGGTTAAAATCATGTTTGATGCATTCACTGTAGAAAGAGTAGGAGAAGGTTCTAAGTCTCCACATGGAGAAGGATCTTCACATGGTAAGAAGGATGAAGAGAAGAGTTTGAAAGTAAGTGGAGGAAAGCCACCTCCATATCCACCATCCTTATCCTCATCATATTCATCAAAATCTTCATCTTCCACTTCCACCACAAAAACCATCCACACTCATTCAAAAACCCCAAAAGGAAAAACTCCATTACTCAAGTTGGACATCAAGTTTGAACTTCCCATGTACAATGGTGAGGTAAATGAAAAGAAGTTAGACAATTGGATCAGTCAATTGGAAGTATACTGCAGAATTCAAAATCTACAAGAGGATGACATAAAGATCTAGTTGGCTTCATTAAGGCTAGAAGGAGCATCACTTGTTTGGTGGGAAGAAAAGACTCAAGAGGAAATGTGAGTTCATGGTAAGATATCAATTTCTTGGGTTGATTTCATTCTTCCATTAAAATACAATTTTATCCATTAGCCTATATGCAAAATCAATAATGAGTTGGCAAAACTTTAGGCAAATCAAAGGCCAAATTATTCAAGAGCACACTCAGGAGTTTAGAAAGAGTGATTTTTTGTTAGGAGTAAACTTGAGTTCACAAGACACACTCTTGAAATACATTGGGGGTTTACATTCCTACTTGAAACATACTATCGTTATGTTTAAACCAAACAACTTAGATGAAGTATGTGTGAAAGCCACACATCTTGAAGCAAGGGGAAAGAACATTTAGGAAGAGGGTAGTAAGAAGAAGCCATTCAAGGGTAAGGGAAATAGGAAGGGAGGAAAATGGAAGGGAAAGAATAATGCAAGCATCAAGAAAGAAGGGGAGAAAAATACATGCAAACATTGGTCCAAATAGGGGCATGATGAAGCCCACTGTTGGAAACTACATCCTGAACTAAGGCTAAAGAAACCAAATAACAAAGGGAAACACACTATGACTACCATCACACAACAAGATCTTGGATCCGATTCAGGAGATGAGACCAAGATAGTAGCCATGGTTAAGAAAGGAAAGGAAGCCATAGAAAGTACTAGTTCCTCAAATAGTCACAACAACACTCCAAATGAATACACAGGGATAAAAAAAATTCCGTGTTAGAGTGATTTAAAATCATAAAAATATTGATGCATTATTTGATAGTGGGTCACAAGGAAACCTGATTTCAAAAGACTTGGTCAAAAATATTAACCTTGAAACCGTACCACATCATAAACCATACCCTTTCAGTTGGATAGTTAAGAATTTCAATTTACAGGTTACAAGGAAATTCATATTTCGATTTGCTATTACAACAAACTTTGTTGATGAAGTCGAGTTAGATGTGGTTCCACTTGAAATTTCCGGGATTACGTTGGGAATTCCATATTTGTATGACAGGAAAGCGATGTTTTATCTCCATGAGAACAAATATCATTTTCTTAAGGATGCGGTGGAGTATATT
Organism: Pinus albicaulis; assembly: GCA_034641835.2. NCBI lineage: Eukaryota > Viridiplantae > Streptophyta > Pinopsida > Pinales > Pinaceae > Pinus > Pinus albicaulis. The sequence continues at coordinate 670,308,334 of CM076574.1, read as the reverse complement.
GTGAGAGCTCAACACAAAGAATTGAATATTTATTTAGTTAATGCAAGGAAAATGAAGAGGCTAGTTAATGCAAGTAAAAATTTTGTGCTTCTCATGATCAAGAAAAAAGATGATGTTGACTATGAATATTTTGAAGGATGTGATGAAAAATCAAAATCTTATTTTTTTGATGTGGTAATTCAGCATGGCGAGATGTTTCAAGAACCAAATGGGTTACCTCCCAAGAGGGGAATTCACCATGAGATTCAGTTGCAGTAGGATGTTCCACTTCCAAACATTGGTATGTATCGCATGTAAATTATGGAGAGTTTGGAAATCAAGAAGAAAATCCAAGAATTGTTGAATAAAGGTATCATATGCCCATCTACTTCGCCATGTGGTTCACCAATTTTTTTGGTACCAAAGAAGGACAAGACATGGCGCATGTGCATATATTTCCGTGCACTGAATAAAATCATGGTAAAGAATCGCTACCCACTCCCACACATTGATGATTTGCTAGATCAATTGAAGTATGCAATATATTTCACTATTTTATACTTGCGAAGTGGTTATCATCAAGTTAGAATAGCTAAAGAGAAGATTTGGAAAACTGCATTTAAAACTAGACAAGGATTGTTTGAGTGGTTAGTTATGCCATTCGGTCTAAAAAATTCTCTAGTTACTTTCATGAGCGTCATGAATGATGTACTTAGACCATTTCTAGATGACTTCATCATTTTTTGTTTATATGGCATACTTATATTTAGAAAATCAAGAGAAGAAAAAGTCATGCATGTGAACAAGGTACTTGATGTCTTAAAAAAAGAGTAATTATTTTTAAAGATGTCGAAGTGTGAGTTTGGCAAGACTTCTTTAGTGTGTTTGGGACACATTGCTAGAGGAGGTGAGTTGAAGATAGACCCTTCCAAAGTAGAGGTCATTCTGAATTGGCCCAAGCCCAATACAGTTACAGAGGTAAGAATCTTTCTTGGGGTAGCACAGTATTGGAGGAAATTCCTTGCTATTTTTTCTTCCATTGCAGCTCCGTTACATGCATTGACAAGTGTTAAGAAAGTCTACCATTGGGAAGATATGCAGTAGAAAGAATTCGATGCTTTAAAGAAAAAGATAAGTTCATCACTAGTATTGGCTCTTCCGGATCTTAGACAACCATTTGAGATCTAAACATATGCAAGTGATTATGCTATGGGAGTAGTTCTCATGAAGTATGGTAAGCCTATTTCATTTTATTTTGAAATTTTTAATGGAGTTGTGACTAATTATCCCACCTATGACAAAGATTTATATGCATTGGTAAAAAGTGAAAAGAAATGGAAGCACTATTTGATGGCAAAATATACCATTATCCATACCGACCATTAGCCATTGCAGTACTTGCAATCACAGTCAAAGTTGCAACAATCAAGACATTTCAGATGGATGGGATTTCTACAACAATTTCATTTGGATATTAGGTACAAAAAGGGAATCTACAATAAGGTAGCTGATATGATCTCTAGGCCTATTGTAAATTCATCTATTATACTCAAGGACAGTGCAGTTATGCATGAAAGTTACATTGAACAATATGCATATGATAGTGATTTTCAAGATGTCTATGAAAGATTGAGTCAAGGAAACCAAAACGAAGAGTTATATTATCATGTGCATAACAGTTTGTTGTATCACTTAAGCAAGTTATGTATACCACAGGGAGAAATAAATAGTATCATAAGGGAGATGCACACATCATTGATTGCCGGACATTTCAGTGTAGGCAAGACAATAGCGAATCTCCAAATGTATTGTTATTGGCCACGCATGATTGATAGTGTATCTTGTTTTATTAGAGGATGTTCTTTATATGAAATAAGTAAGCCTAGTAATAGGAAACTTGGATTGTACACTCCACTTTCGGTTCCTTCACATCCTTGGGATAGTATCTCAATGGATTTTGTAGGTGGTCTTCTCATGTCAAGGAAATTTCATGATTACTTGTATTTTGTGGTAGATAGGTTTAGAAAAATGTGTCTTTTGATGCCATGTAAGAAAAAAATTATAGCTGAACAAACTACTAATATTTTATTTCAAAATGTATGGGTACATTTTGGTCTTCCTACTTCTATTGTAAGTGATCAAGATTATCGGTTTGTTGGGAATTTTTGGTCAAAATTATGGCACATGATGGACACAAAGTTGAAGAAGAGTGCAACATTTCATCCAAAAACAAATGGTCAAACCGAGATGGTAAACAAGACAATTATTCATCTTCTTAGAGGCTATTGTTGCAAACATCCCAAGTTGTGGGATGAGTAGTTGCATTACATTCAACATGCATACAACAGGGCAAAGAATTATTCCACAAACACATCGCCATTTGAGGCATGTCTTGGGTACTTTCCAAGATTGCCTTTGGAATTCATCTTTGAGAAATATGTCACTATAAATTGTCATAGTGACATAGATAAGGCAAGGAAGTTCATTGAGAAAATTCATTTGGTACATCACACAGTGCAAGAGAAACTTGAAAAGAGTCAAAGCAGCTACAAGGCAAGGCATGAAAAACACCATGTTGATCACAAATTCCAGGTTGGAGATGAATTTTGGTTATATATCAGCAAATAAATGGGGAAGGTAAAAAGCTCAATCCAATCCGTTATGGTCCATTTAAAATTCCAGAAAATATTGGTACTAATGCATTTAAGCTATATTTTCCTCTTTATATGCAAATATATTATGTCGTTAATGTTAAGAATTTGAGATTATTTGAGAATCCTTTGATTGATGATCAAGGAGAGCATGTTAAACTTCCATCAATAGATGATTTCGTGCCATAATATCTTGATGAACTTCAGCAGGATCTCATACTGACAGAAGAATTAGAACTTGAAGAAGAGGGAATGTTGAATACCTTAGAGTGGGACTCAAGGGAAAAAATCCTTCAAAGGTCAAATGGATGGAGAGTGAAAGGGTGAGGGAATTGTACCCTCACTTGCTGAACAATTGATAGTATATTTTGGGGTCCAAAAGGCTTCTCGTGGGGAGGAATGATCAAAGGCTCAATATTTAGCTATAAAATGAAAGTGCTCAGAAATGCTTCAAATTAAAACGATCGGATAGAGCTCTTCACTAGGATTGCAACACAACTCGTTTCATTAAAATATGAGTTCGTATGAGTAAGTTATGGTCTATTGTTCGTTTTCCCAAACATGGAAAAATTGTGTAGAACAGTGACATATTGATGACTTGGCAGTCCAATCAGCACCTCAATAATCTTCATGGAATATTCTCCAGTTTTCAACCAGTGACACTGTGAAAGGTGTCATCACCATATTCGCTAATATTTCTTGGGGAAGTTGAATTTTTCTCCTAATCCTAAGGTTACATTTCTTATATGGTAGATTATTATGTTTTTATGGTGGATTTTTAGGCTAATGAAGAAGGGTCACGTGGCACAGCTGGAGATTGCCACATGCCCTCCCCCATGCTAAGGTTGGAAGGCAAGTTTATTTTTATGTCAAGTCGAAACCACAGTCAAAGTTGGATGGGGCACATATATATGTTTTATTATAAGGTTGGAACCATAGTCGGGGGCAACATATCAACAAACATATTATTTAAATATCAATGTTATAACCAAGGTTCAATACTATGGTCTGAATCATATGCTGCATTCAACAAAATATTATGGTGGGGGTTGAGGTCGAACCCACGACCACCCGCCTATAGCACCAATGACTTACCACTATGCCATCCACTGTGTTCCTTACCCTATAGCGACACCACTATTATTTCAAGTTTTTTAAGCGCCAAGGTTGGGGTCCAAAGTGAGCCAGCCCCGTGGGCTAGACCCTTCCCAAATGTTTGCATGCTAGAACCATGACCCAAGACAGATCTGGCAAGAAGATTTAAACGAGATCAGAACATATTTAATGATGTTAATCCATGGTTTAACCATGATAATCCACCATTAGGGCTAAGATGTGGTTAGTGCTAAACGCGCCCACTAACCACACTTAACTATTGCTTATCTATTAATTAATTATGAATTATCTTAGTGGCAGAACTAGTGGACTGGCCCGATGCAGCAGAATCTCCACATTTAGTGGAGTTAACTGGCGGACTTCCAGAATTAGTGGAGAAAAACTAGGAAAATTATCTTTTGCCGTAACTAAGGAAATGTTCGACCAATTTTGGCTTAGGAAGAGTCATTCTCAGTATAACTTTATGTTTTGGAGCCATTGGGCCAAGTTTCAGAGGCAACATGAGACTGTTAATAGCATTTTTTCACAATTTAATCTAATACAAAGGACCACACTATGAAGCTGGACCAAGGAGATGTAGCCTAGGAGGGGTGAACTCCTTCATCAAAAACTCATGTATTTGTCTCTATTATTTATGCTTGCTTTGGTTTTATATGCAGATGTTCAACATTGAGTTTTCATTCCTTGAATTTCATGAAATACACTTAATCTCATCAAGTTTAATGAATTGTCAATCATAAACACATGTATAAACCCTTGTATGATAAGCAAACCAAGAACTTTCATGTTAACTCTAAAACTGATATTAGCATAGCTTTAACTAACAATCAATTTCATATGATGGTGATAAATTGATAAACATGACTGCATAGATGATTCATGAGATCAATCATGTTGTTGTCCAATTCCATCTGTAAAATATAAACAAGTTCAATTTAAAATTTATATATTTTGGTTTTTAATTATATATATATATATATATCATTTTTAAATGTATATTTATTTTTAATGGAAAAATATAATATGTTATTATTAATTACTTTTAACATACAACATATATCATATGACTTACCTATTTTAAGTATCTATGTTATTACCTTATCATATGTTGAAAACTATGTTTCCATTTTTTAATTTTTATTTAATTACTTGAGTCAAATATATTACGTTTTTTATTTCATTCTATTAAAAATAGTTAATATTCATATAATCTCAAAATATTTTTGAAATAAATAATAAAAATTTTAATACATTTTTTAAAAATAATTAATATTATTTATATAAAAATTATTAAATCAATTACATCTAATTTATTTTTAATTAAACATTTACTAAATAAATTGTACAAATATAAAAGTTTCATACGAGCAGTGTCATTTTTATAATTAGTTTATAAAAAAATATTTAAAAAGTAATTTCTATAAATAATTATAACTTAGATAAATGTTTTTTCAGATTAATCACATCATTAGGATCTGGTCGAAGTTTTGAATCATCTAATGTTGTTCATCCTCAGGACAAGGTGAAAAAGAAAATCCATCTTATTGAATAAATAGTGTGGATGCATCATTGCCCGGATATAGCTATTGAAAACTAGTTGTTAACTAACTAAGTCAATAACGGCTAGTTTTTAACAGTTATATCTGGGCAATGATGCATCCATGCTATTTATTCAATAAGATCAATTTTCTTTTTCACCTTGTCCTAAGGATAAACCACATTAGATGGTTTGAAACGTCGACCAATTCCTAATGATGTGATTAATCCAAAAGACATTTATCTACATTATTGGTCACAAAAGTCTTATATGTAACATAATTACAAGTTATTACATTAATATGGATATATTAAAATCAATAATTTTTTCAACCTGCGTTGGGATAGCTTAACATTCAAAATTATAGCATTTTGATTTTTTTGATAATTTAGTATTGAAGATTATATAAATTTAATATAAAATATTTTTTCATTTTATTTAAATGAAATTTAACAAAAACGTGAACCACATGGTGGTGATGATGATGAAAGACGTTAATAAGGGATTAATTGCAAGGAAATTTTATTATAAAGTAGTAGAGATCAATTTTAATTACAGATTTAGCAAGCATCCAGAGAGATCAAATCTATCCTTTTTTTCAGAGTTTAGAAAACATTTGTATGATTTGGTCCTCCTTACTTCTTGAAATATTCGTGGTTATATATATCATTGTTTAAATTTCATTTTTGAATGTATAAATCAATTCATATCAATTAAATAAGTCTGAAAAGAGCATCATATGCCTCTAGTTATATTCATCTTCGAGTGTTAATCATCCAGCTTCTTCTGGAACTCAATTTGGAAAAATAATGCTCTAAAAAATCCAAAATAACCATATAAAGCTTTATATTAAATTAACAATGCTACAATTTTTTCCTTTTTAGGGGCACTCGAAATTGGGAATGTTTTTTAGTTTGGGGGAAATTGAGCATTGGGATCTAAAATCTGTTGTAACAAGGATTGTCTTTCTTCAACTAAGATTCCATTGTAATTGAAAATAAGGGTTGAATCTATGAATTCCTCTAGGTTAGGGGATTAGGGTAAATGAATGTGTTTTGAATCAATTATAGGGTGACTTCCATAATTTTCTCCCTGATCGACGAAATGCATCAATTTTTTTCTTTGATGTATGTGACCATGAGCCAGGACACAAATTTAGGAAATGGGTAGACATTTGGGGCAATGAGGAAATAAAACTGTGACTCAACAACTCGAAATGAGTTGTATTTTCTCAAGTAATTGTCGTATAAGTCAAAACGGAGGCTGTCCAGGTGTAGAGGAGAAAAGGGGTCATGAATCTAAGCCTCGGTGTCCATAAGTGGTTTTATGTGGCCTAAGGGTTTTCAATATTTGTTTTTGGGAGTGTTAGGTGTAGTTTTCCTCATTTTAATCATGATAATGACACTGCAAGGAAACAAGGACTATGGGTTACCTAGTGACTAGAGCTTTCCAAACATTGTGGGCATGAGGAGGGTCATGTACTAGTCAACGGTTGGGAGAACGATGTTTACAGATAGGTGAAACAAAAAAAATGGACAGATTTGAATTGGAACAGTCGATTTATGGAAGGGTGTGGGTGAGAAAAATGAGGAGGTGACGTGGAAGGGACACGTGGCATGGTCGAACTGGAGGAGAAGTATCGGGGATGGAATAACCTTTAAAATTTCATGCTCGCCTACCACACTCACTTTATGAGTGGTCCCAAATACTGACGTAACTACTGCACTGACACGATGGTTGGCGAGTCTATTTACCACCCTCCGGTGGGGTGCCTTGATGGGTTTAGGAATGGGGCTTGACCACAAGGAATCAATCATTGTCGTAGATCTGGCACGCTTCCTTTTGTACCTTTGACTTTTGGTGGGATTGTGCTAGCTTAAGAGTCATGCTTGTTACCCTGCCAGAGCCTTGTCAGGATTGGGTCGCTCCAGAATGGACAATGATCCGCCTGAAAGGCGTCTGCTCTTTATGCATTCGATGTAAAACATTGGGGGAGGCCTTCAAGAATTCCCTATATACATGAATAAACCTCGTCTGCAACATGAATAATAGAAGTGTAACACCCTCCTCACACATTTACCTAATCTAACCGGTCCACTAGGGTGAATGTGATGAAGAGTTACTATGATATGATTCAACTCCCCAAGTACAGTTAAGGAAGTGGAATCGACAAAAAAAAAAAAACTAACCTTCCTCAGTAGTTAGAGGACCCCCAAGGGATAACCAATGACTCCAGGTGCCAAACCCCTAGGTTAACCTACTTTTGACTGATCTAGACCCCCAATCACTCCCATAACAAGCCCTCCATGTGACTAAAACCCTCCATTCACATGCATAAAGATGGAATCCATACGACTGCAGACATTTTCAGGTAGTTATATGTTAGCAACCCTAAATTGTGAGCCACTTTTTTAGGGCTAGGACTCAGGCCTCTGCCCAAAAATTGATGAAATTATCAGAAATGATAAATAACAAGAAGACAAGCCCTCTAATGCTAAGATTTAACAAGGACCTGACCTAACATGGCACTATCCATTATATAAATTCTATCAAACACATCATGAACATGTAATCTTCAGGTCATATAAACACATCTAAGCATCGGGAATTCACACTTATCTTAGAATCGTCAAGAAGGTTTGATGCCATCTCACAATAGCTGTAATATCATATATTAGGTCCTGATGAGAGTCATAACTCAAGTGTTTAATAAACCATGCTTATAACTATCATATAACCAATAGATCAACAATGATAGAACAACCATTATAATCACATAATAACAATCGTATTCACACATAATGCACAAGAGTAAAAGAGCTCTTATTAACATATGAAAAATGAAACCAGGTCAGAGACTTCCACGTACCACTCAACCATAGATTGGGCTTAACCAAATATTTCTTTCATCCATTGACCCTCGTGCAATATTCCAAGCACAAATATGGGACTTACAACAAAAAATTAGGGCTTCCTCAGGATTTACTACAATCCTGCCATATTTTGTTCAAGGATTACTAAGCCGAAGCCCTCAAATATACAACCAAGCTTTAATGTATATCTCGCCAAGGGATTCCTAGGCTCAAACAAGAAGTATACACTACCAATATTTACCGCAATCCCACCATATACCGGTCTAGGGATCACTAGGCCTATACTAGCATGGATGCTTGCAGATCCCTCCACCTAAACCGCGAAGAATTTTTTCCTTCTCCACCTTTTAGGATTTATTTTATATCCTACCATTTACTAGTCAATGATTCCTAGGCCCAACAAGGGTATACACAACTAGGATTTACCGCAATCCCACCTTCACTGGTCCATGGATTCCTAGGCCTTGTGTTTCTTCCTGAGACCACCCCACTCAGTTTCGAAACCATCTGGAAATTCAAATAAACAAAGTAATAGAATGATTTAGGTGGATATTGGTGGTCACCCACCTATTCCACCTAGTTAGTTTCATCAATTTTCTTATTTACTATTTTTAGCAATTCTTTCGTGTCCTGAACTTCCAGATCTATTTTGAGGCCCCAAATGATGTTTTTTGGGCATGATTCCTCTAGTGATTTCATATAAATTGTGTTAGCAGCTTTATTCCTCAGAAATATATTTCCAATGAGGTATAATACGTGTCAAACATATATAATATTACCAAGTTACAACCCCAGGAAGTTGGTTTCGCAACTAACCCCAATGTGGCCCATAAAATCTTGGTGTTACATCTTATCGGGTTATGGTTTTGGTTGTTTATGGTTTTCTCTTATTGTTCAATAATAAAAAGACCCTTGAGCCTCACTGTAACATAGTTCAGAGGCATGTATCCTCTACAACTCTTCTTAGAGGTAAGCTACCATCGCCCGACCTATTTTATTTTCTATTCTGTCTATAAGCATTTTTCAGTATTTGATATTAATGGAATGAAGTTTTATTCCAGTTGTATCTTTGTGTTTGTTTTTATTTCTGTATTTTATTGCATTCCTGCATAAATCTGGATCAGAGAAACCCCATCAGACCATGGTTATCTAGAAATGGAAAGGAAAGGATGAAAACCACTGTCACAACTAGAAAAACCCATGCCAACGGCAACAAGAGAACCAAATACACACATGCGTATACCATGCATGCCAAAAATAGAAATGAAATTACACATGCAACTCGATATCTATAGTAATCGCGTCGTAGACGCTTGATCCACCTCTTCCTTGCTTGATATTTACGTCCATTTTCCTTCTTTGTCCTTCCTTTCTCCAATGCTAGAGTGCTCCAAGAATAATCTATCTTTACAAGAGTATGTGAGAGAGAGAATAGAGAGAGATCTCCAAAACTGAACTAACAAAAAACCATGAAATGATCCTCATAAACCTTTTTATTAATGATGCCTTTATTTTCTTCATTTTCTTTTATTTTCCTTCATTTTCCTTCTCACATGAAACTTGTGACCTTTCACGTTCCTTTTCTCCTATTTTCCATTGTTTTCATAAATAAAATGCCAATTAATGCCTCTTTCCTTTCCAAAGGTTTTTCGATCTCCTTTTCCAATTTCCCTTAAGCATAGTACACCAAATCAACACCCACTAGGATGTTTTTCCCAACATTCAGCTTGGAATACATGTCTCATGACCTTGGTCTTAATTTTCCTTTATTAACTTTATTACATGAACTTTTAACTTGGGGATGTAACAGAACCCTCCCCCATAGGGGAAAACCATCCTCAGTATTTAATGACACTTACAACCAGAAAACTACTAAAAACCAAAACATACTTCCCATGGAGATGTATAACTTAGCTGGATGTAGTATTTACAATGATAAACCTACTAAAAATCATAACACACATGACAAACATAAAAACATTATACCACTTATTGGAGCTTTATAACACAACTCATGGCAGTATTTACATCCATATACAAATACACAATTACAAAAAAAAAATTTCCTCAACTGGAAAACAATGAAGGATACATATCCTGCATCAGCCATCTCCCATGTAGCTTCATCCGGCCCAAAGTGCTTCCACTGCACTTTAACCTACTCAATTTCTTAGTTTCGGAGCATGAGAATATTTTTCTGAAAAATACACTGAGGTTCTGGCTGGAATTCTCCTTTTGGTTCCACTTGTAATATAGATCAATCAATGACATGATCAACAACATGTATATATCTTTTAAGCAATGAAACATGGAAAACATCACTGAATTTCACTTTCAGAGAAAGTCACAAGTCAATAGGCCATTGGTCTAGTCCTCTCAAGGATATCAAAAGGCTCATATTACAGAGGCGCCAACTTCGCACTTGACCCAATCCTCAAGGAGATATTCTTGGGCTTGATGCGCAAGTACACCGGTTCCCTAACCTGAAACTCCTTAAATTCCCTTAATGATATGGATAAATTTTCTGTCTATCTTGTGATTCTTTTAGATTCTGTTTGATAGCATGAATTTCTTGTTCCATTTCTACCAACACATCTGACCTTATCCATACCTTGTTCACTAGATCACTCAAACTAATGAGAGTATTACAACTCCATCCATAAAGTGCCTCAAATAGACTCAACCTCAACGACTCCTAATACCGATTTTTGTAAAAAACTCAACTAGAGGTAGATACTCTTCCCACTTTCACTTTTGATGCATCACATACATTCTCAATCTATCCTCCAAAATATTTTTGACCCTCTCTGCCTGTCTATATGTCTATGATGATAAGTTGAGCTAAAGGCCAAATCTGTACCCAAACATACAAATAATTTCTTCCAAAACCTAGCAGTGAACTTAACATCCCTGTCTCACAAAATCTTCTTCGATACACCATGAAGACTCACTAAGTCTCTGATGAAGACCTGTGCTATGTCACTAGATTAATATGTGGATTTCACTGGAATTAAGTGTGCTACCTTTGTTAACATGTCCACCACAACCATGTTAGAATCATCTCATCTATATGTCCTTGGAAAACCTGTAATGAAATCCATAGAAATGACCTCCCATTTCCACTATTCAAATACAATCAACTGTAGTAAACCACCTGGATGCTTACAAACTTCCTTTACCTGTTGAAATTCCAAGCACCTAGCCACAAACCCTGCCACTCCCTTCTTTAGATTTTACCAATGGTAGAACTTCTTCATTGTTGTCAATGTTTTCTGATATCCTGGGTGACCTGAATATGGCTTGACATGAATCTACCTCAAGATAAGCTTCTTGAGCTCACTGTTGTCCAACACATAGATCTTGTCCCCAAATATGATCAAACAATTTGTTGTGAGACGATAGTCCAAATCCTGATCCTCTGTACCTTGTTGTAACTTGTGTGTAATCTCCTTGTAACTATCATCATATTGTATTGCCTGCAAGATTAAAACCTATAAATTTGTCCCATAAGAACTCATAGCTACTACATTATTTACCTACGCTCTTCTGCTAAGATTATATTCAAACCTATTTTTCTTTCCGTTAATGTACCTAATCTCAAAGTCAAATTCAGTGATCATGACCAACTATCTAGCTTGCCTAGAACTTAGATTCAGTTGATCAAATAAGTACCTCAATCCACTGTGGTTTCTCATCAATACAAACCTCCTGCCAAGACTATAGTGTCTCCACATTTTCAATGCATGGATGATAATTTCCAACTCAAGATCATGTATCACATAATGATGCTCATGCTCATTCAGTTTCCTTGATTCATAACATAACTCTTGTCCTTCATGCATAAGGACTCCACCAAGCCATCTCTTGCAAGCACCTGTACACACCACAAACTCTTTATCCAGATTTGTAATATTGAGAACTGGAGCATTTTTCAATAACTATTTCAACTGCTCAAAACTTGCTTCACATTCCTCTGTCCATTTCAACTGCTCAAAACTTACTACATATGATAGTGATTTTCAAGATGTGTAAGAAAGATTGAGTCAAGGAAACCAAATTGAAGAGTTATATTACCATGTGCATAACAATTTGTTGTATCACTTTGGCAAGTTATGTATACCACAGGGAGAAATAAATAGTATCATTAGGGATGCACACACATCATTGATTGCTGGGAATTTCGGTGTAGGCAAGACAGTAGCGAATCTCCAAAGGTATTGTTATTGTCCACACATGATTTATAGTGTATCTCATTTTATTAGAGAATGTTCTTTATGTGCAATAAGTAAGCCTAGTAATAGGAAACTTGGATTGTACACTCCACTTCTGGTTCCTTCACATCCTTGGGAGAGTATCTCAATGGATTTTGTAGGTGGTATTCCTATGTCAAGGAAAGGTCATGATTACTTATATGTTGTGGTATATAGGTTCATAAAAAATGTGTCTTTTGATGCCATGTAAAAAAAAAATTACTGTTGAAAAAACTACTAATAATTTATTTCAAAATGTATGAGTTCATTTTGGTCTTCCTAATTCTATTGTAAGTGATCGAGATTCCCAGTTTGTTGGGAATTTTTTGTCAAAATTAAGGGACATGATGGACACAAAGTTGAAGAAGAGTACAAAATTTCATCCACAAAAATATGGTCAAACCAAGGTAGTAAACATGACAGTTATCCATATTCTTAGAGGCTATTGTAGCAAACATCCCAAGTTGTGGGATGAACAGTTGCATTACATTCAGCATGCATACAACAGGGCAAAGAATTCTTCCATAAGCACATCACCATTTGAGGCATGTCTTGGGTACTTTCAAATATCACCTTTGGAATTCATATTTGATAAAGATGTTGCTATATATGGTCATAGTGACATAGATAAGGCAAGGAAGTTCATTGAGAAAAATCAGTTGGTACATCACGCAGTGAAAGAGAAACTTAAAAAGATTTAAAGTAGCTACAAGGCAAGGCATGATAAACACCGTGTTGATCACAAATTCCAGGTTGGAGATGAAATTTGGTTATATATCAACAAAGAAATATTTCAAGGGGAAGGTAAAAAGCTTAAGACAATCTATTATGGTCCATTTAAAATTCTGGAAAAGATTGGTACTAATTCATTTAAGTTAGATTTGCCTCCTTATATGCAAATATTTTCTATCGTTAATGTTGAGAATTTGAGATTGTTTGAGCCTCCTTTGATTGATGATCAAGGAGAGCATGTTTAGCTTTCATCAATAGATTATCTCTCGCCAGAATATCTTGATGAACTTTAGCAAGATCTCATACTTGACGGAAGAATCAAATCTTCAAGAAGAGGGAATGTCGAATACCTTAGAGTGGGACTCAAGGGACAAATTCCTTCAAAGGCCAAATGGATGGAAATTGAAAGGGTGAGGGAGTTGTACCCACACTTTTTGAACAATTGATAGTGTCTTTTGGGGTCCAAAAGGCTTCTAGTAGGGAGGAATGATCAGAGGCTCAGTATTTAGCTAAAAAACGAAAATCCTCAGAAATGTTTCAAACCAGAATGATCGGATAGAGCTCGTCACCAGGATTCCAACGCAACTCATTTCATCAAAATATGCATTTGTATGAGTAAGTTATGGTCTGTTATTCATTTTCCCAAACAGGTAAAAATTGTACAGAACAGTGACAGACTAATGTCTTGGCAGTCCAATCAGCACCATAGTAATCTTCATGGAATATTCTCCAGTTTTCAGCTAGCAACACTGTGACAAGTGTCATTACTAGATTCGCCAATGTTTCTTGGGGAAGTTGATTTTTTCTCCTAATCCTAAGGTTACATTTCTTCTATAATGGATTATTATGTTTTTATGGTGGATTTTAGGCCAATGGAGAAGTTCCACATGGCACAACTGGAGGCTACCATGTGCCCTACCCCATGGTAAGGTTGGAAAGCATATTTATTTTTATGGCAAGTCAATACCATAGTCAAAGTTGGATGGGGCGCATATATATGTTTTATTATAAGGTTGGAACCATAGTTGGGCACAACATATCACAAACATATTATTTGAATATCAATGTTATAACCAAGGTTCAATACTATGGTCCAAATCATATGCCGCATTCAAAAAAATATTATGGTGGGGGTCGGGGTCAAACCCATGACCCCCCACCTATAGCACCAACTACTTACCACTATGCCATCTAGCCTATTCCTTACCGTATAGGGACACCACTGCTATTTCAAGTTTTTAAATTGCCACGGTTAGTGTCTAGAGGGGGCTAGCCCCCTCCCACATGTCTGCGCGCCAGAACCATGACCCAAGACAGATTCAGTGGAAAGATTTAAATAGGATTTGGTGGGAAGATTTAAACGGGATTAGAACATATTTAATGATTTTAATATGTGTTTTAACCACGATAATCCACCATTAGCGATGAGATGTGGTTAGCGCTAAACATGCCCACTAACCACACTTAACTACTACTTATTTCTTAATTAATTACGAACTATCTTAGCGACGGAATTGGTGGACCCACCAGATGCAGTATAATCTCCACATTTAGTGGAGTTAACTGGCGGACTTCCAGAATTAGTGGAGAAAAACTAGTTTTTCCATAATTGAGGAACTTTTCGACCAATTGTGGCTCAAGAAGAGTCATTCTTGGTAGATTTTAATGTTTTGGAGCCATTGGAGCAGGTTGCTGAGGAAACAAGAGACTATAAAGAAAATATTTGCACAGTTGAAGCTAATACAAAGGCCCACACTATGAAGTTGGACCAAGGAGAAGTATCCCAAGAGGGTGAACTCCTTCATAAAAAAAAAATGAATTTGTCTTTGTTATTTGTGCTTGCTGTGTTTTTATATGTTGTTGTTCAACATTGAGTTTCCATGCTTTTAAGTTTTTGAAATACACTTCATCTCATCAAGTTTAATGAATTGTTAATCATAAAAACATGTATAAACCCTTGTATGATAAGAAAACTAAATCACTTTCATGTTAATTCTGAAATTGATATTAGCATAGCATTAACTAACAATCAATTTCAGATCATGGTGATAACTAGGGATTTTTTATAAACATGACTACATAGATGATTCATGAGATCAATCATGTTGTTGTTCAATTCCCTCTATAAAATATAATTACACGTTCAATTTAAAATTTATATATTTTTGTTTTTAGTTTAATTTTAATATATATATATATATATATATATTTCATTTTTATATGCAGAGAAATTAAATCTATATTTATTTTTAATGGAAAAAATATAATATGTTATTATTAATTACTTTCAACATACAACATATATCATATAACCTACCTCTTTTAAGTATCTATGTTATTGCCTTATCATATGTTGAAAACTATGTTTCCATTTTTTAATTTTTATTTAATTACTTGAGTCAAATATATTATGTTTTTTATTTCATTTTATTAAAAATAGTTAATCTTCATATAATATCAATTTTTTTTTAAATAAATAATAAAAATTTTAACACATTTTTTTAAAATAATTAATATTATTTATATAAAAATTATTAAATCAATTACATCTAATTTATTTTTAATTAAACATTTACTAAATAAATTGTACAAATATAAAAGTTTCATAGGAGCAGTGTCATTTTTATAATTAGTTGATAAAAAAATATCTAAAAAAGTACTTTCTATAAATAATTAGTACTTAGATAAATGTTTTTCGAATTAATCACATCATTAGGATTTGGTCGACGTTTCGAACCATCTAATGTGGTTCATCCTCATGACAAGGTGAAAAAATAAAATCAATCTTATTGAATAAATAGTGGGAATGCATCATTGCCCGGATATAGCTGTTAAAAACTAGCCGTTAAAAAATATTCGTTAACTAACTAATTCAATAACAGCTAGTTTTTAACGACTAGTTTTCAACAGTTATATCTGGGCAATGATGCATCCACACTATTTATTCAACAAGATTGATTTTAATTTTCAGCTTGCCCTGTGTATGAACCACATTAGATGGTTCAAAACGTCAACCAAATCTTAATAACATGACTAATCAGAAATACATTTATCTACATTATGGATCACAAAAGTCCTAGATCTAACATAATTACAACTTATTACATTAATATGGATATATTAAAATAAATAATTTTTTCTACCCGTGTTAGGATAGCTTAGTATTCAAAATTATAACATTTTGATTTTGTTTTATAATTTAATAATTTTTTTTAACAAAGTTGGTTACTATTTATATTCCAAAAAATTGGGGATTGAAATCCCTATTACATTTGATTAGTGAAGTAGAATTTCAAGGAGGGGTGATGTGGAAAAAACCTTAACCTCCTACATGTCGACTATTGCTACTATGTTGCATATCTAATTCTTTATAAATCCTATCAAACTGAAGTAACATAACTGCAAACATAAAAGACATAATATTAGATGTGACAGATGGAGGAATGGAGACTAGTTCCTACTGCCTTGTCAAGAATTTGAAATGTTTGTGGTGTCATGGTTGTTGTATGGGTAATTGGCATTGGGAACATTGTTGGAGCTTGAACTCTGAACAGTTCTCTTGTCCACCATGTAGCGTAGGATCTCTAGGGATTCTTCAATGTGAGCTCAACGATTGTTAGCTCCCCTCAGTTGCTCTGTGAGGGATTGTGCTTGGTGTTGGAGGAAGTTGGTGTCTGCCTAGTATTTGTCTTGCATTATATTTAACAATTATTTTATCAAATCCATCTCTGCTTGCAGATCAGAATAGTGGAAGCAGTTCTCGTTCCTCATATTGGCTGAAGGATGGAAGGAAAATATCACAGTTGAGGAAGGATAGATTCAAAGAGGTAGAGAGGGCACTAATTAACTATGAGGATTGGGATCCCAGGGATCGTGGGAGAAAGTGCTACGGGGAAGAAAGGAGGCTGATGAGCATTGTGCAGCTGGTGATTAGCAAAGGAGGAGGAAGCAGGATGAATAGGAGAGGGAGAATGGATTCGAGGAGGTGGAGAGGGCACTGTTAGACAACGATTGGGAGCCCAGGGATAGTGAAACAGAGAGTAATGAACATTGCATAGCTGGTGGTCTGTGAAGGAGGGAGAAGCGGAATAAATAGGAGAGGAGGGATTGGAAAGCTGGCTAGGGATGAGAAGAGGGTAGGAATCCCAGGGGGATAGTTTCACGAGAAAATTGTCGGGGTGGAAATGGTCATGGAAGACCTGTAAGAAGATCACAATGGAAATAATCACACATGGGAAAAATTCATGGAATAGGGGAGTAGGTGGTGCTATCTTGGGAAAAGAGTTGACCACGGGGTCTGTGGCATGCTTTGTTGGCAACTAAATCAAATTTCTTATTGTTAGACCTGAGGATGTGATAGAAAGTAATATCTCTAATTTCCTTACTCAAATTTCGACACCTTGTGATCAGTCTACTCAGGGAAATGTTTGGAGACAAATCTAAGTTCAACATAATGTTGATGACTATTTTCGAGTCCCCGAAAATCATAGCCTTTTGGATCTTTAATCTTTTTATAATTTGAAGTTCTTTCATTAAGGCATATGCTTATACTCTATTTTTTGACAATCGACCCAATCCCCATTCGAATATGGCAACGTTGTTGCCTTGCTCATCCACAATGTGGCCTCCAGCTCTTACTATTTCAAGATTTTCCTTTGAGGCTCCGTCGAAGAAGAGTGTGGGTCTTTTGATTCCATCAAGTCATTCAATGAACTCCTTTTCTTCAAGCCTAATATTCCATTGATCCTTGTGAGGAGGTTTAAGAGCGAGAGGTTTGTTACACTTCAGGAGTGTGTCCAGAAGTCTTCCGAGGAGAATTCTTTCCTCAACCTGCAAATCATTGAAGTTTAGTTGACCGTTCTTTTTCACTAGGATGGTCTCGATAGTAAGGCTCCAGGCCTTACTCTACACTTTTCTAATGCAATTTTTATGATTTTGGAAGGTGGCTTTGTTCCTCATAAGCCAAATGTTCCAGAGGAGGACATATGGTAGATTTTCATAGACACTTTTGGCAACATTCTTCCTTTTTCTGCCAGGGGTAGCTCTTTTTCCAATTAGCAATCAAATTTGAAACTGAGGTGCTTGCATCCATGTCAACTTGTAAGGGATCTGAGAGGGGGTGCCAATAGTTTTTAGCAAAGGAGCATTCTATGAAGAGGTGATGAATTTTCTCCTCTGCCATGGAGCATATTGGGCATCTAGAGGCTCCCTATATGCCTCTTTTTTTTAGATTATCCGTTGTAAAATCTTCCCCTTTACCAGGGTCCAGATGAAGATTTTGATCTTAGGGAGAACTTCAAATTTCCAAACCTGCTTTGAGATTTCCCATGGAGGAGTAGGGAAGTTCTCATTGTGAAGATCTTGTATCCTTATTTTAAGGTGTAAGCAGACCTAGAGGGGTCCCGTCTATAGCTATCTTCTTTATCTTTTGCAAGAGGGGCATCTCTATGGAGAAGTCCCTCAATATTAGCTTTGTCATTATGGAGGTGGGGGGGGATTTTGGAAACATCCAACCCATAAAATTTCCATTACTCTCTTCCCAACTAGAAATTTGATCCAAGATGTTAATCCCATGCACCCGAAGATGAATTTGAATGCACAAAGTGCTTGGATTTTTTAAAAGAGGAGGCTTGCCCATTATTTTATCATTCCAAATTTTTATGTTGTGTCCTCCGTGTGGAACTTTGGAGGTATTGTTGCGAAGAAAGGGGATGGATTTTTTGTAAAGAGCCCAGATACGAGGGCAAGGCCTATTGGGGATGAGTTGATCTAAAATATTTTTCCTTGAAGTAGAGATATATTTCCTTTACAACACTTTCTTCCACCATGTTTGATGTTCAGTAATTAAGCACCACATTGTTTTCCTTCCAAAGGAAACATTAAAAATTTTGGGTATGTGAATAGCAAAACCACTATTTTCATAATTTTGAGTTACCTATCTCCATTTGACCAGATTGAACTTATTTTTCTCACTTTTTCCACCTTTCCATAAGAATTGTCTTAAAATTGCTTCCATTTTATGTTGGATACTTATAGGAGCCTGGAGCAGAGAGAAGTGGTAAAGGGGAAAAGAGGAGAGGACCACCTTTAAGAGGACCATGTGCCCAGCCATATTGAGCCAAGAGGCTCCCCATTGTTGGAATTTATTTTTCATCTTATCAATGGTGATACTCCATACCTCTGTTCTTAGCGGTCCTATGTTGACAAGCATCACTAAGTAGTTAAAATGGTTCCAAGTCCATTTTTAGGGGACTCCCAATATTTGGGAAATACTATGTATGGTGTTCATAGTTGCATTACATCCATAAATGCAAATTTTATGGTAATTGATCTGACCTCTAGAATAGTGCATTAATTTGTCAAGCAATATTTTAAATCTCCTGGCTATTATGCTAGTAGCTCCTCCCATTAGTAGGGTGTCATCATAAAACTCAGAATGGTTCATCTTCTTACCCCATTGCTAAATTTGATACTTGTGATTAAGACAGCTCTGCAATTGTAGTCCAATTTTGGACTGAAATATTCTTCCATGAGAATAAAGAGGAAGGGGGTAAGAGGAAACCTTGTCTTAAGCCTCTTATGGACTGGAAATAATGTCTAGGTCTTCCATTGACCAAAGGGGAGATCCAGGGGTTGGATATGCATGCCTAAGTGAGAGAGATGAATTCTGTATCGAATCCCATTTTCTTTAGGACAGAGAGGAGGAAGGAGTTCCTCACTCTGTCGAAGACATTGGCAAGATCTAGTTTTAGGACAAATCCCTTCTCCAATCTCATCATGTTGGAGTGAATGGCTTCTTGGATCAGCAAGATGGAGTCAATGATTTTCCTATTGATATGAATCTGCCTTGGTTTTAAGAGATAAGATTGGGGAAGTAGATTTTTATGCGGGTGGCAAGGAATTTGGTAATTAATTTATATGAGGAGTTACAAGATATATTGGCCTAAATCTGGAGAAGGTGAATGGACGGGTCTCTTTAGGGATGAGGGCAAGAAATGTCGAGTTTTTGAAGCCCCCAATATTTTTTCTCCTTTGAGCTCATCAAATCATTTTGATGAGGTATTTTTTAATGACTTTCTAGAAGGTTTGTATAAGCTAATGGAGAGTCCATCCAAGCTCGGTGCTTTGTCAGGATGGAGGGTCTAGATTGCCTTGATAATTTCGTCCTCTTCAATGTCCCTAGTTAGGGAGGTGTTTATCTCTTCAGTGACCTTTTTAGGAGTGTGTACCAAGAGATCAATGTACTCCTCCGCCTCCATAGTTTCAGTTAGGAGGATTTTATAATGGTAGTGGGCTGCTGATTTTATTGCATCTTACTCAGTGTACATGTTACCTCCTTCATCAGATATGGCTCTAATGATATTTCTTGATATTCTGACAATGGCCTGCTTTTGAAAGAAGGAGGTATTTTTATCCCCAGCTCGAAGCTAGAGATTCCTGGATTTAAGTCTCCATTTTTATTCTTCCTTTCTATTTGTGTTATATAAATCCTAATATAGTTATTTTTCCTGCTCATGCTTTTCTTTGGTCACCCCTTGGTTATCTATATCTTTCTGAACTTCTTCTTTCTCTTATTGTCGTTCTTAACTATTTCTAGTTCTGTATAATAGTCTTTTTCCCAGCCTTTCAGGGTTTTGCTCACAAGCTTTAGTTTTGTCTCCCAAATGTGCATTGGAGATCCCACAATTAATTTTTCCTCAGGGGATTCACTCCATAGAGGGTTGTAGTAGAAGGGAAGAGGCCTGAGGGAAGATTGATCATCGAGGTCAAGGGTGACGGGATAGTAATCCAAGGCCGAGCAAAGAAAAATGGTGGAGGTTGCAACAGAGAAGTGGGAGATGAGGGAGACAAAAAAAAAAAATCAGTCAAGTCTTTCGATGATGTTCCTTGGCCCAAGTTTGCGGTTGCTCCATCTAAAACTTCTATTTTTGGAGATGATGTCCACCAAGTCATGTTCTCCAACTGATCTCTTGAATGGTCTGGAGTAAAATTTCCCCCTCTTTTCTATTTTGTATGCATAACCAAATTCAGATCCCCTCCAATGATGACATTGTTATTGTGCTCCTCTTCCATGTCAGATTTTAAAGTGCGCCAACAAACTTCTTTATCTCTACAGTGATTTGGACCATAAATGTTATAAACTATTATCAGTACATCGTCATGGATTTTTTGTAACTTGACTTTAATCCAATCTTGGGACCTTATAATTGACAGTTGCTTCCATGAGTTTGGTTCCAAATTGTTGCTATTCCTCCCAAAGCACCTCTAGACTCTACTATTGTGCCTGTGTAGTTTCTAATTATGTTTATGATGTTTCCCACATATTTTTCTCCTTGCTTGGTTTCTTGGAGAATAAATATTCCTGTTTTTTCCTGTTTAATGAGATCTCGTAGGGAATTATTTTTAGAGGGGTGCCCTAATCCCCTACAGCTCCATGTGAATGCTTTCATTATTTTAGGACTATAGGTTGAGACCCTTTCGTCCCTCTTGTTTCATGTTGGTTAAAGTATTTGTTGTTTATCCCTCCAATAAAGGTTTCTATTGGGTGTTGCATTCCTAGAGCTATGTTTTTCTAGTTTGCTTCATCCCTATGGTGTTTAGCAGAATTTCTTCCTGGTCCAGTTTTTTTTAAGGTTTCCACTACTATTCCCAAATCATTTGCTGCGTTTCTGGTGACTATCCGGGCGAATGATGGTTTAGCTGAGGATGAAGGAGGACATGATTTGGAAGGGGAGGGATGTGGTAGAGATTCAGAAGGGAAGGTGGGGAGGGAAGGTTGTGGGGGTTCCTCTTCCAAAGAGGCCAAAGAGGTAAATATTTTGGAGGAGGTAAGGGGGGGGTCAGGGGTTTGAAAGGGGTTTAGAGGGGGTTGAGGATGGGTTTGGGTGCTAGGACTAGAAAAATGGGAGGACGGATGTGCTATTGAAGCTCCAACATTTATGGGATTTGGGCCAGAATTCTTCTTTTTTATGACTTCCCATTGTGATTCAGAGTCATTGTTTTCGACCTCTATTGTTTTTGTGCATCTATTAGCAAAATAACACTATTCGTGGCATACCTTGTACTTGAAGGGAATTTTTTCATATTCCAACTACTGGATGTGCGTCCAGCTATCCAATTTCAAATTGATCACCTCCAGAAGTCCTTTCCCCAAGTCTACCTCTATGAAATCTTGCATATTTTCCTTCGGCTCACTTATGTTGATTAATTTACCAACAACATTCCCAATCACTCTAACTGAGTCATCCCCACAACAGTGAAAGGGAAGATGTAGAAGACGAACCCACATTAGGATAGCATTAGGAACGTCGAGTTTGGGATCGAATTCTGGTGTCCATTTGTCTAGATAGAGACCTCTGGTATCCATGAAGTATGGCCTGTTCTTGAAGATCAGATCTTTGTCTTCCTTAGTCTCTAAGTGGAAGGTATAAAAGCCCCTCCCGCAGAATCTGATAGAGATTTTCCCTTTTATTTTGTCCATCCAATTGTGCTCCACCCATTTTTGGACTGTTTTTAGTGAAGGCCATAGTCCCATGAATTTCCAAATGAGTCCTTTCTCTGTGAGGGAGAGAGCAGCCATTTGAGGGATCGCAGGGGGCAGTGAGAATTCCTGGATCCAATCCAATTTTTGACAAACTTGGAGATTGCAAGCCTCGGCATGGGCAGATTCAGAGAGCTGATGAGTGCAGAAAACACTCTGGCATGGTCGGGGGGAGCAGCCGCCTCCGAGATGGTCTCTGGAGGGGCCATGCAGTCAGGATCGAGTAGCAGTAGGAGGGATGAAGCATGAGCGACTGCGCAGATGCTCCATACCTAGTGATCGGTTCTCCTATTGGTGTTAGAGCTTAGAATTGCCCTAATTTTGATAACTTAATATTGAAGATTATATAATTTTAATATCAAATATTTTTTTCATTTTATTTAAATTAAATTAAAAAAAATGTGAACCACATGGTGGTGATGATGATGAAATACCTTAATAAGGGATTAGTTGCAAGGAAAATTTATTATAAATTAGTAGAGATAAATTTTGATTACAGATTTAGCAAACATCTAGAGAGATCGAATCTATCTTTTTCTTTCAGAGTTCAAAAAAAATTTGTATGATTTGGTCCCCCTTACTTCTTGAAATATTCATGGTTATATATATCATTGTTTAAATTTCATTTTTGAATGTATAAATAAATTCATATGAATTAAATAAGTATGAAAAGAGAATAATATGCCTCTATTTATATTCATCTCCGAGTCTTAATCATAAAACTTCTTATGGAACTCAATTTGGAAAAATAATGCTCTAAAAAATCCAAAATAACCATATAAAGATTTATATTAAATTAACAATTCTACAATTTTATCCTTTTCAGGAGCACTCAAAATTGGGAATTTTTTTTAGATTGGGGGCAACTGAGCATTGGGAGCTAAAATCTATTGTAACAAGAATTGTCTTTCTTCAACTGAGAGTCCATTGTAATTGAAAAGAAGGGTGGAATCTATGAATTCCTCTAGGTTAGGGGATTAGGGTAAATGAATGTGTTTTGAATCAATTATGGGGTGACTTCCATAATTTTATCCCTAATCAACTAAATGCATCAATTATTTTCTTTGATGTATGTGACCATGAGCCAGGACACAAATTCAGGAAATGGGTAGAAAGTTGGGGAAATGAGGTAATACAACTGTGACTCGACAATTCGAAATGGGTTGTATTTGCTCAAGTAGTTGTCGTATAAGTCAAAACGGAGGTTGTCCAGGTGTAGAGGAAAAAAGGGCCATGAATCTCTGCCTCGGTGTCCATAAGTGGTTCTGTGTGGCCTAAGGGTTTTGAATCTTTGGTTTTGGGGGGGGCTTAGGTTTATTTTTCCTCATTTTAATCATGATAACGACACAGTAAGGAAATGAGGACTATGGGTTACCTAGGGATTGGAGTTTTCCAAACATTGTGGGCATGAGGAGGGTCATTAACTAGTCAACGGTTGGGAGAACGATGTTTGCAGACAAGTGAAACAAAAAAATGGAAAAATTTTAATTTGAACAGTCAATTTACGGAGGGGTGTGGGTGAGAAAAATGAGGAGGTGACATGGAAGGGAAACGTGGCATGGTCGAACTAGACGAGAAGTAGCGGGGTGGGAATATCCTTTGAAATTTCACACTCACTTGACGAGTGGTCCCAACTACTGATGTAACTACTGGTGGCGAGTCTATTTATCACCCTTCGACGAGGTGCTTGGATGGGTTTGGGAATGGGGCTCAACCACATGGAATCAATCATGGTCGTAGATTTGGCACACTTCCTTTTTTACCTTTGAATTTTTGGGGGGTTTGCGCTAGTTTAAGAGCCATGCTTGTTACCCTGCTAGAGCCTTGCTGGGATTGGGCCGCTCCAGAACGGACAACAATCCACCTAAAATATGTCTGCTCTTTATCAATTCGATGTAAAAAATTGGGGAGGCCTTCAAGCATTCCCTATATACATTAATAAACCTTTGTTACAACATGAATAATAGAAGTGTAACACCCTCCTCAAACATTTACCCAATCTAACCGGTCCACTAGGGTAATTGTGACGAAGAGTTACTATGATATGATTAAACTCTCCAAGTACAGTTAAGAAGTGGAATCGAAAAAAAAACCAAACTAACCTTCCTTGGTAGTTAGAGGACCCCCAGGAGATAACCAACAACTCCAGGTGCCAAACCCCTAATTTAACCTGGTTCTGACTGATCTAGACTCTCAATAACTCCCATAAAAACCCCTCCATGTGACTAAAACCTTCCATTAGCATGCACAGAGAGGGAATCCATGTGACTACAGAATTTTTAAGGTAGTTATGTGTCAACGAACCTAAATTTTGAGCCACATTTTTAGGGCTAGGACTCAGGCCTCTACCCAGAAATTGATGAAATTCTCATAAATGATAAATAACAAGAATACAAGGCCTCTAATGCTAAAATTTAACAAGGAACTGACCTGACATGGCACTAGCCATGACATACATTCTGTCTAACACATCATGAACATGTAATCTTCAGGTCATATAAACACATCTGAGCATAGGGAATTCACAATTATCTGAGAGTCATCAAGAAGGTTTGATGCCCTCTCATAATAGCTACAATATCATATATTAGGTCTTGATGAGAGTCATAACTCAAGTGTGTCATAAACCATGATTATAATTATCATATAACCAATATATCAACAATGATAGAACAACCATTATAATCACATAATAACAAGCATATTCACGCATAACACACAAGAGTAAAATAGCTCTTATTAAAATATGCAAAATAAAACCAGGTTAGAGACTTCCACGTACCACTCGACCATATATTGGGCTGAACCAAATATTTATTTCATCCATTCACCCTCGTGCCATATTCCAATCATGAATATGGGACTTACAACAAAACATTAGGTATTCCTCAGGCTTTAGTACTGCAATCCTGCCATACTCTGTTCAATGATTCCTAAGCCCAAGCCCTAAACTATAAAACAAAGCTTTACTGTATATCCCGCTAAGGGATTCCTAGGCCCAAACAATAAATATACACTACCAATATTTACCGTGATCCCACTATATATCGATGTAGGGATCACTAGGCCTATACAAGCATGGATTCCTCCAGATCTCTCCATCACCATGAGGAATTTTTCCTTCACCACCCTTTAGGATTTACTGTATATCCTACCATTTATTGGTCAATGTTTCTTAGGCCCAACGAGGTTATACAAAACCAATATTTTCCGCAATCCCACCTTCATTGGTCCATGGATTCCTAGGCCTTGTGTTTCTTCTTGAGACTACACCACTCAGTTTCGACACCATCTGGAAATCCAAATAAAAAAAGTAAGATAATGATCAAGGTGGATATTTGTGGCCACCCGCCTATTCTACCTAGTTAGTTTCATTAGTTTTCTTAGTTACTATTTTTAGAATTTTTTTCGAGTCTTGAACTTCTGGATCTTTTTTGAGGCCCCAAACAACGTTTTTTTGGGAATGATTCCTCTATCGATTTCATGTAAATTGAGTTAGAAACTTTATTCCTCGAAGATATATTTCCAGCAAGGTATCATATGCATCAAACATATATAATATGACTAAGTTACGACCTGGGAAGTTGGCTGCCCAACTAACCCCAACAGGGCCCATAAACTCTTGGTGTTAAATATCCTTGGGTTACGGTTTTTGTTGTTTATGGTTTTATGTTATTGTTAAATAATAAAAATACCCTTGAGCCTCATTATAACATAGTTCATAGGCATGTAGCTTACACATCTCTTCTTAGAGATAAGCTACCATCCCCCGAGCTAGTTTATTTGCTATTCTATCTATAAGCATTTTTCAGTATTTGATATCAATGGAATGAAGTTTTATTCAAGCTGCATCTTTGCGTTTATGTTTATTTTTTTATTTTATTGTGTTCTTGCATAAATTCAGATCAGAGAAACCCCATAACACCATGGTTATCTAGAAATGGAATGCAAAGGATGAAAACCACTGTCACACCTAGAAAAACCCATGCCAATGGAAACAAGACAACCAAATACACACATGCATATACCATGCATGCCAAAAATAGAAATTAAATTACACATGCAACTCGATATCTACAAGTAATCTCATCATAGACGCTTGATCCACCTATTCCTTGATTGATCTTTACTTCTATTTTCCTTCTTTGTCCTTCCTTTCTCCAATGCTAGAGTGCTCCAAGAATGCTCTATGTTTACAAGAGTATGTGAGAGTGAGAATAGAGAGAGATCTCCAAAACTAAACTAAAAAAAAGCCATGAAATGATCCTCATTAACCTTTTTATTAATGAGGCCTTTATTTTCTTCATTTTCTTTTATTTTCCTTCATTTTCCTTCTCACATGCAACTTGTGACATTTCACCTTCCTTTTATCCTATTTTCCATTGTTTTCATAAATAAAATGCCAATTAATTCCTCTTTCCTTTCCAAAGGATTTTCCATTGCCTTTTCCAATTTACCCTAGGCATAATACACCAAATGAACATGCACTAGGATTTTTTTCCCAACATTCAGCTTGGAATACATGTCCCGTGACCTTGGTCTTATTTATCCTTTATGAACTTTATTACATGAACTTTTAACTTGGGGTTGTTACAGAACCCTCCCCCATAGCAGAACACCGTCCTCAGTGTTTAATGACACTTACAACTAGAAAACCACTGAAACCCAAAACATACTTCCCATGGATATGTATAACTTAGCTCGATGTAGTATTTACAATGATAAACCTACTAAAAATCATAAAAAACATGACAAACATAAAAACATGACACCTATACCACTTATTGGAGCTTTAGAACACAACTCATGGCGGTATTTACATCCATATAAAAATATGCATTTACAAAAAGTTCTTTTCCTCAATTGGAAAACAATGAAGGATACATATCATGCATCAGCCATCTCCCATGTAGCTTCATCGGGCCCAAAGTGCTTCCACTATACTTTAACCTGCTCGATTTCTCAGTTTTGGAGCACGAGCATATTTTTCTGCAAAATACATTAAGGTTATGGCTGGACTTATCCTTCTAGTTCCACCTGCAATACAAAACAATCAATAACATGATCAACATCATGTATATATCTTTTAAGCAATGAAACATATAAAACATCATGAACTTTCACTTTCGGAGGAAGTCACAAGTTGATAGGTCACTGGTCTAATCCTCTCAAGGATATCAAAAGTTTCACAATACAAAGGTGTCAACTTCGCACATAACTCAATCCTTAAGGATCTCTTCTTAGGCTTGATGCGCAAGTACACCCATTGCCCAACCAAAAACTCCTTAAATGCCATGTGATGATATGCATTACTTTTTTGTCTATCTTGTGATGCTTTTAGAGTCTGTTTGATAACATGCATTTCTTGTTCCATTTCTACCAACACATCTAAAATTATCCATACCTTGTTCACTAGATCACTCCAACTAATGGGAGTATTACAACTCCATCCATAGAGTGCCTCAAATATACTCATCCTCAATGACTCCTAATACCCATTTTTGTGAAAAACTCAATGAGAGGTAGATACTCTTCCCACTTTCACTTTTGATGCATCACATACATTCTCAATCTTTCCTCCAAAATCTTGTTGACCCTCTCTGCCTATCCATATGTCTGTGGATAATAATTTGTGCTAAAGGCCAACGTTGTACCCAAAGATACAAATAATTCCTTCCAAAACCTAGAAGTGAACTTAACATCCCTGTCTCACAAAATCTTCTTCGATACACGATGAAGACTCACTACGTCTCCAATGAAGACCTGTGCTATGTCACTAGATGAATATTTGGATTTCACCGGAATTAAGTGTTCTACCTTTGTCAACATGTCCACCACAACCATGTTAGAATCATGTCATCTAGATGTCCTCCGAAAACCTGTCATTAAATCCATAGAAATTACCTCCCATTTCCACTCTACAATTAGAATCAACTATAGTAAACCACCTGGATGCTTACACGCTGCCTTTACCTATTGAAATTCTAAGCACCTAGCCACAAACTCTGCCACTTCCTTCTTTAGATTTTACCAATGGTAGAACTTCTTCACTATTGTAAATGTTTTCTGATATCTTGGGTGACCTGAATATGGCTTGACATGAATCTCCCTCAAGATAAGCTTCTTGAGCTCACTATTGTCTGACACATAGATCTTGTCCCTAAATCTGATCAGACCATCCGTTGTGAGATGATAGTCCAAATCCTGATCCCATGTACCTTGTTGCAACTTGTGTGTAATCTCCTTGTACCTATCATCCTATTGTCTTACCTACAAGATTCAATCCTATAAATTTGTCCCATGAGAACTCATAACTGCTACATTATTTACATTAGGGGAATTTTGAGGTCTAAAATGGGCCTCCTAAGAAAAATGTACAATAAAAATAAACTTTATAAGAACTAATAAGATTCAAGATGATGATGTCAACCATGGGGGATGATTCACTATTTTTTAATTAAAAGAGCTAAAATATTAAAAAATAATAAAATAATAGAACTACTTTTTCAACTCATATTTTTAACTTATCTCCCAAAGTTTTTACTCAAATTTCAAGCGGGAGTACTCATTGGATGAAAAATTTAATTCCTCATCCAAGGAGTACCCATGTTGCATACTTTTATTTTTTTAGTAAGTTTTTCTAGTATATTAATTTTGAAAACATAAAAGTACATATTTTACATGCAGGGTTGGTAAACTATGCTTAACCAATCCCTGGCTTTGTTACATTGTTTCTGAGTTTCCACGGGGGAGGGGGCTAGCCTAGACAAAACTTGAAAATGAGCATTACATCATGTGCAGTAGCGCTGATACATATAAGAGCTATAGAGTAGAACATAACAGTAAATCCCTATGGGCATAGATGACAAAAAAAAATGAAACTGAACAGTTTCATAGACATTATTCATCCTCATCATCACTGCAATGGCGATTCTCCTCGTTGGTGAGACAGGTAGGGGCCTGTGCAACAGCCACTTCCACAGCAGTTTCCACTTCAGCAGCAGAGCACTTGGGGATACTTGCAGGAGCACAGAGGATGGGGGAGTCCAGGTCTACTCCTTCAGGAACCTTCATCCAAACATCATTGGAATCCATAATCCATATGTTTGTATCCTCATCAACCTGTGTAGGACTGTTCGGGGATGCCAGAATGCTGTGTGGAGAGGGAGCTCTAGGAGAGGAGGTGGACCTCCTCGCACCTCGACTTCCCCTTTGCGCAGGATGATTAGAGGATTTTTCTCGCTGCTCAGGAGCAGAATGATGGCTGACAGGGGAGCTGGATGAGGAGCCTTCAATCCATTGGAGGTAGTTATCCTCGCCGCGATGATAACGACCCAGAAGAGCCCCTCGCTGGCCACTGCGAATAGTGCATTAGCGCAACCTGGGGGCCATTGCACACTTGGGGGGGTGGCGAGGGTGACACAGGGGTGGGAGAAGCTGCTAAGGTTGGGGGACAAGTGCGCAGTATGCAGAGCAAAAAGCAGAGGGGGACTGTGTAACTCCACTCCGGGACTGAGACTTCGCAACTGATTGAAATCAGTCAACTTCCATATCAGAAGGAGGAGAGTTGAGCGCAACAGAGAGCAGATGAGGGAGGATAGGATTAGAGATCGGGGGGATATATAGGATTGAGGATAAATTTTTTCAGAGAGGCAATGAATGATCTTCAAACAGTACTGTGTGTGGAGCTCAAAAAGATGAGAAAGCGCAAGGGGGTAGGCATAGCTTCTTTGCTGTTTAAACATCATGGACATTAATGGTGATATGGGAAAGGTGATGATTAGGGTCAGGTGACACAAGGCCTGTCTGATCTGCATTATATCTGGTTCTGCGAGGAGCGTGTGAGGAGTTAACGGTAATTGGATCCGCTGTATCACATTTTTCATGTATTTCTCATTTTTCGTGTAGTGGGACCCATAAAAAATATGCAACATAGGTACTCCTTGGATGTGAAATTACATTTTTCATCCAATGAGTACTCCCACTTGAAATTTGAGTAAACAATTTGGAGATAATTCGAAAATATGAGTTGAAAAAGTAGTTTTTTATTTTTTCCCTCTAAAATTTGATGATGTAATCAAATCTTATTTTATTATTTCCACTATTATTTTATAATTTCCTTAGGAGGCCCATTTTAGACCTCAAAATTCCCCTAATGCCTGCGCTCTTATGTTAAGAGTATATGCAACCCTATTTTCCTTTCCCTTAATGTACCTAATCTCGAAGTCAAATTCAGTGATCATCACCAACCATCTAGCTTGCCTGTAATTTAGATTTAGTTGATCAAATAAGTACCTCAATCAATTGTGGTTTCTCATCAATACAAACCTCTTGCCAAGAAGATAGTTTCTCCACATCTTCAATGCATGGATTATCATTTCCAACTCAAGATCATGTATCACATAATTATGCTCGTGTTCATTCAATTTCCTTGATTCGTAACATACCACTTGTCCTTCATGCATAAGGACTCCACCAAGCCCTCTCTTGAAAGCACCTGTACACACCAAAAAATATTTATCTGGATTTTCAATATTGAGAACTGGAGCATTTTTCAACAACTATTTCAATTGTTAAAAACTTGCTTCACATTCCTCTGTCCATTCAAATTTATTACCTTTACGCTGCAAGGATGTACTATGATAGGAAATTCATGAGAAGTTCCTGATGAACCTCCTATAGTAACCTGCCAACCCCATAAATGACCTTACCTTATCCACATTCCAAGGAGTTTCCCACTCCATGATAACCCATATCTTTTCCGGATCTACTGCAATACCTTCCTTAGAAACCACATGCCCCAAATAATGTACCTTTGTCTGAAATAAACTTCATTTTCTAAGCTTGGCATACAAATGATGCTCTCTTAGCAACCTCAATACTGCTACTAAATGTTCAACATGCTCTTCCTAATTCTTATAATATATCAATATATCATCAATGAACAGAATAAAAAACTTGTCCAAATAAGGATGCAACACACTATTCATCAAGCACATAAAAGTAGCTGGAGAAACTACAACAAATTCATAATGCCCATACCTAGTTTGAAAATAAGTCGTGTAAATTCCCTCTTCTTTGATGCATACTTGATGGTATCCTGATCTCAAATAAATCTTCGATAACACCTTTACTCCCTTCAGCTAATCAAATAAGTCATCGATCCTTGGAAACAAATACATGTTCTTGATGGTTATCTTGTTCAATTGCCTATAATCAATGCATAGCCTAAAAGTACCTTCATTCTTCTTCACAAATAACATTGGTGCACCCCACAACGATACACTTGGCATAATGTATCCTTTGTCAAGAATTTCTTTCAATTGCAGCTTAAATTCCACTAACTCTGGAGTGTTCATCCTGTACGGTTCCTTTGATGCTGGTGTTTCCCCTAATACCAACTCAATAGAAAAGTCCACTTCCCTGTGAGGTGGAAAAATTGAAATCTCTACAGTGAATACATCTTGAAACATTTGTAAAAACAGGTACCTATTCAATACCTTGCATCCTCAACATCCTTACCTTTATTACTGGAGATATACACTACAAGTAACACACACCCTTTCTTGCGACTATTCTCTACTTGCATAGGTGTAACCATTCTGATTGATGTATCCTTCTTCTTACCTTGAAATATTCTTTATTCTCCATTTTCATCCAAACACTCAATGTCCTTCTCATAACAATCCACCTTAGTCCCATGAAAATACAACCAATCCATAGCCATAAGCATATTGTATGATCCCAATGGAAGTAAATTCACATGCATTGATGTCGGCATACCATTCAACTCAAATGCATAAGCTCTTAGCCAATGATGAACTTTGTTCTTTATACCTATACCCAAGTGTAATAACCAAGAATTCGCATGCACATCTTTATTCAAACCACACTTATCCACCAATTCAGGGTTAACATAACTATAATTAGATCCAGGGTCAATCAAAATAGAAACAATTTGATCACAAAGCCCATCTTGAGAATAGATTCATAATGATATTCCTTCCTATTATATAGTGATACATAGATACGAGGAATGCTCTACCCAACATCCTCAACAACTTGCGCCTCTTGTGCATTGTAGATATGAGGTTTTCCACCTCGATTTTTTGGAAAATACTTCTTGAGATGCTCCTTACCAAATGTACAATACTGCAACTTTTTCCTCACATCACCTCTGTTCTATTTTTCTCTAGGCTGAGATCCATTAAAATTCTTCTAAATGCAACATTCTCTTTCTCACCCACATCTCGGGGTCTTGTCCTTTTCGGCTACCATTTACCTTTAGCCTTGCCATTCCCTTTCCAAACTTGCTGAGACTTTGTCTTGTGCTTTGATTGCTCATAAAATTGCTTCAACTTACCAATTAATTATTCAAATGACCAAGGCTCATCATACTCAATTCGATCTCTAAATAATAATGGTAATCCATTCACAAATCTCTAAACTTTGGCCTTCTGATCCTTAAGATACAATATATACCTCAATAATTCCAAGAACTTAGTCATGTACTCCTCATCTGTCATCTATCCCATCTTGAGCTCATAAAACTCCTTGGAATTATTGTCATAGTACCTCTCTGACATGTACTTCTTACTTAAGAGTCCCTTGAATTCATTCTGACTCAACTTCAATGTCCTAATATCTCTGATACACTTCACTTCTTCCCACCAGATGCCTTATTTCTTTTTGAGGCTAAAGATAGTATTTATAGCCTGGATGTTCTCTTTCTAATCACGCAATTCAAAGAATTTCTTCATCCTAGGTAACCATGTCTCTGAATCTTCTAGCTTCTTCAAATATCCATGAAATAGGTGGCTTGGCTTTCTTGAACTCATCTGGAAAATAACCCATGCCTTTCCTTATGTAAGGATGATAAAAATAATGTCCATGATACATGTCAGAACCAAAACTAGAATAGAACCTATGTTCATCACCCCTCCATCCCTGATTGTGTCATCTCTATCCAACCTGTTACCATCATGAGACATGTTACCATATTTCACCTTTGTCCTTTCCTCTTGTCCATAACTGATCTTAAGAAATCACTTTCTCTGCGAATATGGCAGACTCTCAAGGATGACTGCATTAACCTCTGCTTGTTTCTCTTGTGCCTGAATGATCGTGTCATTATCTTCCTTGCAAATTATTCTTTTTTCCTTCAAACTTCTAAAAGTGTATGCTATATCATGAGAGTACCTATCACCATGTTGTTCATTGTATCTATCGGGAGAATCTTGTGAACTGTAGTCTAATGTCTTTCTAGTCATATTTGATCTTCTTCCTACAGGTATAGCATGTCAACTCAACCAAAATATAAACATAATCAACATACCTCAATATAGTTCATGGGAGGATATCGTGTTTGTAAGATCAATAATCATAGCAATATATCAACATCGTGAATGAAAACAACAACTACATACCATTACCTTATGCATGATAGTCATAACCATAACACTACATACATATATCCACATAGAAACCATAAGAGCTACAAGACCCCTAGGGGCTAACCAACCACTCCAGGTGCCAAACCCTTAAGTTAACCCGCTTTCGGCTGAGATAGACCCCCAGTCACTCCCATGACAAGATTTCCATGTGACTAAAACACTCGAGTCGCATGCAAAGTAATGGCATCCATGCGACTGCATACTTTTTCAGGTAGTAAAGTGTCTGTGACCCTGAATTTGGAGCCACTTTTTCAAGACTATGACTCAGGCCTCTGCCCAAAACTTGATGAAATTCTCAGAAATGATAAATAACAAGAATACGAGGCCTCTAATGAATTTTTATTAATGAGGTCTCTATTTTCTTCAGTTTTCATTATTTTCCTTCATTTTCCTCCTCACATGCAACCTGTGACCTTTCATCTCCCTTTTCTCTTATTTTCCATTATTTTCAAAAATAAAATGTCAATTAATATCTCTTTCCTTTCCAAAGCCTTTGTCATTTCCTTTTCCAATATCCCCTAGCTAAAATAAACCAAATGAACACTCACTAAGATTTTGTTTCCCAAAATTCAACTTAGAATACGTGTCTCATGACCTTGGTCTTATTTTTCTTTTATTAACTTTATTAAATGAACTTTCAACCCGGGGTTGTTACAAGAAGGAAGAATAGAGAGGATTCAATGCTTTTGATGGGATTTGGCAAGGTGTTCCTTCTACAAATGCTACTACTCTTTATCACCCACTTGAAACACGACTGTAGTGCGTCTCCCAAATCATCTTGGCATGCTCGCTTGAAGGAACAAAAATATGCCCCAAGGAGCATAACATTTCATCCTTAAGGTGGAATTCTGATACTTTATTTCCATCCATCAACATCTAGTATGAGGTGGTGAATTCTAGATTGTTTTTGTATAGTTGCGGCCATCTAGAAGTCTCGTGCCCACAAGAGTTGAGAGAAGTGGTCAGTGCCACAATTAGAGGTCTCCTAAGGAAATTTGCAACATTATTGGTGCTTCCCTTATTGTATTTAATTTTCAAATGAAATTGTTGTAGATATGTGGACCATTTATAATGGAGATCATTTTGCAGCTTCCCTTGTGTTTGCATTTTTCCTGAGATGGAGATCTCGCCATTAGTGTATGGTGTCACTAATAAAACTAGTGTAATATAGATATTGACGATCCATTTTCAAAAATTCCATGAAAATAAGCCATAAGACCCAAAAAAAATGAGACAACAAAAAAGGAAATGAAGATATATAAACACAAGATAATAAATGATTGATGCGACATGGTCCTAACGGTAAACTTTCTTTGACCATGGAGTGTAGATCGATTGGTGATAAAGTGTATTTTTAACGCACCGCTTATAATTTTGTTGGTTCAAACCCTCGATTAGCTCTATGTGTCATGCTCGAGGCTACGTTGGTATGCTTAGAGGTTATAGTCGTAGTGGTTAGAATCAACCCCATGTCAAATGAGTACAACCCTGGTCTAGTTATCGATTTTAGTAGTGAGAAAAAAATGATTAAATGTTCTTCAAGTATAAACCATTACATGGGTTCTTGAGAAGTACACCACTAGTGTTGGAAAGAAAAAAAAAAATCCCCCTTGTAAAAGAGTAATAACACCTATGGATAAGAAAATCCCCATGTATTACATTCACTTGGTAGATGTGTTTGTTGTATCTCTCACTCTTGCTATCCCTCTTACACTTTTGCAGTAAATTAGCTTAAGCGCACAACTCTCTCTTCTTCACATAGTCTCTTGATTTCTCTGTTACCCCTTCTTAACATACACACTCTACCAACTATTATTACAATTTTTTTTCCTCTACATTTATAGATTATCCCCTTTCTTTACCATGGGCATCAATCCATGGTATTGACCCATGAAATTACAACATGATTGGGTTACGTTGTCTTCTTGATCAATTTTTTGTGTCACCTTTTACTCATGTTATATCATGAGCCTTATATTCTACCTCTATCATTTCCAACATCTTTTAGATTTTATCACTTAACCATAATTTTAACTCCCTTTCATCCAACCTTGCTCTCAACAACTTCTTTACTCCATCGGTCCTCATTCATAGCTCTTCAATTGTTCACTATTCAATGGTGCCAATCTCCTTTCAATTGAACCATTTAAACGTTCATGCTTCTCATATGTCCAAGTTTGCAAACACAAACTCAACATCTCGGGATGTTAATCCCACTCAATACTAGATGCAATTTATCACTATGCAACCATATTTTTCACATCCAAAGCCTTCGCTGAAACCTTGAGGGGTGGAGCCATGACTTTTCTAGAATGGATTGGTAGATAGACTTCAGTGGACGATAACCTTCCTTCCTAATCGTAACTGACAAAAATCCTTGCTGCAAATAATGGTTAATGTCGCATCACTTTGGGATTTTGACCTTCGGGACATTCCATTGTTGTTCTACTTTGATTCTCTTTTGTTTCAGTGACAAGATGTACTGATATGGGACCCACTTGTCCATATGATCTGCCACATCACCTGTCACTAATATTTCCATGTCATTCACTTTAGGAAATAAAAATTTTCCATGTGTCCAAATGCTTACATGTGCCTGCAACGTGTCACCGACCAACTGTCCATTTGAATGGTGAAAATAGATAAATTGTTTAGCCACACGTCACAATTAGGTGTTGCCACATCATCAATTTTCCACCTATCTTCCTGGGTGTATTGCCACCTAGCATCCATGTCAACCATGTAATTTGTCTTTCCACATGATCTTGGGATCTTGGGATATTTGGATGTCAGAGAGTTAATATGCCTTTGAACAATGTCGATGATCCTAAGGTTTGATGAGCTCTTACGCAGTGACTAGTATTTCTGACCAAAGGCAATGATTGGGAGATTGCTTTCTCAGCTTTATTGGCCTTCTTGGCCATCTCCTTCTTGGATTTCTCCTTTAGATTGGTTTGAATTTATTGTTGTGGGTTGTCCTACTCATCCTTCTGCTACCTGTAAACACCCCACCTTAACCTCATTGAAGTGTTTACTTGTCAATCTAATTTCTCTTATACAATTACATAAATTAGAATTCTTTTTATTTTTTTTATTTTTTATTTTTTTGTATTTTCTCTCAAGCTCTCAAAATTCGAATTAAATGTTACAAGCTAAGTACATATTGCAACACTTGTCCATAAATGAATGAAGGGAAATGATGGATTTTTTCGAAAAACAACTTAAAATGTGTGGCACAAACTTCTAGTAAACACAAGATGCTTCTCTATATATCTACATCAAATCAATGAAGATACTTCTTCCAGTTCTCAAGCACGAACATCACTAACTGGGATTGCTTCTACAAAGCCTTGAAATGATGTTTTGACCCTCCTAGATACATAGCTTGATGAGCAAATGGTTGCAACTTTAACAAGCTCTAGTGATGCAGGAGCATCCAGAAATTAGCCAGCAATGTGATTACGTGTTCACATGTTGTGGCTAACAAGAGGTGGAAACTTGATTATTAATATTCTGTTAGGCTTTAATTGTGAGAAGTTAGCTTGTTTTAATGTCCTAGATTAAATAAGAATAAAAGTAGCAAATTTGGTTCTCCCTGTGAGGAGATTTAGCGAAATAGATTAGATTATGAAGATAAGATATAGTTTGTTTGAAAGATAATAATGACAAATTGCTTTCAGTTAGATAGAAGCGTAAATAGTTGTGAAGTGTGATAGGGTGAACAAATAGAGTGAAGTGTGATAGAAGTGTGCGAGCAATGTGCCCAAGGAGTGGACAGAGAGGAGAAGTCATTGAATGTAAAATCCAGTCATTGAAGGGCTTGACTCTGTGTATTTACCTTTCTGATAAATTCCAAGTGTTGGTGTGTTTTAATTCTCATGTCTGTGTTAACTGTCACTTTTATTTCTATGTGAATTGGATATCACATTATCGCACAATGCATTCAAAGTATTCAATTGGCGATGCGAACAACAAAGACACAGCAGGGTTCTGTGTAAAAGGTTCAAGTAAAACCATTGTTTCGTGCAAACTTAGAAGTTTTGTACAACCTGCATCGCAGATTTTAGAGTTACACATTAAGGCTTTACACAATAAGTTGTTTGAATTGCGATGCGAAGAAGAAGAGTAAGGGAGAAACGAGGACCGTTAGATCTGAGTGAGATCAACAGTGGAGTTTAAATCGCAGCCAACGAGATTTCACATATTGCCAATTTTAGTGGTTATTATTAAGACCTCGCCCGGTTGGTTATGTTAGTTGCGATGTGATAAAAGATAAGGTAAGAAGATTGCAATGTGATGTTACGCATATCGCATATCGTACAAGATAAGTAATACGTTTATTGTTAAACGTTAAAAGTTGCAACGAGCAGTATGGAGTTTGATGCGAATTGGAAATAGAAAACTCGCAAAATTGCAAAAGTGTTAAGTTGTAAAATCTGCGGGAAGGTAAGTTGTAAAAGGTGTGAAGTGCAATTGTGCATGATTGGTCACCGTTTGTGTGGGTCGTAAAACCAAAGTTCCGGGTGTATATTCTAATATTTGTAGCCACGCTGCATCATCTAAGACGAGTGTCCAACAATGTATTGAGATTTTGACCAACCATTGTATTCCTCTCGACTAAACATTTCCAGAAAATGTAAAATTTCATCCAATTTGGACTTCGTGATATCAAGTTATGTCCCTTTAAAATTTATTGGTTTAATTAAGTCATCTTTATTTTTTCTACCACATGGCACCCACGTCATGTGTCATTATTCCTTTTCTTGTGTTATTATCTCAGTATATGTGGATGCGTTGCTCCAAGGTATATATGTGTGTGTTTTATGCAGATTTTAATATTCAATTTTCCCTCTCCATCAAACAATTCATGTCTACTAGAGAAATCTACGACCATGATCTCATTGCTCAAACCTGGAAGGCCATTACACACATGTTTATTTGTCTATAGAGTTGTGACACGTATAACCCTCCACCACATCTGAGACATGCGCAGTTATTTCCACCGTGGACCATCCACGTGGATGGTCAATCCAAGCCGAGGGTGGTCAGAAGTCAGTGCCACCACAATAGATATGGTTTGGGTACAGGGCTCAACCACAAAATATTCCAACCTAGGGGTCAGCCCGACTAAGAGGTCAGTCTACAAATTCACCCTGCGTTACACTTCAGCTTTATCGGGCCTGACCTCAACCTCTTGACCCCAACTCAGAGGTAGGATGGTTTAATTCGTCGGCATGTTAATTTAGTTACAGACCTGACCCCAACTCAGAGGTAAAAAGGGTCTCACCGTTGGGTTACCTCTGCCGTTGGTTATCACGCAAGGTTTCTATGACCTGTGGCCCAACACTTACATACAATACTCTGACTCAACGTGTTTTCGTTGTCCAACAAGGGTTGTGCTGCCCTCGGTTGTGGGCATGGCTCTAGGGCCTTGGGCCTTGGCCCATGGGGCTAACCCACACTATAAATTTCTAGGTTAAATATCAGTGCCTTCAACGTATACGATGTGTATTTACATACATATATAAACAAATAAATGCTTAAACATTTAAATAAACTAGTGTTGATGATTATTTGTTCCACAATGCGTGATAGTAAACTCATCAGCACGAACTTTATGGCCAAGTTTGTATCACATATTCAATGTAATTTGATTGGAATTGTAGCCCAAACTCTGGCAACGTTATCGCACTACGTGGCATATATATATATATATATATGCACACAGCAACCTAAATGCACATAGATATCTATATGAACTATAGGTTGATTTCACATTGTAGTTGTAAATCGTATCTCCTGTGTGAGGGTTGACCTCTTAGCACAAACTTATAAACCCCATTATATGTGGGCAATTGTGACCGAAATGCACCACCTATGAACTCTTAACATCGCGATTTTAGTGGGCCTTTAACTGTGATAATATATATATACGAGGCATTAAGTCCATAATTCCAAGGAGTTGTTTAAGGAGGCGGAGGAATTGCCACAACCACCAAAAGTCGAAATCCGAGCAAAAAAAAATTTAAGAAATTTTACAGTAGTAGTTTTTGAATCATGTTTTTGATGGTGGAAATGGATTCAGCACCATCAGAAATCTCTAGGGCACCCAAAATATTGAAGTGTGATAGCTATAACCTGGAATACATAAAAATATATCAAAAATGATTAGAAATCAACATCTAAGTATATACCAAGCCTATGGGCCAAATACCATGGTAAATAAAAGAGGTATAGTAAATAAGTATAAATATAAATAAATGAGAAGTATGGTAAAAAATAAAACCTTTTTTTATATTTACTCCATACTCTTTTTTATATTTATGAACACTCAGAAAATAAATTTTATTTAGGTAAATCCTAAGGGCCAAATACCCTACTATTAATACTAATATTGTTATTAATTATAATATTCATATTAATATATTATAATATTAATATTATTAAATTTAATAAATTTGGATCCCGGAGGTTTGTATTTGAGTACACTACATGCATTGACTATCTCACATAAACACATAAACGTAAATGTAAATGTAAAAGTAATGTTTAACATTTAACATTTAAAATTTAATCTAATTAATCTAATGTCGGCCCTAATGAAAAATCAATTCTCTCCCTAAGAGCAAAAGCAGTGGGAAGAGTGAAATTTGTGAGAAAGGATTTTGGGAGTTGTCCGAAGTGGAAAATAATATTTGTGGGAAAGGATCTCATGGTAGGAACTACCACAGATTTTTAGGTTTGATTTCGTTTGCTCCTGCATTTTTTTTTTCTTCTACTTTTTTGTTTTTACCTTTTCATCTACTTCGACTCCATGGATGCGATCATGTGTAATGAATCACTCTTACAACCAAATAGAATGATTTAATTTCTGCCTTGCCCGGCTCTGAAACAAAGTGATTTCAAGAATATATTTCTAAATGTGTAAAAAACTAGCCTAGATCCATCTTAACTCTAGATCTATCAAGCGCTGCGAGGGATCAAATCTTTCGAGGCTTAAACCTTTCCTCAAGTTTTTCACTCAAAAAAGAGGTTTGCACCTCTAGAGATTTGATCCCTCATGGCGCTTGATAGATCCATAGTTAAGATGGATCTAAGCTGGTTCTAGGTGCATCAATGATCATACTGATACTAGAGGAATGACCTGTGTATTTTTTCAAGTTCATGGTGTCTCCAATACATCGATGGTTTAAATCAATAATAAGGTTCAGGATCAAATTGAGATAGCATGCACGAGTATGCTATACTCTGTAACCACGTATACCGCAAAATAGTTTGATCAATTCATGCATATAACACGTATCATTCATTCATATATATATATATATATATATATATATATATATATATATATATATATATATATATATATATATACATGTCTTCTCACCCTACATGAGGATCAATAACGCAGAACCACAATTGTGTGAAATTACACTCATTCATTTAACACCAATGCACATTTCATGTAGTAATACCAAAGCGACTTAATAGCCTAGTTGTACAATTCATGGAAAATTACAAAACAATTCAACTATAACAGCATAAATTTTCATTACATATTGTGCATAAGAAGAGAACTTGTCTGGGTTTTAAAGTCTGAATATGGGAAATTGAGTTGGGAACATCAACTCTCCACCCAACTATAGACGAGTTGCAACCTTATCGCTCTTGCAGGCATCACCCGCAAGCTAGATTCCAAATATTAAGATGGATTACTCTAAGGATAAATACCAAATTCCGATTGAAAAAAAAAATAGATCAAATGCCAAGTTTCGGGTAGATTGATTGGTATTAGTAAGAGAAGGAGTTGATAAGAGAAGGATTCCACCCTATAAGTATTCAACAACCAATAACACTAGGGAATCGAGAGGGCGCTTCACCTCTGCCCTACCATTATTCGAAAGCCAATAAATCTAGGGAGTCGAAAGGATCCACCTCCACCCTGAAGCATACAACACAATGGTTCCACCCACAAGGGGAATCCAGAATCCACTTAAGAGGAATTCCTCCTATTTCTCCTGCTACCCAGAAAAATATATATATGGGGTTCCTCTTCTTATTTTTTCTTCTCTTTTGAGTGTTGTAGCATCCTAGAATACTCCACGCTATGGTAATGTGCCTTTCAATATATTCTTAGAAAAAAAATGTGTGCAGGTATCCCTTGATCCTCCTCTTTCCTCTACATTACTCTTGATCTCTGCGTATTTTATGTTCTCTTTGCACAATGGTGCATTCTTGTTGTTCTCTAACTACTGGGGTATTATCTGAGTGAATCCATGTCCTCGATGCAAAAAATATTTGTTCTCATGTTCACTTCCCTCCTTTTTCCCCAATCAACCTGTTCTCTAGCCATTTACTACCTTGTATTATTATTATCATTTTCCTTGAGTTTCTCACGCAACCTTTGTTCTGTTAAATTATTTGTCCCTTTTTTTCTTATTCCTCTTTTTAAGAAAATATCGACATGCATCCTTTTTTTGTAGTCCATAAATTTTAGTCACCAAATTATTAAAAAAAATCAACCACCAACCTTCAATGGCTATCCAAAATATGTCCAGTCTTCCTGCAACAAATAAACTAAGAATCCCAAGCAAGTCACCATTCTCGGTCCCTAGTATTTGTGTCCCATATTCAACCCATATTTTATTTTTAATTCAAAATAAAAAACACAAGAAATGTTTACATAGAATTCATAAGAAAAATATAACAGCGTTGTCATAAACCCCTCTCCCTTGGGGGAACAATGTCCTCGATGTTCTTTGTACATATACAACACAAAACATATGTTGAAAACAAGCATTCTACCTCATGGATATTTATACATACAACTCCATACAATATATATATATATATATATATATATATATATATATATATATATATATATATATATATATATATATATATATATATATATATATGCATTTTCTTCATCCATCAAACAAAAAAGGATATGATCCTACATAGTATCGACTATTTCCCACATGGCTTCATAAGGGCCAAAGTGCCTCCACTGCATTGTGACTTGCTATATTACTCCATTCTTGAGTGTGAGGTTCCTCTAGTCTACAATATATAATAGTTATGGTT
Source organism: Pinus albicaulis (assembly GCA_034641835.2). Classification (NCBI taxonomy): domain Eukaryota; kingdom Viridiplantae; phylum Streptophyta; class Pinopsida; order Pinales; family Pinaceae; genus Pinus; species Pinus albicaulis. The sequence goes on along the minus strand of CM076574.1, from coordinate 670,265,109 downwards.
GGAACTTTCCCTATGTTTCGACCTGCAACACAAACCAATCATTCAGATGATTAGAATCATGTACACATGTTTTAAGCAAAGAAACATGGAAAACATCACGTGTTTTAACCGATGGAGGCAAGGCCAGTCTATAGGTCACTGGCCCGATTATCTCTAGTATCTCAAAATGCCCACAAAACTGTGGTGCCAACTGGGCACATGACCCAATCTTCAAAGAAAATTTCTTGGGTCTATTTCTCAAGTAAACATGTTCCCCAACTTGGAACTCCTTATGCACTCTATGTTAATCTGCATAGCTCTTTTTCCTAATAATTTGCATTTGGTGCCCTATCTATTTTAACATATCATCCCTAATTAGGACCCGATTAACTGGGTCACTCCAGCTAATAGGAGTGTTACAACTCCTTCCATAAAGTTCCTCGAATGGGCTCATCTTTAGATATTTTTGGTACCCATTGTTGTATGCAAACTCTACAAGTGGAAGGTACTCTTCCCACTTCATGGGCTAGTCCATCACATACATCCTCAATATGTCTTTGAGGATTTTTTTGTCCTCTTTATTTTCCCAACCATCTAGGGATGATAAGAAATATTGAAGGCCAACTCTGTCCCAAAATCTGCAAACAATTCCTTCCAAAATTTTGAATTGAACTTGGGATCTCTATTTGAAATCATTTTCTTTGGAACTCTATTCAACCTCACAATATAATTTACAAATATTTGAGCCACTTCACTAGCTAAGTTAGTTGAATTGACAACTAAAATATGAGTTGTAACAACCCTTGGTTGATTTTTCATTTAAAAAATATAAAACCAAGGTCATGGTACACATATTCCAAGCTGAATGGTGGGAAAAACATCCTAGTTGATGTTATTTCAGTTTATTATGGCTAAGGAAATTAGAAAAGGCATTGGAAAAGGGAAAGATTTATTAATTGGAATATTATTTATGAAATAAAGGAAAATAGGAAAGAAAGAAGGTGAAAGGTCACAAATTTGCATGAGAGGTAATTGAAGGAAAATGAAGAAAATAGAGGCCTCAATGATAAAAAGGCTTCTTAGGATCAGTTCACAAACTTTTTTCAGTTCAATCTTTGGCTCTCTCATTCATTCTCTCATACCCTTGTACACTTAGAGCATTCTTGGAGCATGCTTCGAGCACTCTATTTTTACTTATATGGAGAAAGAAGGAAAAGGAAAGCAGGAGAGCACAAGAGAACATGTGGATCAATAGCTATATCTGGATTTCTTGTAGGTATCAAGTTGCATGTATGATTTCCTTGCTATTTTTGGCATGCATGGTATATGCATGTGGTTTCTTGGTTATGTGTTGTCATGGGCATGGATATTTTCCTAGATTGACAATGGTTTTAGCCTTGCCTTTCCATTCCTAGACAGCCATGGTGTTGTGGGTCTTTCCACTTTTTTTTTCTTGATTGGTGCTCAAGTTCCTTATGGTTTTGGGTTGACTAATTAGTTCCTGGAGCCATTGGTTGGGACAAATTCTATGGAAGCCCTGAAACAACTTGGGTTGAGTTACTAGTCTTGGATCCTAGGTTGGGACAAACACTCTAAATCACTTGGTGGGATGCGTTACTAGTACTTGAGCCTAGGTTGGTACAAATTCTCTAGAGCCCTTGGTGGGTTGATTTACCATTCCATGGAACCATGTTGGAAAAAACGCTCTGGAGCCCTGGAAGGTTTTGGTTTAAGTGATTAGTTCCCGGATCCAAAGTTGGAACAAATGCTCTAGATCCCTAGACAACTTGGGTAGAGACCTATATCGTTGGTGATAGTTATGTCCAACCGTGAGGTGGAATCACTATTTGAGGGTTGAGGTACTTTGGCCTCTGGAAGCCCTGGGTGCATTAAACATTTCACTTCAAGATTTATATTCAAATTTTACTTGAACCACCTCTATCAGATAGTTGGTTACTTCTCGAATGCAGAGTACTCAAATCATTACTGTGAACCTCAAGCAATACTCGTGGACCTATCAATAATGAGATTTTTTTCACATTAAAATGTGTCAAATAATATTGTTCACATGTTAAACATTGAATTTTTAGCATAGCATTGAACATGCTTACTAGCACTCAATTGTGTACTTGTAGTACACCTAGAAGACTGCTCAGAGTGTTGTCTAATATGTTTTTTGGAAACTAACACAGCTCCTCCTAACAAGGGACCATTGGAGGGGTTGTTCAAAGCCATTGTTCCTATATAGAAGAGGACTAGTTATTAATATAAATCTTGAAGATTGGCATTCGACAAGAATTAAAGTTAAATGTTTTTTTTATTATTATTATGATTTAATATGAAAGAATAACAATGCTAGAAAAGGGTTGGCATCAAAGAAAAATGTATGATGACATGACCTAGCTTGGTGTTGGGAATGTTACGTAACATGTTGTGTTATCGAAGCCTTGTTTTTATAAAAATACCTATATGGCTAGAGGTCAATGTGGATTTGTTTGAGTTCATTGTTATGGTGTATCTCACAAATCATTGGTGGAGTTCAATGACCCATGCCTTCATCATTTCGAATATTTGGCTAATGTTTTCAATGGCCTCACCTTTTTGGTGCTTCACATGGTTGTTTCTAGGATATACAAACAATGATATGGTAATATGTTAATGATGTAGCCTAGCCACATTATAGGGTGGTAGGGATGACATGGTACTATTGATTATGAGAAGGGTAAGATAGTGGCAGTGCATTGGCACTTCTTATAAAGTTATTGGAATTTTCCAAAAATGTGTAATTAGAACATTTGGCTAAATCCTATGAAGTCCATCTACATTAAATAGGGAATTAGAAAGGTGAAATTTACCTTCATAAGAAATCTTTTGGTTAGTACTTTTAGGAAAGAGTCGTTTGATATTATGGAAATTACATAGCCTTTGAGGAGAGAAAATTGTTTGATTGCTGAGAAAATTTTATTCTTGTTATTGATTAATACTTTCAATTAAGTTATTGAAAGTTATTGCATACTCACAATCTATAATAATGTATTTTGTTGATATGATTTTTTTCAATTTCTTGACATATTTTATTTTACAAGTGGTAGAAGTTAGCCTCTAACAGTAATTGAATATAAACAAGGGGCACAGTTAAGGATAGATTTTATACTTCTAAAGGATGTAAAATTCAACTTAGAGATTAGAATGGGGCATGACCATAATCATTGGAAAGGTGACATATAGGAGAATATCAAAAAGATGAAAAACTAGTTTACTGCTACTATACTCATAATGAATTGAGGTGAAGAATGCATTATGGCCCAAATAATGAAATTTTTATAATATGAAAAACTTTTATTTGCAGAATTAGGTTATAATGGAGCATGATAAGCTCAGGAAACGTAGATTAGAAAAACATGGAAGTTCCAAAAAAAATGCTACAATGATTAAAGAGAAGCCAAAGGCATAAACACTAGTTTAAGTAATGAGGAAATAAATTCTAATGGGCATAGAGGTATGGTGGAGCTAGCAAAGTTGGTAGAGACTATGAGGAGCCTTAAGATAAAAGTGCACTATCACAATGATGATAATGAAATAATAATAAGAATTAAAGAGTAACAAAATCAAATAAATAATTAGTGGTTGCAATATTGCAAAGAAAAATGGATAATGGATCAAATTCAAGACTTGAGGAAGAAGGAAGACCTTATGCATTGAGTGATAAATACATATGATAAAAACACTCAAGAAGTTCTAGTATAGCTCAACCACATCACTACTCACCTACACAAATTTAGCCAAGAAGTATTATGCATCTAAAGAGTGAAGGAGTATCTCATAAGTACTCTTTTTTAGACATCAAATAATAATAATAATAATAATACATGAGTTGTATAGTTTTTCAAACGAGTTTAGGAAGATTAAGCCACATTTGAAGATTATGGGAAAAGAAAAGCTAAAACACTTGAAGTATTCTCATTAATTTACATTTTGGTCATTTTTAGGTGTATTTTTCTTTTTCTTTTTTAATGAATTTTCATTGGAATCCAACAAAAATTTGTTGGACTTACAAGTTTAAATTATACTCTATATAGTTGTCAAAAATATAATTTAGACAATGAAAAATTATATATATATATATATATATATATATAAAGATGCTATTTATTTATTTTCAAATTTTAAATTATAAAAAAAAATTAAAACGTTAATGCTAAATCCATGTTTAAAATGAATGTATACTTGTAAAATAACCCACATTTATAAATAATAACTAGCTATAATTATTCTTAACAAGCTATTAATAATTAAATTATCATCAATTTTACAAATAAGAAAATAAAATTTTATATAATTAAAAATGTAAACAATTTTATAATCTAATATTAAATAATTATTTATAATTATTTACAACATAAATTGGATTTGATATAAATTGAAAGACTTACCTTACAATTTACTACTCCCCGCCATGTTACTTTGAATTGTGATTTTTTTAAATTATTATTATTATCAACTCATTCAAAACGTTTATAAATACACCAACAAAATTAAATTCTATCAATATGCTTGCACTAGACTTTTGAGTAAATTTTAAACTAATAATAGTGAACGAGAAAGACTAGTTTTTAAATTAAAATTAAAACAAATTAAAATTACTTTATTGTTTTGAGATTTTATAAAAAAAAATTATACACAGCTTCTATGTACTTTAACAGAGACGCGCCTTCAGTGGTTTATTTATTTATTTCAATGTTTGAAAATGCATGTTGCCATATAACTTTGGATAAAGTATAAACCAGTAACCGTGAACAAGAAAGTTTATGTTGATCCGGTGTTAAAAGGAAAAGCAAAACCATACAATAATTTTGTAATTTCTTTTCTTTTTTTTTTTCAGAAGGAAAAAACATTGCTTTATATATTAAGATATGCAAAACAGTGCATGATATACATTATGATATAATGCATAGCATCACTATACTAATAGAGTGAATAATAGAGCATAGATGATGCAGATTTATACAACGTTTTAGGCCCCATATATTCCTGTAGAGAGTAACCGACGTAGGCAAAAAGATGATCATGAATCCACAAATTATATCAGAAAGCTGGCCCCATAAAACTATACAGAACAACAACATAATACCACGACAAAAACTAGGATCCAGTGGAAACCTGTAACTAGACCCGAACCCGAAAATATAAAGGCCACCAACTTCCAGAAAAGGAACAGAGATGTTCAGACATGAGGGAGAAGGAAAAACTGGCTTGTAACAGCCGCGTTTGCAATTTATGAATCATCCAGGGATCGCCTCGCTTGCTATTAAAAAAACATCCAAAACTGGCTCGCTTGGACCTGAAGAAGAAAGAATAAATGAACTGGCTCGCCTGCTTTAGGAGGATATCATCCGAGACACTCGTTTCCGCTCGTTGAGATTCCAACACGGAACCATCCACATTCTAGAAAAAAACAAATAGACCGGGCGGGGACAGCGCCATCCGCCTTGTTACGCGCAGACGTGTCACCGTCTCCAGCAAATCCCCGTCCCGGCACACGGAGGTGCCTCCACGATGACCCGTGAGCGAGACAAGACTGAAGATTACCGTGTCCCTCCGAAGATGAGCTTACGGCTCCCAAGACACTTCCCCAAAAAACCCCGAAAGAGCTCTTTTTCCACGGCGCTTGCCCACGCTCTGCCACCGTGCTGGGCGGGGTAGTCCTCCAAAGAGGGCGCGCCAATTGGCGCTCTGTCATAGAGCCATACCCACGCCAACCATATTAAGAGGTGTTTTTTAAAAATAAATGGCGAAAGTTTCGTCCTAACTGATCCAGGAACTGATATCTATCTTGAGTTGAGAGGTTTGGCTACGGATTTCCATAGAGAGGAAGTGGTTTTCCACCTCTCATGGAAGCTTCCTTGATGATAGGGCCAATCCCATGATTATAGGGATCCCAACTCCCCTTCCTCCATCTATAAAAGCTTGCCCATCTCCATTGCAAGGTAGCCTTCAAGTTCCCAAGAGCTTTCACATCCTTATACTGCAAGAGCCTTCTTGATTCCCTTAAGGCCAAATCCAAGAAAGGAGACTATTGTCAAGTATCCGGAGAGAGAGGCTTGTCCCATCCTTGACAAGATTTATCGAGACATGTTTTGCTGACGACCCGCCAAAGGAGAGTGCTGCGTCGAAGCTATGGTTGTATTCTTCTTTTGACTCATTAATGATAAGCGACTATTGGTTATGGTTCCACTCTTGTTCTTGATTATGTTCATGAGTTATGTCCTCTTCGACTGACATATAGTTGTATATACTATATTTTATGCTTGCGTTTGTGTTGTTTCTTGCGTGTGCAGGTGTCCGATCACGAAGATCGTGAGGATTGTGATCTGCCAGGGCAAAGGAACGGGAGCACCACCTCTTCTACAAACAACAGCGTTGGATTCCAGGTAAGACTTCCTCGCAAATTGGTTTATTTGCAATTAGGAACCTGCACTGTAGCGTGTTTGATTGTTGTTAGACCCAATCTGGGCTAGTAGGGATCGCCTCTGTCTGTAGAGGGGATTTACCTCTTCAACAGAAAAAACAGTCCAAAGAGCTGAGCAAGCAAGCAAGGCCAAGAAATTGACCGAAAAGAGAGGACAATACTCCAAGTTGTTCAGTCCGTAAACTAAACCGGAGATAGAATGAAGCAGCATTGATCTACTCCGCTAATGTAGGGAAAAAGCGTTTCGAAGGCTATCTGGCTGCATTCAGGCTCTATCTATAGCTTACAAATCAAACAACAAGCTGAGTCCCCAGTTGAGTCACCAAATTGTTGAAGAGGTAAATCCCCTCTGCGGACAGAGGCGATCCCTACTAGCCCAGATCAGGCTTGGAGTATGAGCCTTGGTTTTCTCACTCCATCGTCACTATCTTCTTGGCCGATCATATGCCTTCACTTGGTTGTTTTACCCGTTCCTGAGGAACCGCTGCGATGAGTGGTCTTGTTAACTAGCCTCTTGACCTTTATTTGTTTCGAGCAGTTCCACCATTATCGGAACCAGTTGCTACCCTTTATACCACTCGTTCCTCCACGAGGAGTCACCTTTCAGCTCTTTTCTGACTCCCTAAACATGAAAAGATTGCCGAGGCCCTTATCATCCAAGATAATTCTAGCTCGCTTGTTGAGAGTCCAAATACGGAACCAACTACATTCCTGAGAAAAAAACAAATAGATCATGGGATAGGCAGTTTATCTACCCAAACCTCCCTTCCATTCAAAATATGAGTAATCTACATAAAGCCAAATTCCATCTGTACCCCAGCTTTAGACAATCTGTCTGGCTTGCTTGTTGAGAGTCCAAATACGGAACCAACTACATTCCTGAGAAAAAAACAAATAGATCATGGGATAGGAAGTTTATCTGCCCAAAGCTTGTGTAAAAATGAAACCAACTTCAAGCAGAGTTTCCTGATTTCAAACTTGTGTAAAAATGAAACCTTTCCCATTTTACCTCTTGTGATTGTCATTTTATTAGCCTGTTTTTTCCAAATGAGCCTTGGTTTTCTCACTCCATCGTCACTATCTGCTTGGCCAATCATATGCCTTCACTTGGTTGTTTTACCCGTTCCCAAGGAACCGCTGCGATGAGTGGTCTTGTTAGCCAGCCTCTTGACCTTTATTTGTTTTGAGCAGATCCACCATTATCGGAACCAGTTGCTACCCTTTATACCACTCGTTCCTCCAGGAGGAGTCACCTTTCAGCTCTTTTTTGACTCCCTAAACATGAAAATATTTCCGAGGCCCTTATCATCCAAGATAATTATGGCTCGCTTGTTGAGAGTCCAAATATGGAACCAACTACATTCCTGAGAAAAAAACAAATAGATCATGGGATAGGCAGTTTATCTGCCCAAACCTCCCTGCCATTCAAAATATGAGTAATCTACATAAAGCCAAATTCCATCTGTACCCTAGCTTTAGAAAATCTGTCTGCCCTAGTATTGTTCTCTCTATAAATGTGAACCATGGGCGGAGAATTCAGCAAATACCATAACAGTTTCGTTCTTTTAAGCCATCCAACACATCGAGAAGAGGAAAGGGTAGACCTGCCCAATATTGCTTGAATTATAATCTCAGAATCACCATATATATGGACGTTCTCCAAACTTAGGTTCCTTGCTACCGACAGACCAGACCACAAAGCCATCAGCTCCACCAAATTATTTGTACCAGGACCCCCATTCCAGCAAATAAGAATCCTCTCATCCTTTGACAGCTTGACCCAAGCCCCACAACCCGTCACCCCATCCACACAAGCACCATCAAAGAAGACTGCAGGAAGAGAAATAGGGTGAGGTTTGATCCTTCTAGACCCATCAACAACTGTGTCCATTGGGATCACTCTATCATAAATCCAACGCATAATATCACTGAATATGCGCCCAACATTAAGAGGCATACACTGAAAAATAATTTGTTTCCTATGCAACCAAATCTCCCATATGAAGAAGAAAGGTAATGATTGAAACTTCCCTTTGAGTTTATCCCACCTGTTTTCCGCCTCCAGAAAATTAACAGGGGTCCATGAATCCTAGATAATATAATATGAAAAAAGCTTCCAGATATTAAGGATCACAGGACAGGAAAAAAATAAGTGATCAATCGATTCACCATTTAGGTGACAGAAAACACACCAGCCCAGACCAGATACACCCCTCCTGGTTAAACCATCCCACGTGAGAATATTCCTTCTCCAGACCAACCATCCAAAAAGAAGGATTTTTGTAAGTATATTCCTTTTCCAAAATGTCTCAAACCCTAAAGCCAACAACTCCAAATTAGCAATAATGTTGATGTTGAAATAGATTCTTTTCACCATCAGAGCCTCTTTCTTATACTTACAGCCCCAGAAAATTTTATCCCCATCATTGGAGAGGCATAAACCAGCCATCTAAACTTTAATCATAAATATCGACCATTCTGCAACATCCGGCCCCGAGAGCCCCATTTGATTTTCAGATTTAATGACTGGAGAACCGTGGTTCCAATAATGGATCGCTTGTGATAAAAAAATATCCCCTTAAGGACAACCGGTGAAGCATCGGAGCAGAAAAGGTATGAACCCCAACCATACCAAGGATTTTGTCCCCATGCAGGAGGATCGAGTGACCATTTCTGAACCTCCAGGTTAATCCATCCACCAATATAAATTGAATCCGCATAAATCCAGCCCACACCGTAGACATTGAGCAAGGGGATCTGAGTTTATTGCAATATAAAAGACGCATCGAAACCCCCGACAGATATTTACGAGTAATAATCTCAAACCATATACCTCTAAGATTAATCACGCGCCACAGAGATTTTGTAAGCAAGGCGGAATTAAAAGCCCTGGTGTTGATTATACCCCAGCCACCAATATATTTTTGGCAGCAAAGTGTTCCAAGGTTACACAGATGATACTTCTTCTTCAATTTTGGGCCGCCCCATAGAAATTGAGCAATAATAGAGTTGATCTGATTGATGATTTTCCCCAAAATGTAAAAGAGGTGCCCCCAATAAACAATGAGCTGATTTAGAACTGCTTGTACCATAATGAACCGGCCCCCCAGTGACAACCATTTATGTGTCCACTTAGATATTTTCTTCTTGAATTTTTCCACGAGCCAGACCCAATCTTTCACCTTGTACCCACAAGGCTTAATCCTATACCCCAAATATAAAAATCCTTCGACAGACGGTCGAACTTGTACACCCAAGAAATCGGCAATGAACGAGATCTCTCCCATATCCCCAAATTCAAACATAAGAAAGGATTTCTCCTTGTTTACACATAAACCAATGGCAGCAGAAAATTTTATAAGAATGAAATGAACATAGAACCAGTGATTCCTAACAGTCCTTCCAAATATGAGCATATCATCAACGAATAGAGAGTGTGATACACTTACAGTTTTTGAAAAGGAGAACCCAGAAATAAAGCCCGCTTGAGAAGCCATCTTCATAAGAAAACTGAAGCCATCCATAACCATAATGAAGATCAATGGTGACAATGCGCAACCCTGTCTCAACCCATGGTCAGCCCTGAAGAAAGAAGTGGGAATACCATTAACCAAGACAGCATAACGAACTGAAGAAATGCACCCCATAATCCAACAGATAGGTCCAACGGGAACACCAACCTTAAACAACATTAAATGGATGTAGGACCAATCAACATGATCATATGCTTTAAGGAGATCAATCTTAAGAATAAGGCCTTCCTTCCTACCAGAACGCATAGAGTGTAATACTTCTTGAGCAAATGGCATCATGAATGGAACACCCTTGTAAGAATCCATATTGTTCGAGGGAAATGGATTTAGAGAGAGTTGGCTTGATTCTGTTAGATATGATTTTTGAGGAAATCTTATAGATGATGTTGCATAATGCTATTATCCTGAGATCTTTAAAGGTTAAGGGTTTAGAAGTTTGGGGAATCAAAGCCAAAAAGGTGGAATTCATGTTAGAGGGAATGTGTCCAAGGATCCAACCCTGTTCCACAATTGTTGTGATTTGATCTGCCATTATATCAATAAAGTGAATGAAGAATTCTGCAAGCCAACCATCTGGGCCTGGGCATCTATTGTTGGCAAAATATTTCAAAGTCAAAATCAGTTCCTCCACTGAGACATCAACCATTAAAGCATTGATGGCCTCATCTTCAAATATGTAATGAGTATGTTGTAGTACCCATTGCTGACAATCAGGATCAACCCCCGAATCCTCCTTGTAGAAGGATGAAAAATTATTAAAAGCTTCCAGTAGAATTTCCTGAGTAGAAGAAACAAAACTTCCATCTGCTTTCTGAATCTACCATATAGAATTATTGTTCCTTCTGTCATTAGCACATTTATGGAAAAAATTATTATTCAAGTCTCCCTCCTTCAACCAGTTATTTCTACTTTTCAGCTTCTAGGATAATTCTTCAATTCTCAGGGTCTCCAACTTTCTCTTATGGAGTTGTTCAATCTGAATATAGGTCTGTTTATCAAGGATCAGGGGTGGAAATCGACCAAAAATACTGATAAGAATTTCATTAATTACCTTAAGTTCCAACTGCAATGTCGCTTTCTTGTGAATCTCCCATTCCTTAGTCAACTTTTTAATTTTCTGCATCTTTTCCTGGAAGCTTTCCCATCCAAAGGAACCCAATATAGAAGAATTTTCACTCCAACACTTCTCAACCATTTCATTGTAACTAGGGTCCGCAAACCAAGCCCGATTAAATTTAAATGGAATTTCCTGGTACACCAGTTCTGCCCTCCAAGAAAGGGAAATGGGCATATGATCATATATCCCTAAGACCATCACTCCTGATTTAATCTGCCCCAGAGTTTGCGATATGGATTCCCCTACCATTGCTCTGTCAAGCCTTTTTCCAATGTAATCCCCATCCGTGTGAAGGTTAGTCCATGTTGGAACTACTGGGGAAGTTCTGATATCCCTGAGACCTTCCACTTCCATAATCAAACCAATTTGACTTGCCATTGGGTCCCTACGTGCCCGAGTCCCCCATGACTCATCAGATCGAAGGGTAGCATTATAGTCACCAATGACCATAATATTGACCATACGGAGAATGCCCGATCGGTGAATACAGTCCCAAAACTGCGCCCTATCGTGGCACAGAGCATAAAGATTAATAATATTATAGGTGCCTTTGAGGCCCCGAATACAACTAGACAAAATAATCTAATTAATGAAACTATATGTCCGAAATTTAGCAAAGGAGGGGTTCCAAAAAAGCAAGTACACCACCAGCATGTCCCACTGCATGTACCCCAGCCGCATTCCATCCCGGGCAAATAGTCAATACAATCCTGATAGCCTTTTCCCTGTTACATAAAGTCTCTTGCAAGATAATGATCTGTGGTTTCTTTTCCCGCAACATTTCTCTGAGGCGCAGGATTTTATTGGGGTCACCTATACCCCGAATGTTCAAGGAAATGATGAGGGTCATTTTGGAACAGGTAGAGGGTTGCTAGCTCTAAGCACCTTGAGTTCCTTTGGAGCATATATCGGCACGTTAGTGAGATTCAAGAGTTCATTCTGGAAAAGAGATTTTGTTTTCACCCTACCCCGAAAATGTCTAGAACCCGACTTATATTTTTTCCTCACAGTGATATTCTCACTCGATGTTGGAGATATGACTACTTCCCCATCCTTCAGAATTTTATCGAAAATAGTGAGAGTGGCCAGATCAAGAAGCGGATTGCCAATAAAGGAGTCAATGTCACAACCAATAGTGTTTTTTGGAGAATCAGTGTAATTCAGATCTTCATTCTCCTGAGAGTGTGGGGGAGAAGGCATTGGAGAGGCCCACTCGAGGGGGGGCATGGAAGGAGATATAATCAAAGGCTCAACAGGGGAGCATGAAGGTTGAGGGTGAGGTGTGGACATGGAGATAGCAGATTGTGGTAGGGAGGGTTTGACAGGTGATACAGAAAGAAAGGATAAATTAGACCCGGTCCCATCCCTTCGACTGCCCCGGTCTTCAACAACATGGGGTATATTGTTATCCTTCGTGTTTTGAACTAAGTCCATCCCACAAGGTACCGCTCCCCTATTAGGTACCTCCTGAATCTCATTCGAACCAGAGGTGCCCTGAGGTACCTCGTTATACATTGGAGGGACCTCCTTAACCAAATACATAGACCCATTTTCCTTGTGGACATACAGCCCCCTGTGTGCACTAGCAGAAATGTATGGATCAACATCTGAGGATGATGGGTTAGAATTACCTAATAGGGGCTTCACCTGACCGTCGGATGCAGAGTCTTTGTTGCCAGAGCCATGGTTGTTCTGCTTCACCAAACCACCAAATCTGTGCCACATCAGACAACTTGCCTTCATATGTCTAGTACGATGGCATATCAGACATCGAAAGGGGACCCCCCAGTAATCGACCCTTTATCGATGTCTCCGAAGACCCCACACTAGGTCTACATCCTCAGGTAAACCACCAGAGTAACATACCTCTATCAATATCCATGCTATACGCTTGTCACATGCACCCAAGATACTTAGATCAATATACTTCGTGCATCCTATAGAATTACCAATGGCCCTTAGCACATTAATCGTCCAGAATTCAAGGGGAAAACTCGGAAGCTTAACCCAAACAGTCATATTTTTGGGGGCTTCCATGATTGGATTAAACCCAGGTACCATGGGAGAAGTTGTAGGAAGATCCTCCCCCGAACCCACGATTTGTTCACTATCTTTGCAACGTCTTCCTCATGCATAAATGGATGCAATACCAATTGTTTAATATAAGACTCACCTTAGGAGTATAGCCCACCAGCAGACTCCAGACGTTTTTAGCCCAAGCCATCATATCAATTTCACTACCATCAGAGAATAACCAACGTCCAATGAGCACACGCTTCCTCAGACTGGTAACCCTACCCCACAGGTCACCATGCTCCAAGACCACCTCTTTGACATTCATAGCAGGATTATAACATGAAATATGTATTTGTCTCTGTTTACATCCCCTTCTACTGGTAGCATTTTTCTTACCACCTTTTTGAAGATTACAATCTAAACCCCATCTATTCTTCGAGACATCCGTAAGAGAAAAATAATATTGTGCTATTAGGCATGCATCCTGTTCGAATTCCTTTTGCTAGTTTTGTTTCGTATCCATGGCAGCAGTGATCATAGCTTCGTGCGCCTACGTGTCGGATGATAAAACATCCTGCCCGTTGGACATGGTCGCGATAGAAATTCTCTCCAAGTGACAAGACTTGCAGCCACCTATCAATAATGTATTCAACTAAAAGCTAATTTATGCCAGATGTAGAGGGAGTATAAAATCCTGCCCGAAATGACCATCCACCAGCTTGGAACTGACTATAATTAACGTGACCTACGAACCACCATAAATGGCATCTGTCACCCGGTAATAAAAGCCATTACTATATGATACCTTGATTTCTGATCATCCCAACCACCCACATCCCTTGGGATTGTGTATGAAAAAACACATTCCTTTTTTTTGTCCTGCCTAAAGCCCCACATAATAAAAAATCTACTCCATCTGACAGTCCTTAAATGTCAACCTTCCTTTGAATAAATACAATCAGTCGAAAACAACGCCAGAAATTACTAGAAAATGATAGACTTTACGACAAACACTGCCAGCATCAATCTGTCATACACTGTAGGAATAAAAAACTTGGAACCTCTAATGCTCCATAAATGATGTCCGCTAGCCGAATATAGTTGGCACAATACTATATATGGCCTTGATGTATAAATATCACCAACTCTATAGCCAGATTCGTACCACCGTCCACACTCCCTAGATCACAATAAAACATGATCTACACATATACATTCACACGCCAAACTCAGTCCAATTGACTAAATTCAATTTTTCCGGTGAACGGAATGCCAGATGGTAGAAGAAAAAAGCAGGCAATTCCCCCGGAAAAGCCAAGTCTTACAGAGACAAGGTTTCAAAGGTGACAACAACAACAACATAAGCAACCCGGTCATTTCCACCATCTTGCGTATAATTTGAAGCTATAATTTTTATAGGGTCTAGAAACAATGAAGGATTCCACCCATTTACGCCACAATAATACCCACTTGGATGACCTTGAACCAGTTTGTGAGTTTGAGTCACTCGATGATACTTGTGAGCTTCTACTATCTTTGTGGCTTAACATTTGATTTACAGCCCGTGTGATATAGAGCCACTAATAACTTAATAGCGACACACATAAAAATAACTATCATACATATTTCAATGCTATCAGGTAGCATTCTCAGACACAAAGAGAAACTAGATCTTCCAATCATCCAACCCTATAATATACTTCAGATGCCAGCCCTACTTGTACGATAAGAACAAAAACAAAACGCTTCATACGTCGACTGTGGGACTGAGGCTACATCTACCTACACATTTTATTGTAGCATGCAAATCAAAATTCTAAAATGTCGGATGTATCCAATCAGATTCTATTCCAAACATAATCCTTTCAGGTGATAACCATCAACAACCCATATTATTCCAGACCCGGAATGGATACTAGTAGGAAACAGACAAACTATCCTATGGAAGCTTACCAGAGAGTGAAGTTCATAAATCTTACAGAGTGTTCATGGCCATTCAATTCCGTAATCTCTCAATATTGTCCCAATATGATTCAGCACCCAACATGCAGGAGAAAACTAAAAAATATCCAGTGCCTAAAGCTTTGGCCTCAATTTCTTATACACATGCAGTAAAAACAGAACTAACTGATTTTGTAATTTCTTACATGCATTTCAATGAATTTCTTGTCTTCAAATTTTTCAATTTTAAAACATGACTATCTAATTTAATATATATCTCTTTACTATAATGTAATTATTTTTATAATTCCAATTTCCAACTTCTAATTGATTTCAGATCCCATATGGAGCATTTTTCATAATTTGAAGTGTGCACTTGAAATCAAAGCTCTTTATTTATTGAAAATTGAAATTGGAGCTATTTATCTATTGAAATTGAATCATTGGGTGCGTGAGAGTGATGATTTTTTTTGTAAATAGAGAAATTTTTACGTAAATATATAAATTCACACCTTGGTTGGGTTGATTTCAACTGGTTTTGTTATTACTATTAGTACTCATGTGATATGGCATTAATTTGGACCACCACTATTATAGCTATGTACCTATTTCCATAGATAGGGTTATTGGGGTTTAAAAAAAATAGAAATCACGATTTCAAAGTCAAGTTGGAAATTCAAAAGGATTATCTTATCAAACAACCCTACACATGTTAAGGAAATGCATTCCCACATGTTTCAATGTGATGTTAACATTCAGATCTATGTTAAAATTTAAAGCTAAATGGTGCGAGAAGCTTTTTTTCTTATATCACATAACTCTAGATGGATGGAAATAAAAGAGACATGACATATAAATTCTAAGTACACACAAGAACCTGGATTTATTAAATAGAAATTTGAATGGGCTTTTAGGAAGTGAGCAGTTACATCAAAAAATAGAATGCCACCCTCAATGCAGAAGATGTAGGTCTCAGTCCCATCCAACAATGGTAATACGAACACAACGGATGAAAAAATAACCCTCTTTGCAACAGAACTTGATGGTAATACTTTTACGGGCGAGGGCACAAATGGCTTATAACATCACAATTTTTCCATTTGATACCTTTCAAAATGTCAGCCAAAAGTTTTAAATAGAATCAAACCTGATGGCCGAGAGTTTTAAATGGAATCTAATTTCTCATCCGAGAGATTTGAAATGGAATCTAAACTCTTGGCTAAGAATTTGTGCCCGAGAATTTTTTTTCAACCGAACTTTCGTCCAAGAGAATATATTAGAATCTACAACTCTCAGCCAAGAGATTTAGTATGAATCTATTTACTTTCGACTGAGTGTTTGCATTTGAGAATTTCTTTTCCAAAAACTCTCGATTGAGATTTTGAAAACCCGGGATTAACTCTGCTAAACTCTTGGCCAAGAAAGCATCAAATTCTTTGTCGAGAAAATTATTTTGACTTTTTTCTTAGAGAAGAGTTTTCCGAACATAGTCAAAATTCTCTTCACACATGAAAAAGTGTTTCCCAATTTCGTGTTTTCACCTTGTGCCTTTGTAAAACAATGCAAATATCCTCTAGGTTTGTGGCCTCCATGAATGTAGCGAGCATACTTACATTTTTATGAATTCATACTAGCATAAGGACCAACTCTAGGGAGATAATGGAAAAATTCAGTCTAGAAATGGATATGTTTGGGTCATTAACTAATCTAAGCCTTCTGATAAATGTTAAGATAGTCGACTCAAATCACATAGAATATAATGGTGCTAAATTAGGCCAATAATATACGTTGAGACTCGGTTCTATGCCCATCCCCTAGAAACAAGGAAGGGTGATGATTTCCTACTTATGAGACAATTCCATAATCCCAACTTGAAATGAGGGGAAGTATTTTTTTCCTACCGGGACATCTAATACTTGGTCAAAGAACGATATAGGTAAATGGTCATTCCTAGTGGCTTTGTTGAGTTCTTTGTAATCCATAATCTCTTCCATTTGTTATTCCTTTTAGGAATAATAAGGATGAGGAAACCCATTCAATAGTAGAAATAGGGAAAATGAATCCTACATCTAAGAGATTTTGTAGTTCTCCTTTGAATATGTCCTTTAGATAAAGGTTCATTCTTCTTTGAGGTTACCTAGTGGACACAAATTCATCTTTAATGTAAATGTGATGAGTGCAAATGAGAGTATGAATTCTTTTATATCGATGTTACAACATGATTTATAAGGAAAAATAATGGTGTTTTTCTCTTGCTTATTAGTGTTGAAATTTACAACGAGAAATAGTGAAATTGGCACCCAGAAATGGTACCATATGAGGCTTCTAATTTAATTTTCCCTTAATTAAATTGAAAGAAAAATTGTACTTTAATCTCCTGACAACTTGTATTAGTTAACTGAGTCAGTAAGACTTAGTTAGCTTCGAAAATTCGAGTTATAGGTCTAAGAGGATACATGAAAATGTATTTTCTATTTTTAGGGGGTCCAGATATAGTTATTTGTGATTTGTAATTAGTTAACTCAAGTAATTGAGTTAAAATCATTTTAACTAGTTCTAACTGAGATATGAGCTAGTGAGAGGTCGAGTGAATTAAATTAGATTTAATCACATGTAGTGGTCAATAATTTAACTAATAATTCACTATAAACAATTGTTTTATGTGATTTCTAAGGAAGACACAGTTGATTTTGATTTTAAAGGGAATATAACTATCGGTTTTATAATTAGAAAATTGTACAAATGGTGCATGCAATAAGAAAAAGGCCTAAAATAAACCATTCCAAAATTAGAGAAAATTTTCTTTAAAAGAAGGAATGAAGGCACAAGTTTAATCATTGTTTTGGTGAGTACGATTTGTTGAGACCAAACAATCAGAGACACAAGTTTGTCTATGGAGCTTGTAAGATAAAGGTGTGCAAGGGAAGATTTTGCACAGGGCAGTAGAGTGAGACAGTCTGTAGATTGCAGAGGTTTCTCAATGTGATATAATTATATCGTTTCCTGATCTTGACCATATGAAATATAGAGATAGAGGGTTTTTGAGTAGTTTATTTCCCCAGATACATATTTTTTTGTGTGATTGATAATTTCTTTCTCTTGCTTATATGTGATTGTGTGATCGTGTTTTGTTTCGGCAAATTGTAGGAAGGATTCAATATGTTTTTTTTAGTACATTAGAAGATCATATTGAATGTCATGGGTAGATTTTCTACATGGTATCAGAGCGTTAGGAATCAAAATAGAAGAGAACAAATTTAGTTTGTTTTGAACAAGTTCAAATTTGAAGATTTATTCTTCAGGATCCAGTGACAGATCAAGATGTATGTCTTGAGAGTTGAATATTCCCTTGAGGGAAATTCAAATTACATAGCATGGAAATACATGATGGAGGAAATGCTCGAGGACAACGAGATGAAAGAATTCATAGAAAGGGATATTCCCGAGCCTGCAGAAGCAGATGCCAAACTTCTTGATGCATGGAATAAGAAGGTAGCAAAGGCGAGAAGGATATTTTTAGAGAGAGTTAGAGATCATATTGTCTCAAGTCTCCATGGGAAGGCGACTCCATCTTCTATATGGAATGCCTTGACAGATTTGTTTCAAAATAGTAGTGACCATAGGAAGTTGGTGTTGAAGGACAAGCTTAGAAAGATCAAGATGGAGGAGGGCGACATGGTCCAGAAATACTTGGAGAAGTTTACTCAGTGTTGAGATGAGCTTGGAAGTGTTGGGGTGATTGTTTCTTATGATGATTTGGTGAGCCTAGCACTTCTAGGCCTTACCAAGGGATGGCATAGTTACCAGGAATCTGTGAATGGGAAGGAGAACTTACCAGAATGGGAGTTTTTATGGTCTGACGTGGTAATAGAAGAGATAAGGTGGAGCGCCATAGACGAGACCTCCGGAAAAGACAAAGAAGAAGATTTTGCACTGGTGTGAAAAGGAAAGAAAGCCAAGGGAAAGAAGTTCCAAGGTAAAGATGGCAAGAGAGACTTGTCCAAGATCAAGTGTTTTCACTTTCACAAGCACAGACACTATTCCTCAAATTGTCCACAAAAGAAGGCAAGCAAGAAGGAGCCTGCAGTTGTAGTGGGTGAAGCACTAGCTTCACAGTTAGAGCTTTATTTTAGTCTCATTTCATGCATGGCCAAAATTGTAATGGGATGCATGTGTTATCTAGACAATAGTTCCTTGTTCCATATGACGGGGAATAGATATATCTTCAGTGGCATGGAGGAGAAGGACTTTCAGTAGAACATAGAGTTTGGAGATGATGAGAGGTATAGCAAGACCGACATAGGTATAGTTACCTTTGAGATGGATTCTAGCTCCGCTCTAAGACTGACTGATGTTTTGTATGTTCCAAGACTAAGGAAGAATCTTGTCTCCGTAGCAGTATTGGAAGACTGTGGTTATGATGTCATATTTAGAAAAGGAAAGGTGTTCCTTAAAAAAATCGCAACAGAACGGGTGAAACATATGAGTGCAAGAGTCAAGAACCTGTATGCTCTCAAGGCCGAGGATGCATGCAAAGCTTTGAGGAGAAAATCAGAGGTTAGTGACTTGGTGGTTGAGAGGGAGCACAAATTACCTCTCAACATGCAGCCTTAGAAGAAATCTCAGAAGGTTGTGGAGCAGAAGCAGAGAGGAGACTAAGTGGAGGGGTTCACTCAAGAATATACCTCCAGTAGGGGGGAATTTCAAGCTAGATGGGAAGAGAGAGCACATGCAGCCATACCTCCAGGTGGGAGGTGAGGCAATGTGCAGACATAATCCCATGAGAAGAAATTTGGGCAAGGTCCATTGATATGGCTTGTCTCATGGATCATACCTCGCTATGAGGAGCCCACAATAGATAGTAGTAGGAAGTATCAGTTATATTGATGCAGTCAAATGTCAGGAAGAGAGAATTCAAAGTGACAGATGTCAAATACTGGAGTGCATATCAGGGTTGGCAACAGTGCAGATGGCAAAAATTCAAAGTTAGCAACAGTGCAGAGATTTCAGTAGACATTGTAGTAATCAATAGTAGTCGAAGACTCTAATAACAGATGCATCATACTGATTTAGTTTTTGGAGGCTATTCACTTTCAAGAGTTGCAGGAGCAAACAACACTAGAGAATTGTTGCATGTAGAACATTCCAAAGGTACTGGATCAGGATAGATTTAATTCCTTTCTTGTTGAGAGGGAGTGTTGAAATTTTCAATAAGAAACAACGAAATTGACATCGAGAAATGAAATCTAGAAAATGGTACCATATGAGACTTCTGATTTAATTTTTCCTTAATTGAATTGGAAGAAAAAATGTAATTTCATCTCATGACAACTTGTATTAGTTAACTGACTCAGGAAGACTTAGTTAGCTTAGGAAATTTGAATTAGAGTTCTAATAGGATGCATGCAAAGGGATTTTCTAGTTTTAGGGGGTCCATATATAGTTATTTGTGATTTGTAATTAGTTAACTTAAGTAATTGATTTAAAATCAATTTAACCAGTTCTAACTAAGGGATGAGCTAGCGAGAGGTCCAGTGAATTATATTAGATCTAATTCACATATAGTGATCAATTAGTTACTGGTAATTCACTATAAATAGTTTTTGCATATCAGTTCTAAGGAAGACCTAGTTGACTTTGAGGTTAAAGGGAAGATAACTATGAGTTGTATAATGAAAATTGTACAGATAGTGCATGCAACCAGAAGATGGCCTAAAATAAATCATTGCCTAATTAGAGAAAATTGTCTTTAAAAGAAGGAATGAAGATGCAATTTTACTCATTGTTTTGGTGAGCACAAGTTGGTGAGACCAAACAATCAGAGGCACATGTTTGTGCGTGGAGCTTTTGAGAGAAAGGTGTCCAAGATAATCTTGTGCACAGGTTGGTGGAGTGAGATAGTCAGTAGAGAGAAAAATTTTCTCAGTGTGAGGAATAAAATTGTATTGTTTCATGATCTTGACCATATGCAATATAGAGATAGAGGGGTTTTGAGCAGTTTCTTTCCCCAGATATATTGTGTGTTATGTGATTGATAATTTCTTTCTCTTTCTTATATGTGATTGTGTGATCATGTTTTGTTTCTGCAAATTGTAGGAAGGATTTGGTATCTTATTTTAGTACATTACAAGATTAGATTGAATCCTATGGGTATATTTTATATAGTTAGTGAAAGTAGTATTGATTTTTAGATTTTTTCAAGGAAATATTTCCACTATTTTGGCTATTGTTTTGTCAATCTCAGTAGTGAGTAATTCTATCCATAAACATTAATTCACATAACGAATATTTGGACTATTATGGTTGCTCGTGTTCATCAAATCCATCATTGTTTATAGTAGCAAGGTACAAATTTTGTATAAAATTAGAGATGAAAGAGTCATAATTTTCGTGGCTAATTCCATCTCAGTAGTTAGGAGAGGGTAAACAAAGGTCTCAAGTATGTCTTACTTTTCTTCATGTACAACCCACATAGGAATTTATTCAAATTGTAGCTTAGAAAGTGGGTACAAGACAAGTTGTTTTTTAGATTAATCATTGTAATAGTCAGATTTCCTTCCCTATAGCTTATATATGCAATTGTTGTAACTAGTAAAGGTATTCCTAAGATGAGAGGGTATCCATTAACTTAGACATGTTTATTAAAACTATGAAATTAATTTTATACTCCCATGAATCAATAGACACCATTATCTCCTCCATTACTAAGTTAGGCTCTATTTTCTAATTCGAATATAATAGGTGTATGTCATCGAAATCCTTCAAGGAATATTCTAAGAAATAGGGAAATTTTGAGGTAAAAATGGGTCTCAAAACAAAAATGTACAACAAAAATCAACTTTGTAAGAAACAATAGGTTTCAATATGATGACGTCAACGATGGGGGATGATTCACTATTTTTGGAGTAAAAAGGTAAAAGATAAAAAATTAATAAATTAGAAAAAATACTTTTCAACTCGTATTTTCAACTTATCTCCCTATGATTTTACTCAAATTTCGATCAGGAGCACCTCTTGGATGCATAATTTAATTTTGCATCCAAGAAAAATGTGAAATACATGAAAATCGAGTTTGAAATCATGTTTTTTCATGTATTTCACATTTTTCATGTAGTTGGGTCCCTTGAAAGTATGCAACATGGGTACTCTTTGGATGAAAAATTAAATTTTGCATCCAACGAGTGCTCTCTCTCGAAATTTTAGAAAACTCATAGGGAGATAAGTAGGAAATACAAGTTGAAAAAGTATTTTATTTTTATTTTTATTTTTTCCCTCCAAAACTTGATGAAGTAATCTAATATTATTTCATTATTTCCACTATTATTTTATAATATTCCTTAGGAGGCCCATTTTAGACCTCCAAAATTCTCTAATGCATAGTGTCCTTTTTTTGGCATTCAAGAAAACCCTTAGGTTTATTAAGGTGTGTCTATGAGAATTGTTTTTATGTAGATATCAACTATAGGGTTGTCTGGATCTAAATATTTTTCTTATCACATTGACTATAGGGGCCTACATTCTTCTAGGTTTGTTAAGTAATCCCTCTTTGATGGGTTCATTGTATATAAGAACACTCCTAATGGCTTGAAAGAGATGAATTTTGAGATATACATTCATGAGTTCTAGTAGGAGGTTAGTCTTTTGCACAAGATGTGTAGTCATTCTTAGTGTCTAGTCTTTCAAGAGCTGGTGGAATTGGTTAAGAGATAACTTGTTGTTCTTTGTGTAGGTCTTCTTAGTGTCTAGTCTTTCTAAAGCTAGTGGAATTGGTTAAGAGATAGGTTTTTATTGTGCCGATTCTTAGAACTTATGGATTTTGTAGGCTTGGTAGTAAAGGAGGAGATTTAACACCTCGCTTGATATAATATTGATCTCTTGAATATCCATAGAATAAACTTTTTTTTTCATCTCTTTTTTATACATTGGTTGGATCTACCTATTGTTTTGATTAGGGGCCGATTAAATAGGAAATTGCAAATTTTTTGGGGTTGTTGAATAATACCTATGGAAACATTCGTTTTTTAGGAAGAGGGGGGATACATGCTTGTCAGTGTTGGTTTGGAGATCTTCATCCTTCCGGGGGATTAGTCCATTTATACTTTTGCAATGGAGGTTGGGATGAAAATAATTTTTAGGAGGGATTGAAATAGTCGGGTTGATTTTGATATTGCCACTAATTTCCATGGGTCAAGTAGGTGGAATAGGGTATACCAAGGTTTAGAATGTATTTGTGAGTTATATTCACCAAAATAATGAGTGTAGGGCATAAGTGAGTGAAATAGATTAGGAAAACCTTTTCTCATTTTTTGATGAAAAATAATGATTTCACATTTTATTTAACCCTCTAATAAGCATATTTAATAGTTGGAAAATAAGTACACTTTTTAATTAGATGTAGGTCTTCACAAAGTTCACAAACTTCTAAGATGTTTAGTAGGCATTCATTTTTCAGAAGTTTCTTTGTGCATTAAGGACAAAAAATAGCTAGATCCCTCTCTACTTCTTATTTTTCCTTTGTTTTCAATGTGTCCATATACATGGAAAAATGAGTGCAAAATATTAGTTTTAATGTCTTCTATTAATCATTCTAATTCATTTTTAATAAGAGTTTGAGAGTTAGACCATTGTGTTACCATACTTTTACCATTTCGACCCTTCTTCCTTCTAAATTTACATTAATTTTTAATTTTTAAAATACTATCATGATGTCTTCATAATCTAGATGCAATATGTATCCATTTGAAAGAAGATTTAAGGTATCAATGAATATTTTTCTTACCATCTCAATAATATAGATTTGATTGAGATTCCCCTCTCAAGAAGATAAGATTGAGTGAGCTTTCATCCAATATGCAAGTATGAACCCAACAGTTTAGTACTTGCGTTGGAAATTTTTTCATAGTCTTATAAAGATTTAATTTTTTCTTGGATAATCTTAAAAATCCAATGTCTTTGGTTTTTATAAGAAAATATATTTTAAATAACTCTTTAAAATTAAGTGATAGAAATAAATATAATTAAAGAAATTAATATTTTTTATTTTGATTTCTCCATTAATTTCTTGAAGAGAGAAATTCAAATCAACCATAATGAAAAACTCAGACTTTAGATTGATCTTCAATATCAACCATTGTTTACTGTGATGTGGATTCTCCTCGTCAATGTAAGAAAAGAATGTGGAAGGAATAATCGAAATTTGAATGGAAACTAACATTACGAGGGAGACTGAGAGGGCACCAAACTTTGATGATGCTAAAAACATCATTGGTGGGGGATAAAAACAAAAATGTTATCATCATTCTCATTATATTTAATGTTTATATGTGTAAGGAAGAAAAGGTCCACATCCAAGACTATATTTTGGGAAAAGTAAAACAAAATTCATTATTTTCTTACAATTAAACGATTCACTTTGATAGAATCATTAATATGTCGATAATATCCAAGTAATTTATACAATTTGAATTGGGCTAATATAACATCCCTACATTAATGATCGGACCAGAAAATTGTATAAAATTTTGGCATTGTTGAAAGTATAAAAAATGACACATATCTTTTGACATGTGTAATTTTTAAGTAGCATTGGCAGTATTTTTTGAAGGTACACAACTGACCTCTCTGTTTTATATGTCTAATATTTAGAGACATAGCATCATTTCACGGTATACAAAATGATGCTAATTGTACAACCATGTCATATATGTATATACACATACAAGGTTTGTGCAGTGTATCATGATCTTGCAAATTGTAGTTGATGAGGTACAATTTGTAATTGATGAGGTACACTATTCATTTTACTTTGAGGGTTTATGAGATAAGTACTCGAATGTTGAATGGTAATTCTTAACAACCATGCACTAAGCCAAGCATTGGCAGCTTAGTGCATGGCACCATGACATATGAGAGATGTCAGAGAGTATTTATAGTCATATAATCATACATATCTATACGTTTTCCAGTAGCTTCATCGCTCCAACTTCTGGTAGCTCCACAATTTAGTGCAATTAATGCACGTTGTGCATTTCCAGTCATTTTAATTAATGCATTCACTGCGCTTTGATGTCGTGAATACAAGGTGGATTAGAGATATACAATCTAAGTTATACATTTCATGCATTAATGCAATACTCATTTGAATTTTGAAAATGCCCACTGAAATTCCGATCAAATAGAGAAGCATCTCGGTTTGGGTCGTGATATACCAGTGAAGAAACAATGCTCCATCTTCTTTGTGGTGGTAAGAAATATGGATGACAGTAGCAAGATGGAAATGGTAATAGAAATGTGGGAGAAATTAAACTGAGACTTTTTAATGCAAATTTTAGCAAGATTTCCTATGAAAAGCATTATTAGGTTTCACAGAGTGAGAACAAGTTGGAAAGAGATGCTTGACTCCTCGAGTTTAGAAAATTAATGTCCACCATAGCAGAAACTTTATCCTTTTTAGTCAAGGAAAAAATTATCGTATACCGATTTATCTCAACCGTCATTGGTGAAAAGAGAAAGTTTGTCTCCATATGGTTTTCACCAATGACGGTTTCTATGTTATTACATTATCATATGTTGAGAACTATGTTTCCATTTTACAATATCATATAACCTATATCATTTAAGTATCTATGTTATTACCTTATTATATGTTAAAAACTGTGTTTTCATTTTTCAAATTTTAATTAATTATTTGAGTCAAATATATCAAGTTTTTTCATTTCATATTATTAGAAATAGTTAACCTTCATATCATATCTAAAGGTTTTTGAAATAAATAATAATACTTTTAATACAATTTTTAAAATAATTAATATTATTTATATAAAAATTATTACATTAATTACCTTTAATTTTATTTTTAATTAAACATTTACTATATAAATTGCAAAAATATAAAATTTTATATATACTAGCTTATGTAAAATTATTCAAAAAGAACTTTTCTGTAAACAATTACAACTTATTACATTAATATGGATATATAAAATCGATATGTTTTCTACTGATGTTAGGATAGCTTAATATTCAAAATTATAGCATTTTGATTTTTTTTATAATTTAATATTGAAGATTATAGCATTTTAATATTTTTTTTTTCATTTTGTTTAATTAAACAAAAATGTGAACCATGTGACGGTGATGATGATGAAATACCTTAATAAGGGATTAATTGCAGGGAAAATTTATTATAAAGTAGTAGAGATCCATTTTAATTACAGATTTAGCAAACATCTAGAGAGATCAAATGCCTCTTTTTTTCAGAGTTCAGAAAACATTTGTATGGTTTGGTCCCCCTTACTTCTTGAAAAATCCGTGGTTGTATATATCATTGTTTAAATTTCATTTTTGAATGTATAAATAAATTCATATCAATTAAATAAGTTTGAAAAGAGCATCATATCTCTCTAGTTATATTCATCTCCGAGTCTTGATCATCCAGCGTCTTCTGGACCTCAAAATGGACAAACAATTCTCTAAAAATCTAAAATAACCATATAAAGCTTTATATTAAACTAACAATGCTACAATTTTATCCTTTTCAGCACACTCAAAATTGGGAATGTTTTTGAGTTTGGGGAAAATTGAGCATTGGCATCTAAAATCTGTTGGAACATGGATTGTCTTTATTCAGCTGAGAGTCCATTGTAATTGAAAATGAGGGTGGAATCTATGAATTCCTCTGGGTTAGGGGATTAGGGTAAATTAATGTGTTTTGAATCAATTATGGGGTGACTTCTAGAATTTTCTCCCTAGTCAATGAAATGCATCAATTATCTTCTTTGACGTATGTGACCATGATCCAGGACACAAATTCAGGAAATGGGTAGACAATTGTGGCAATGAGATAATACAACCCTAACCCGAAAACTCAGAATGGGTTGCCATTCCTTAAGTAGTTTTTGTATAAGTAAAAATGAAGGTTGGCGAGGTGTAGAGAAAAAAAGGGGTCATGAATCTCTGCCTCCGTGTCCATAAGTAGTTCTGTGTGGCCTAAGGGTTTTGACTCTTGGGTTTTGGGGGGTTTAGGTGCATTTTTCTTCATTTTAATCATGATAATGACACTGCAACGACACAAGGACTACGGGTTACCTGGTGACTGGAGGTTTCTAGACATTGTGGGTGTAAGGAGGGTCATGTACTAGTCGACGGTTGGGCGAATGATTTTTTCATATAGGCAAAACAATAAAATTTGACAAAGTTGAATTGGAATTGTTGATTTACGGAGGGGTGTGGGTGAGAAAAATGAGGAGGTGGCGTGGAAGGGACACGTGGCATGGTCGAATTGGACAAGAAGTAGGGAGGAGGGAATAGCCTTTGAAATTTCATGCTCGCCTACCATGGTCGCTTGAGGATTGGTCCCAAATACTAACGTAACTACTGCAATGACACAACGGGTGGAAGGTCTATTTACAACCCTCCAGCGGGATGCATGGATGGGTTTGGGAATGGGGCCTGACCCCCTAGAATCAATTGTAGTCGTAGATTTTGTGTGCTTCCTTTTTTACCTTTGAATTTTGGGGGGGGATTACGCTGGATTAAAAGACATGTTTGTCACCCAGCCAGAGCCTTGTCAGGATAGGGCCACTCTAGAATGAAAAATGATCTACCTGAAAGATGTCTTCTCTTCATCCCTTCGGTGTAAAACATGGGGGGATGCTGACATCCCATTATTTTTTCTCATTTCTCATTTTTTATTTTTTTTGTTCCTTTTTTAATATTTTTTCTATTTTTATAAAACCTTCAAGCATTCCCTATATACATAAATAAACCTCCTCTGCAACATGAATAATAGAATTGTAATACCCTCTTCACACATTTACCTAATATAACTGGTCCCCCAGGGTAAATGTGAAAGAGTTACTATGATATGATTCAACTCCCCAAGTATAGTTAAGGAAGTGGAATCGACAAAAAAAACCAAACTAACATTCCTTGGTAGCTTGAGGACCCCCAAGGGATAACCAACCATTCCAGGTGCAAAAACCCTAAGTTAAGCTACTTATGACTAAGCTAGACCCCCATTCACTCCCATAACAAGCCCTCCATGCGACTAAAACCCTCCATTTTCATGCACAAAGAGGGAATCCATGCGACTGCATACTTTTTCAGCTAGTTATGTGTCAACGACCCTGAATTTTGAGCCGCTTTTTCAGGGCTAGGACTCAGGCCTCTGCCCAAAAATTGATGAAATTAATAGAAATGATAAAAACAAGAAGACAAGGCCTCTAATGCTAAAATTGACCAAGGACCTGACCTGACAGGACACTAGCCATGATGGAAATTTTGCCAAACACATCATGAAAATGTAATCTTTGGGTCATATAAACACATCTGAGCATATGGAATTCATACTTATATGAGAATATTCAAGAAGGTTTGAAGCCCTCTCACAATAGCTGCAATATCATCTATTAGGTCATGATGAGAGTCACAATTCAAGTGTGTCATAAACCATGTTTATAATCATCATATAACCAATAGATAAAAAATGATATAACAACCATTAGAATCACATAATAACGGGCACATTCACACATAATACACAAGAGGAAAAGAGATATTATTAACATATGAAAAATGAAACCAGATCAGAGAATTCCACATACCACCTGACCATAGATTGGGCTGAACCAAATCCTTCTTTCAACCAATCACCCTCGTGCCATATTCCAAGCATGAATATGTGACTTACCACAAAACATACATGAATTCCTTAGGATTTAACATAATCCCACCATATTTCGTTCAAGGATTCCCAGGCCCAAGCCCTAAACTATACAACCAGTCTTTACCATATATCCTGCCAAGGGATTCCTAGGCCCAAACAAACACTAGTAAAAAATGATGAAATTAGTGACTAGGTGACTAAAAACATTAGTCACCACAATTATTTCAAGTGAATTATTACTAAATTTGAGCAATTTTAAGTGACCAAACTAAAAATGACTAACTTAAACGACTAATTTAGTTTAGGGATAAAATATATGACTAGATAATGAGAGTGAAATTTTTTTTTTTTAATGTAAACAACACTATGAAGTCGATAATAAATATATGACCAAATAATAAGTACAAAAAGTATATGAATTAGTCATTTGTGTTATTAAATTTTAATT
Source organism: Pinus albicaulis (assembly GCA_034641835.2). NCBI lineage: Eukaryota > Viridiplantae > Streptophyta > Pinopsida > Pinales > Pinaceae > Pinus > Pinus albicaulis. The sequence goes on along the minus strand of CM076574.1, from coordinate 670,235,940 downwards.
GTGTCACTCTAGAAATGAAAAATTTTGATTTTGATTTGAAGTGTGAGTTGGCCAAATATTATTGCTTGCAGTGTATTTTGGTGGCCCAATGGGAAGCTACCACATGGCCCAACTGAAGGTTCCCACGTGGTGCCTCCACATTGGCGAACATACTCAGGAGACACTTTTCCCCATTGTGAATACATGTTAAAAATAATTTAATCACAAATTAATTATGAATATATTTTTACATGTTTTTTGCTTTGATATAAAATTCATGTTTAAAAATATCTTCAATGAAATTTATGTTTAAAAATGTAATCATAATATTATTCATTTAAAAGAAAAGTGAAAAACTTATAGAAAACTTATACAAGCTGCATTATATATCTTAAAAATAATTTAAAAGATAAATTAATTTATTTTTTCATACATGTTTAAAACACAAAGTACAACTTAAATATTTTAACAGAAATATAGCTTAAATTTTTTAACACAAATTAAAGTGGTTAAAGTGGTGGAGGGAAAAATAAAACACAACCCAATATGATGGAAGGGATAAATAAATAAAAAAGGCTAAAGAAAATAGAAAAGTGGTATCTAAGCTTTAAAAAAGAGAGGGAATAGTGGTATCTTGCCATACATTTGGAAACCAACACCGAGTCTGAAAGAAACCAAACAAAGAGAAAATTCCACGAGGCCATTTTCTTTGTATTTGGTTTTTATACGATTCAATAGAGGGAGAAGTGGTATTTTTCCATGCATTTGGAAACCAACACAGAGTCTGAAAGAAATCAAGAGAATTCCACAAGGGCCATTTTCTCTGTCTTCAGTTTTTATGTGATTGAATTTGTTGAGGTTTTGGTGGTTTTCTATCCTGGTTGTTCTGGGAGTTTGAGTTTTGTAGAGGAGTTCGTTAGCATCAATTTGTCTGAGAGGTTTTGGGTGTTTTATTTTCTGGTTGTCCTATGAGTTTGAGTTTAGTAGAGGAGTCTGGTAGCAACAATTTGGTGGAGATTATGCAGCAGAAAGATGACATCGATTTGGTGGAGATTCTGTAGTAGAACGATGACAAAAATTTGGTGGAGATTCTGCACCAGAATTATGGCAACAATTTGGTGGAGATTCTGCTGCAGGACGATGGATTGGCGAATATGTTTACAGCCTCAAGAAACTTTGGTTCAAGAGGGTTTGAAGGGCTTGGCCTAGCTTCTCACAGAGGGAATACCTGCAACAGAATACCTGTGTAATAGAAAATTCACAAAAACGTTTGAGGCCTTCTAAAAGGTATTGATCTGCATCCCTCAAAGATCTTGTGCAATATATGTTGTCACCTCTATTGTACCTGTGTAAATAAATATGAAACCAGTAACCCCTTAGAATCATCACTACATTAAAACATATCAAGTTCTAACATGTTATAGTTTCTTCCAAATTCAGTATGCACGCTTTATAATAGCAATAAGTCTTTATTTATTGTGCGACACAACAAAGAAAAAATAAGAACTACCTCATCACTAGTTTAGCCAAGGCTCTTTCTAATAATCGTCTCTTACCAAAGCATAAAACTGGCCAGCCTGAAATTTTCTTCTTAAATTGATTTCCGAGTGTGTGATCATCCCTTGCAGCAAATATTGAATTTTCTCTTGCATTGCTTGCACCAGATGGAGAAGAAGGCACTATGCAATGTGACGTTTTGCTATCCAAAATACCTTTTTGTGAAGATAATATCCTAGACAATTTTTTTATATATCACAATTTCTTAAAGGGTGGAGACTTCTTATAGACATGCTTGAACCTTGGAACGATTCTCTGCTCTTTGGATTCCATCTCTTCCATCAGTTATGGGAAATTTATTTCTTTATTTTCCTTATCAAGGTATTGGGTCTCAGAAAATATGGAAGAAAAAAATAGTTGTGAATAATGTTCCATGGAAATAATATGTATAATAAAAACCAAAAATACAAAGAGTCGTTGAGTCACCCCTACCTTTCAATATGTTTCTCATTGTTGTGTTAAACCTGTGCATATATATTTGTAGAATAAATGCATCATCCATTTGTGAATTTATTGATTATCTAGATTCTATATATTCACACAAGTGGAAACAAATGTCAAGACAAAACCTCCTATGCATTCACCCTAGTGGAACAAATTTTAAAGACAAAATGCTTTCACGATGTATCCATGTTAAATCTCATAAACTATTCAGAAAATTAATCCCATTACATCTAAAACTTGTACATGCAACCTAACATATAATGATATTTTTCAGAGAAAGAAAAAAATTGAAATCACAGGTGAAGTAAACAATTTAGAAAGTATAGGATTCTTGTAAAATACAGTAATAAGGCGGTTTTCAATGGAAGATTATTTGATACATGATGTCCTCATCATACTACAAAGAACACAGGGCTTCGATGCCTCTCAATAAACTAGAAAAACCACAAAACATTTTAGCTACATGCAAAAGATATAATAAATCTCAACAGGTTAGATGGTAAACCCAATGTAGAAAATTAGTGCAAGAATTATCAAACACCTACTCTGTATAGGTAGACACAAAAGAAATTAATACAAGAAAATGTTTTGTTCATGAGAAGCAACATGACTAAAGGTAAATCCAATATCAATGCTATATCGAACTCAAAGTTTCAAACCTTAAAAGATAAATTTGTGAAGCACAATTGGAAGAGTTTGATGGTTCTCTTGATAAATAAAATTTCTTCAGAAAGTCAAACAAGGACCTTATCTGTCTCAAGACCATACATGGACGACATCCCTAGATCTTAAGGAGCATCACTGGTCGAGAGAAACTACAGACAAGTCCTGATGGACAATGCACTTATACCTAAATTTCACCCCCCTCAATATGGAAGTTTAAACTTTTACAACTTGAAATTTTAGGATGGTAACAACTTTACGTGCCATGCTTTCAACTTCTATTCATTTTTAGATTTGATTACCTCTATTGGTACTATATTAGACTGTTATCTCCTCCATTTTGAAGTAAAAATCCCATTTAACTTTCCTACACAATCTCACCTCCCATATTGCTATCACCCTCTTTCTTTCGAGGTAGAATTAAGTCGAATTTATGTTGGCATATATCAAACTGAACCTGTCAAATTTTACACCCTTTGTCTAAATTATTCTAGAAGCTAGTCAAATAAAAATATCCTTTATTAGTTTGTTGCTTTATTTCACAAATTATGGGGGTAACCTCCAACATACTTGCACATATCTTTTAGAATTAAATCTTCAAACTAAAATACCTATAGTCCCTGCAATAATCTGTGGTTCTGGTTCTGTACTAGGTGGTTAATACCAAAATTGTGATCTTAGGCTCAATATAGCCTAGGGACATTTTTAATATCCTTTAGGTAGATTGGATCTTCTTTAGTTTTTGTCCTGTTGTATTGTGTTTTTTCTTGTATTGATATAAGTATCATTTCTCCCTCCTATTAACAAAATAAAAAATACCTTCTTGAGCCAGTTTCGCATTTCTATTTATTTTCATTTATGTCCAATTTTGAATTTTAACTCACAAAAAATTAAAATTCACTAGTACCAAAGGAGAAAATGTCTTGTACTATGACAAGTTCATTTATCAATCTCTACAACAGCTCCAGATTATCAGTTATGGCATACTTATGTATGTAGTGATTATTATGCTAGTACTTATAACTTTTTTATGCTTATGAAGGCCAGAATACCAGCATATGCATATACAGGTTAGTTTCATTTTTATTTGTTGGGAATGAATCTATATATCTCTTTCAGACTCATAAAGAAGGAAATCCCAAGAAGTACACACAAAAAATGTTAATTTTTGAAAATTAGGTCCAAACTCCATGTTTCATTACTCATATGATGATGGTAATATCTTTGTTGGATTCCTCTTTCAGAGAGGTGCAAGATTGATCTAAATACCATCTTGATTGGATGAGTAGAACATTTATTTTGAATTTATTTTCCACATGTGAAAGGTCGGACAGATTTGTAATGTAGGCTCACATGCCTCATAGATGTGTCACACACCCTAATAGATGTGTCACACACCCTCATTGATGGATATAAATTGGAGAGGCTTGGAGGTAATTTTATCATCTTCTCATCTCACATTCTCTCATTGTGATCTGATTTGTTCGATAGCCTTTGGAGGCCTTTTTTCCCCTCACAATTGTGGAGAAGAAGTCTGAAATTTGCGGATTTGTTTAGGGAACTTTTGCAGCACCATTGACTAGCATTGACCATGGTCAACCCTTGGTCGTTTGACCTCAAAACTCTGTAGAAAATCCAATTTTAGGAGGCCATACAACTATGCACTAAAATCGAGTAATTATGGGCTGTTTGCCAAAAGCCCTAGTTTTTTGCGTTAACTTTTCTGCGCTGCATGTATGAATTTTCTTCAGTTGAAAATGCATCTAGATATGGGTACAATGAAAAGTTACAAACGACTGCAATGACTACTATTTCATTCTCCTTATCATTTCATCTTTAGACTCTACGGTTTTGAAGAGTAACTCAAACCATTCTGCAACACTCTTTCCTGCTGATTGTGTTGTAGGGAGCAAAATCATCAAGCAAGTTGAGGAGTCTAGATCATCTTTCTAAACTCTGAGCACCTAGGACACCAATTAAGCCACATATTTCTGAGCCTATAGACTGGGAACATGCACCGAAACTTACTCAGATACCCAATAACTTTGTTCAAATGCTGAGAATTCATTGGCAACAGACATCTTACAAGCCTTTTTTTTCCTTTTAAGAACTTACTTGAGCCATGAATGAACTTTTTTTCATGTTCTGTTTTATTTGAATCTTTTTAATTTTCATTCCTTTCTAATCTCATATCAAATTCCATATTCTCATTCAAATGTGCTACTTGATCTCTTAGTGAACTTGTAAAGCCTTCCTCAATGTATATTTGTGTTTGGCCCAAAACTGTTCCTTACCAATCCTGCCTTTGATTAACTCCATTCCTCTTAGCTTGTGGTTCCTCTCCACTCGAGATGAAGTTGGACACATTATGATTTATGTATTCTACTACCAAAGCCTTATTTTTATAATTGTATTCACACTCGGAAACTTGCTCTTCTGCACTAGCAGCCCTTGTAAAGCCTCCAGCCTTGAGCACAATATTTACAAGCTTTGGAGCTTCAGGGTGCTCAAGGTCAATTACCTAGGGGTGTTAGCCAGCGCTTTAACCATTCCTGCATTAATATTTGTAAAATTCCCCATCGTTGAGAAGCTCTACATGCTTTCCAGCTAAGTTGGCTTGTTGTTTTTAATGAATTTCGCTCTGTTTTAGAGGGATTTTATTTTTGTTTACTCACTGCCCAAAATAAATATCCTTCCACCAAAATATTCATCCACCATCTGTCAAACTATCTCCAAAAAATAATCCTCAATGTTGGACTTCCAGGCATATCATGAAAGTCGTCATTTTTTCTCATTAAGATCACAACAATTAAATATTATTAAGTTGAATTGTAGTTGATTGAAGCATGGAATTTGATGACAAAAGTACTTTTCCCAATGGTCTAAATGCTGGATATTTCCTTGCTTCAAAACCAGTGCATGAACTAAAGCTATGTAATACTTTCGCATACAAGAAACTGCCAAATATTCATTCCCTATAACTGTTGTTTTGCTGTTTTATCTACAAGAAACTACCAACTTTCCTGATCACGATTTCTCCATAAATTTGTTGGTTCTTCTCATAGTTGTACATTGGTATCTGTAAGTTTTAACTGTTGTTTCCAGAATTAATATGCGACATAATTTTTTTTCATAGCTTAACTTTCTAACATCTTCTATGCTAACACTCTTTGTGCTAAAACATAACCTCAAGAATAGACTCGTGAGTATCTCTGAGGGAAATTTTTTAGAAACTATATCTCCCATGCTTTATTTGGATAAGAAGATCAATTTAATTCTTAAATCCATGCATACAAAAAGTATGTGAAGCATTGACTTAGTGTCTATGCACATTGACTTAGCATGGTAGTCCTGCTTCTAAGGTGACTTGGTCATGTACATGTGGCCATCACTAGTTATCGGTTTGAATTCTCATGCCACTTTGGTAAGGTTGACCTCAACCTTTAAATTTTCAAACCAACATGTGAAAGTCAAAATGCCCACCAGTAGAGAATGAAAAGGAAAACTAGTATTTACTTGGTCTTCCAATATTTAGCTACCTCATATTGAAGGGGAAAACTCATGTTCCTGCTCGACATTGACTTGAATCCTTGCTTTCTCTTACATGGATAGCTTCCATGCAACGACATTCATACTTCATTGGATTATTCAGACACAAAAATGGTTTTCCTGAATATAGATTCAAAAATAAGATCATAAAATATTTTTGAAACCATTGATAACTTCCCAAAAAGAACCCCCAAAAGAAAACAATCTTGAACCTGAGAAATTATCCACCACCAAAATAGCCAACCAGAGATAACAACTCCTAAGCCAGACTAACATCTAAGTGCAGTATATGTATCAACAAGAGAAACATGTTAATATTCTAACAGTTGAATTTACAGCCCTGAGTGATTACATTGAAACCAGACACTGTGACACCTATTCAAGATAGTTGTGTGCCTCTTTTTTAGTAATTTGGTGGACAACATCCCACCAAAATATTTAGAATACGATGCAGTCTACTACCCACCTAATTCAATTCAAGGAATTGGTGTGCCCCCCACCCAATCAGTAAATTAAGGTGGTGTGATTTTTGAGGAAAGTAATTCGAGTGTGTTGACCTAAACATTCTAGTGATCTATCAAGTAACCTATCAAAAGTAACTATTTCAACAAGCACTGTTAGAGGCCTCTTCAACATCAATGAAGTCATTAGGTCAAGCTGGAAAACCAACTATGGGTGTCTGGAAAGAGAATGTTTATCAGGGACTACAAAACATGAAGGATATATATTATCTAGAGAGAAAATAATTATTTACAAAGCTTTCAGAAAAATGTCAACAACCCATGCAACCTGCTTAAGCTTTTTAATGCAAGAACAAGATGTTTCAGTTTCATTCAACATCTAAAAACTCTTCACCTTCCCCTTGCTTGTCTTAACAACACTCTCATATGTATCCTTTAAGCTAGAACCTATTATGTGGTACAATCTTCTAACAGTGACAATTCCAAATTTTCTCTTGTGAGAACTATTGTGAAAATTTACCTTTTCAATAATGGAATTGTTATCCTTGAGTGTTACCAAGCTATTTTGATGGTGACTGCATTTCCATTATTCCTGGAAGACATATGAAAAAAATCCAATACTACATAAGTATGCCCCTCAAAGGATCTATTTTATGTTTTGCATGTAAATGCATCATTATCAACAATATACAAAGTGAATTTCATTATTTAATTCTTGGAGATGGGGAATTTCAGATGTTTCTTGAATACCATTTGTAAACCTTCTTGTATTTTTTTCATGACCAGAACTTTCCAATATGTGCAATTGGTTTGCAGTCTCACCTAGAAACCACTAAATCTTTATTTTGATATTCTGAAGTGATAACAATTATTCATCACGAATAGATATGTCTTGCATTTGTAGCTTTAAGAATGAATGCTTTGTTGGGTTGTGTATTGTGTAGGGATTGGAATTTAACCACCAGAGATTTTGAGGATTATTTTGAATACCTCATTTGCAGGAAAAAATAGAATACCAACTTTGGTCCCGTCCATCTGGTTTCCCAAAAAATGATTTTTTTTCAATAAATAATTTCTCATATTCCATGATCTTATCTATCTTTTACTTCAACCCAAGCACTTACCCTATAGAATCAGGTGAGTTTTATTCACAAGTTGCTAACAGAATTAATAGATGAGATTTTAGATGATATTGTGATTTATTGTGAAAATTAGAGTTGTATTAAACTCTTTGAGTATCAATTGTTTCATGATTGACCCAAACATAGTGAGATCAACTACCACTTTAAAGATAGTGTTCAGAGGAGAGTTGAGCTTTTGAAATAGATTCCAACAGATCAACAAATTGATAATATCTTGACTAAGCAACTAAAAGGGAAATTCATTATGTTCAAAGAGAAACTTGGTGTGCTGGAGAACACTTTTGTCAGTTCATAGTTCTGTTGTTTGTTTAGTTTCATGTAGGAATTGTATAATAATGCAGAATCTGTTTACCATGAAAATTTCGTCAACAGGCTTAATAATATTTGGTGATTATGGGGTATTGATGTTGATACTTGTGGTATTATCAATTTAGCATAGAATTTCCCTCATCGAAACAAAGCAGGCTAGGGCAAATGTACCCTCCCTGATGTATAGACAGAATCCCCTAGCAGGGGGTGCAATAGGTATGGCATTATCCAAACTTTAGAATTCCTAGCTTATGGTGGGACTGGGGTAGCTTAGGATGGAGAATTTAATTTTAGCAATCATATCATAACCCCACCTCATGGAGTATATTCCGAGAGGGGTAGCTATCATTGGCTAGGAGGAGGTTAGTCCTGATTCAATAGAATAGTAATTTAATGATAGTATGATGTCTTGTGAGTTGTCTTGTGCAATGTAATGCTTTATGGAAAAATGGCTATGGTTAAATCATGGAAAAAATATTCCTTTTATGCATGTTGTATTTAGTTGGTTATTACTGTGGTTGTTATCATAGAATAGTTGTAGAAGCTACCTTCTAAAAAATTGGTGCCAAGAATATCACAAGTTAAGAAAGGTTTAGTGTTAGGAGACATGATCAGAACAGTTAACATAATATACTAGCTTTCATGATGTGAGAAGTAAAACTTCTTGTATGCATTCTTGTTGAGCCAAGGGAGAGACAGACACATAGTAGTCTCATATTCAAGGTGCAAATGAGTCTTGAGAGTAGAGAATGCATCTTGATGTCTTTTTTTAAATATCTTAGTTGTGGTTGAGCCATTGTGTAGTCGATGTCTGGTGTCTCTTGTGTTTTTAGTTACATGTTACTTTACTTTTTAGATGTCATATTCTCTTCAAGACCTTTCTTATGATTGTTTTTGGGACTCAATTTGCGTTAGGCACAATAATCATTACTACTGTTTGTTTGGGGCCTAAGAGGATTCTCCTTTGGGACCATCTTAACAAGCATTGAGGCCTAATAAGTTGTATTGACTTTGATTTTTTAAGTTCTTACCATGAACCTTGTTTTCCCTCATTTAGGAATTCCTCAATTTTTGCATTAAGGTGGTTTTTGAAACTTACTCCATCCATATTAGTATCATTATGCAGTGAAAATTTTTTTCATGCTAACTTTGCTTTCAGTTACCCATTATGAGGAATTTTAAAGTGTCCGCACTTATTTTTTATTAATGTTAAAAGCTAATCGACATTGAATTATATGGCTTACTACATTACAAGTTTATTCCAGTTGACTTGTAATGTTGAAAAATTCATTTTGTCATTTTCAATTTTTTAACATTGATTGTAGAGTAAATAAGTTGAAAAGTCAAACTTATTTTTTTAGCACATTTTGAAATTTAATTCTTTCTATAGGCTTGAAAATCTGGATATAATGATGAAACATGGATTCAATGTGTGGAAAGTCCATAATCAACTTTTGGAAGCATTTTTAGCGAGGTTGGTGGCACAAATAATTTTTATATTCTATTAAATTAAGTATTTATCATTTGATCTATGATGAAATGTAGGACAAGATGTTTGCCTTTGTGATTTTTATAATGAAGATGTAAATGTCACATTCATGGATAGAATGTGTGGGATCTGATAGAAAATGTTTACTTTGGACGTATCCCTCTTTTGCTAGAAAAATATAGTTCCTCACTCGCCTTCCTATTAGGTGTTCCGAGTGAGGATGTTGGTTCCTTGTCATTCCCCTATGGATTTACCCTCTCTTGCCTATGTTTTCAGATGGAATATGGTAGTAACTACCAACTGAAATCTGTGTTCATAACCCCAAGGGACTCCAGGATATTTTATCTTGAGACCTATGAACTTTTACACAAGAGAATCAATCAATTGAGCTAACTGGGCTCACTACAAGTGTCTTTCGTTTCCCAAGAAAAACTTTGTGGGATCCCCCTCTTTTTGGTATATCTCGATGGAGGGTGGCTCACCCACCAACCACAATAGTGGCTGGTAATCCTACTAGAATCAACCAGACTTGAAACTTTAGTCAGATTAAAATTGGGGATATTGTGGTGAACTCTTCCTTGAAACAGTCCATTTGAACCAATTGAACCAATCCACTGGTCTCATACTAGAGTTATCCTATGTCTATGAGGGATCAAATTTTTTTACATAGCATTGATATTAAACTGTGGAAATGATATTTTCCACAAGAGTCTTTTGCCACTTTTATATATTCTTGTTCAAAGGAATAAATTTTTCTACCTAAATTGAACCAGGATAACTCTTTTGTAAGTAATATAATGTTCATTCAATATGCATAATAAATGAGGAGGGAGTGTTTCCGAGTGTTTATAGTGAAGAAGAAAGAAGAAAAATAGGTTCCAAAGTGGCATGATAGCAAAAATCTTGCATCTGTAAATTTGTCTATATTTAGTTGCAATGAAAGTCTCTTTACATGAACAAATCAACCAATTTTTTTCTGATAATGAAGAGGTTGAGTGTGGTATTGAGGCAAGAGGAGAACATGATGTTGATACAGATGATGAGGGGGAAGAGAGTCCTCAAAGATTGACTGAGGATCGTGAGAATGCTTATGAAGCCAATGATTTTCATGATGATAATGCCAAATATAGCTCATGTAGTAGTGATATAATATTTGAGAGGCCAATCGTAGACGAGGATTGCTAATGTTCAAATTATAAGGGACAATGTCTCCCTAGTGCTGAGGGGAGGGTTGCGAACAATGCCTGATTTACTCTTGATACTCAAAGAAATAAAAGTGTGTTCTACATGCAAAACTTGTTTTCTTAAAGCTACTACAGTGGCTTACAAAACATATACAGTTGATCCCTAGCGAAGGACACGAATTGTACCATGTCGCAAATCAAGTGCTTGTGTTCCATAATAATCAAACCCAATTCTTGGAGCAGTAATGACTCTAGGTCCCTTTGCCAAAGAGATCCCAATCATCATTATTTTAACATGAAAACAAATTATTTCCCTTAAAGAGACGTGGGTGCCACATACTCAAAGTATGATCCCATACTAATGAATACAACAAGGGAATATCTTGAAAAATAGCTTCACCTACAGGCTTTCTACTGCCAAGAAAAATGCCCAGAATAGACCTTTACCTACTAGAACAAGTCTCTTTACCAACTTCCATTCACTTCTTAGTGAAGAGCTACTCAAACATATTTAACAATCACAAATAATGATTTACACTCTAGAATATGTACAATAAATTTAGAGATTGTCTAGAACATACTATTACAAAATGAATCTAGAGTGAGGACAATTGTCTATCATGAGTCATGGCTACTCAGAGATGGCGGTGATGCAGCTCAATATTATGGATAGAGTGCTCTATAGAACTGGGGAGGTTGAAAGTGTTAGTTTTACGTGTTGTTGCATATGTGTTCTCCCACAAAAGAGGTGCAACAATGATGAACAAATTTGCACCAACAAATCTGTAGCAGCCTCAGATTCTATGCAGCATTGGGTTGATGCGAGGTTGAGGCAGCACAATTAGAATTTTATTTTCTAGTTTAGGAAGGAGCTCACTATTTTGTATTTAGCAGGTGTTTTTTAAATATTTTTTAGGGCATAGTTTCTAAGTTTAGACAAAGATCATGAGCTAGAGGATGTTCCAAATTTATCTAGGTGCTGGTTCCTAGGAAAATTTATCATGTATTCCTGGGCACACCTTTTTAGGTAGCCAATTGTAAGGATTTATGTTCCTAGTCTCAGTGCACCACAAGGATGGTCTATTTTTGTAATTCCTTAGCATTTTATTCTTCTATAAAAGAAAGACAGGGTAATGGTTTTGTTTATTTAGTTTTGAGCTATTGATTTGTAATCATATTTCTCTTCCCATCAATTAATATATGAGCAATTGTGTGCAGCTAATTCTATATGCTATTTGTAATTTCCAGAGCTATAATTATTCAAATTTAGTACATTACAATGTGCTATTCCGAAGCTTGTTATTTGTGCTACACCATTTTTTTGGTCATCTAACCCATTATCCTTAGATGAACCCAAGTACACCATGTAAGACCAATTTTACCCTAAGTAAAATTGCTTTCACCATATAAAGTAACATTTATCCATATTTCCTAGTCATATTTAACCCAAAACAAGGAAATGGATTAAATAAATCATTATTTATTTAATTATTTCCTAGGAATAAGTTATTCAAATCATTATTTAATAATATTCCTAGTTAAATTTGACTAAATCATTTATAAATAATTAAACAAATCATTATTTATTTAATTATATTCCCATCATTTCCCTAAAATGATAAATAAATCATTTATTTATTTATTATTTATAAATAAAGGAATTGACCAAGTCAAGAATCCTTTTCCCTCCAACAAATATAGTAAAATATTCCTAAAGGGTGCTTCTAGAATTCAATTAATAATATTTTATTCACGCACTGAGTTCTAGGCCGCCCCCATATTTTGTTATAAATAGGAGGGTTTTCCCCATTCATTAGTCACCTTCATTGCATTAGATCACTCTGGATCTACTCTTGGCCACCATTTTCCATTTTGCTTTATGAACTCCCATTGAGTTCCATGTTTGTTTTTCTACACCAATAAGAGAGGAATTTTAGATCTGAAACACTGAGGACTTCCAAGAACCCATCCCGCTGAGGAGAACCGGAAAACACCTTTCTTTTTTTCCTCTCAGGTGCCCCATTCTTTAATATAATACAAATCATTCTTTTAAAAACTTTGTTCTTGTATTTTCTATTGGATGCATGGAGCCATATTATATTTTATCTGCTTAATGTCTTTTTTTGCTTAGATCTGAATTTGTGCAACAAACTTAAGGATATTTTGCAGCCATAATCAATGTTAGGGCTATTTGTTATGCGTAGCTAAAGTGATCTTTTACGACGAAAGATTCATACTAACAATTTGTGTTTTTCAGACTTACGTGTTTATATATTTAGGAATGTATTTCATGCTACATGGATAGGAGGTCAAGTTCTCAGTTTCCTAGTGGTTAGGGTTTCATTTTGGGAGTGCATATTTGCATACCATGTTCTGAAAATTTAACAGGGTATCAAATCGTATTTTTTGAGATTTTCCAATCTGTATATGGAATGGAATACTAACTGTGAGAGGGAGTTGTTGGAGGTTCTCAGTGTCTCTAATGCCCCAAATTCAACAATTGAAGCTAAGTTGTACTTGAGATAGTTTTTGGTGCTTGTGAGAAGGTTGTGGGTGAGATGCTTGTGAGATACAGTGAATTAAACATGTTTTATGACTAGGAGAGTTGATTTTCACCCATGATAGGTTGTTGGTATGATTTTTCCCCCTCTTGGCTGATGTGTTTTGTTGAGGGGTGTTCCATGAGTTACATATATGAATTGTCACTAGTCTTGGTCTCGGAGTGTGACTATCTAGTGTGTGCATCCAACTTTACACCTTGGAAGTGCATTCTACAGATGCTATTAGAGGAGGTTGATCTGTGGTGTTTTATGGAGGTTAAGGTTACAACTCTTGCTAACCCTATGCAATTGGGTTAATACACTAAGAAGATGACCAAACTGAAGATTTCTTGATTTTTTGAAAGATAATTTGATCGTCACATTTTGAATAACTCAGTTCCATATGATGCCTTGATCACTCTATATGATAGTGTGAAATTGTATTGTTTCCTAGCAATTGATTCCAAACTTGTAGCTCTTTCCAAAATCCCCTAGGGTTATATTTTGATTTCATTGGCAACATTTTTTTTTTTTTTTTGAAAATTCATTCTCTTTTGGCTTTACTAACAACATTGCAAAGTTTTCAATGCTGTGGTATTTTTAGTAGGGTGCCCTTTCCTTGTTACAGTTCTCATCCAACCATGGGTTCACTGGAATAATATTAGAGAAATTATTGGAGTTAAAATCATCATCTACATAACTTATGGGTGAGCTGGATTCTTTTGTTGATGACAACTCTAACCTAGTGAACACGTCAATGGGTGGAGTGGCGGTTGGTGGCTTGATGCTTTGCATCAACCATATTTGATATAGTTGATGCTGTCAAATTTATCTCAAATTGTGATAGACTCAAAAGTTGATTTTATTGTATGGTTAAAGAGGGTATTTTATGTACAAAGAATACATTAGGATGCGAGTTTGAGGACTGGTCTTACTAGAATTTCAAGAAGGAGCCTCTAGAGCACAATTTCACAATGATTTTCTGAGAAATGGTGCTCCAGGGGCTCTTGATATACACTCTGGAAACACTGGTCCATAACCTCACATCCTAATATATTCTTTGTACATAAAATACCCATTTCAACCATACAACAAAATCATCGTTTGAATCTATGACAAATTGTACTATAAAGTTTATATTTACAGATACACATTCAAAAAAACATGCAAAATGTCTACATATTTATGAAGTTTTAAACATTTCATCTTAGTGGCTTAATTATGGACTGTCAACTATTAATACTACACATATAATATTGTTGATATTGTAGTTACAAACTACACACTTAAACTAGAACCAGATAATAGGAAGAGTGAACAATGATTTTATGAAATGAAGTAGGCCATCATGAACAAAAATTTATCTTTAAAAAATAGGTCATAATGACCAAAGAGTCAAGTTTATGAAATAGACCATGTGTCCACTTTCCAAAATAGAGATATTATATTACAAAATAGAAAATGAAAGTCTGAAAATTGAAATATTTAATATCATAATAAAAGAAATGAAAACATGGAATTATTCCAATAAGATAAGATAATTTTGTTAATGTCCAAAAAATGATCAATCTAGTATATACTTTTCCTTCATGTTAGGACTACCACAAGCATACACATGGATGCAGACGTGGAGGTAATTTCAAAGATGAATTTTTGCATGAAGCCCATTGTGTTGTATTCCTTGTGGGGTTGAACATGGCAGTAGGCGGGGGTGGCATTTCAACATGATAATGATCATCAAAAGGTGCAATATCCAATTTTTCCAAGTCCAATTCTCCAACTTCCAATTTTTCCTCCTCTGGATAACTATCCCAATTGTGATAGATGTTTTCTCAATCTTTGTCTCTTATAGTGGGAAAAATACAAGTTGTAATGCACATATACCAAGCTCTCTGCCTAGTATAGATTCAAGGTGTGTTTTGTTGACATTGTATGAAAATGTAAGTGGTCCAACACTTATTTGTGGAAGAAGTGTTCACAACCCATGGAAGCACCCCATTTTTCCAAATGCTGCACCTTTGGAGTAGAAACATCATACATGTTCCTCCACTAGAGTGAATTCATCATCTTCCATTATATATAAATGGATAGGCATAGCCAAATAATCCTTGGGCATTGATGTAGGTACTCAATTGTTGTTGTATGATATCACACTCATTAGTGACAAGCTTGTTTAATGATTTCATTTGACCACTATAAACTTATGGATCCATTTGTAGTTTTCTCTTCACCCTACAAATAGGCATTGATGCTTTCAACCATAATGTAGAATAGTTTTGGTGTAACAACGTATGTTAAAGCATGGACTAGATTATTTCTCTTTTTTAATTTCTTTTTTATTTCTACTCAAATACAGTCATCAAAGTTCACATATCTAGGCTCAACAATGTCCTTAATTTGTCCGAATATTGATATGAATGGAAATATTTGTAATGCTATGCAAAGTATCAATTCTGATATAATAAAGTGTGCAAAGTGTTTTCCATGAATTTGCAGATTAAAAAAAGTAGTTTTGGTTATTTATTTGAGTTTTCAGTGTGAGGATTAGTTAAGTAATTTTACTATTTAACATCTCACAGTAGAAATACACAGCAAGTAAAATTCACCATTACATAACACAACACATTGTTGAGGGAGTTCATCCCTCTTGGGCTACATTTTCCGATCCAAGGCTCCCCAATGGCATGTCCTTGCTCTATTAATTTTCTAAAAATGGTTACAAAGGTAAAAATATGCCTCAATAGGAAAAAAAAACTGTAAATTCAGCTTCAAAAGATATAAAATAGCTATAAATTGCTTTTGTTTCACCTTAAACAGTGAAATATAACCCAATATAGTGCCTTCTCCATGATGGCCCTAATGGCTCCTTCATTTTCCTCGAATCAAACTCTATTGTATATCACCTCTGTTCAACCTAAAACTTGTTCCAAACTGCTCATAATGCTGAAGAAACCCAAAATTGACTATTTTTTCACCTTTTTTGGTCGAAAATCGAGAAAGTTATGGCAAAAACAATTTTTTTCCTAGTGTCCCCCAAAATCCTCCTCCAAAACTGGAGGAACTCCAGTTAACTCCACCAGAATGACAAATCCCACCAGATTTGGTGGCGCACTCCAGGATTGCTAGAAACGGCTGGCATTTATATTTAATGTTAGGGGGTGGCAGGTCACATGGACCACCACCCTAGTCGCCGACGGAACCACGACATCCAGCCCACCGGTGGCATTTAAACTCTGAATGGTGGTCACATGAGGTGTTAATGGATAACAGTTATCTGTTGCAAAGTTTTTGCCCGTGGTTCTCATCTGTTGCTCACCTGAAGTATGGGGGCTGGCCCCCATTTACCACCATCCAAATCCAACTTAAACTTCAAATAGAACCTGTCAACCATACAGGTTAAGTAACACCCGTAGCCTGGTTGGTCGGGTGCTCTTGTATGCGGAGGGAGGTCCAGGGTTTGAAACCTGTGGACTCCATAAATTTTTATCACCCCACTTCGAATTCGGCCTGGGGCCACGTGGTAGCCTCTGGGCAAGCCAAGTGGTGCCCAATGATAGGCTCTCCAAACTTAATATAAAAATTGTTTTGCAAAATATGTTTTTTTTACAAAAAAAATTCCATAAGGTCAAATTGAGTCAAAGGTCAATTTTTGGAGTTTACTAGAGATTTCAAACCTCAACAAATTTCACATACGACCTCGGTTTTGAGAACCATTCACGGCGCCATAATCACAGAGACGAGACCTTTTTGATCATTCAAATTGCAACCATTTATGAGAACTTCCATTTTTTAACAATTTTTTAACTTGGACATGATCTCCTAATCACACCTCCCCATTGGGAAGATTTTGGACCACAAAAGCCTTCAATTACTTGTTCAGAAGATGAGGGTACAAACCCCTCACCTTTTCCACCTCCATCCATTTTTCCTTACTCGGTTTGCTGCCTTTAAGACCAATCTGAAGATAATCGACACTTCCCCTCTTCGAAGTGCATGTCCTCCTATCAAGGATATCATCCTCTTTAAGCTCATCCAAATATTATGGCATGAAATATTCTATGGATGGCAGCTGAATGTCACTCTCTTGATCAGAAATTAAAGGAGGCTCATACAAACATAAATTTTCCACATTCACAACGGAATACATTTGCATATATGAAGGAAAATCTAGTTGAAAAGCATTATTTCCAACTTGTTTAAGAATCTTGAATGGACCGTAACGAATACACTTCAGCTTTTTACCTTCTCCTTGCATTATTTCTTTACTAATATGCAGCCATACCTCATCTCCTTCTTAAAACTTATGATCAACTCTGTGTTTTTCATCCCTCTCCTTGTAATTACCTTGACTTTTTTCAAGTTTTTCTTGAACTTTTTGATGTATGAGATGAATTCTTTCAATGAACATGCGAGCTTTTTCAATTTCACTATGCCCATCAATAGCAACATCCTTCGCAAGAATGAAGTCTAAAGGTGACTTAGGTAAATAACCAAAATAAGCTTCAAAAAGTGAAGTATTTGTAGAAGAGTGCTTGGCCCGGTTGTAAGCATGCTGAATGTAATGAAAGTGCTCATCCCAAAGCTTGGGATCCTTACTGCAATAACCTCTCAAAATATGTACAATGGTTTTTTTCACTACCTCTGTTTGGCCATCTATTTTCAGATAAAAAGAAGTACTCTTTTTCAACTTAGTGTCCATCATCTTCCATAAATTGGAACAAAAAATCCCAACAAATATGGAATCCCTGTCACTAACAATAGAAGTAGGCAAGCCATAATGAACCCATACATGTTGAGAATATAAATCAGTAATTTTTTCAATAGTTATGGATTTCTTACATGGCATAAGAATACACATCTTGCTGAATCTATCAATTACTACATAAAGATAATCGTGTTTCTTTCTAGACAATGGTAGACCTCCAATAAAATCCATAGAAACACTTTCCCATGGTCTAGAAGGTACCGGTAATGGCATATATAGACCAATATTTCTATTGCTACACTTTATTGTAGAACATAATGAACAACCTCTAATGAAACATGAAACACTATCTACCATGCGAGGCCAATAACAATACCTCTGTAAATGTGCCACTGTTTTGCTTACCCCAAAATGTCCAGCAATAAGAGAAGAATGAGATTCTCTCATGACATTTAGTCTCTCTCCTTGTCGTATGCATAAATTTCCCATATGAAACAGAAAATTATCATGCAAGTAATAATCATTCTCCATGATAGACATGCGGTACATGCCTATGCTTGGAAGAGGACAATCTTGTTGCCATTGTATTACATGTTGAATCTCCCTTTTAGGAGGAAAACCTGTCAGCTCCTAAAACATCTCATGATGTGCATCAAATACATCATATAAATCTGATTTTAACTTGGGATCACAATTTTCAAATGACTCATGATTCACATCAACCTTAGGCTTAACCATAAGAAGTACAAAACTCTTACTAGAATTCACTAGCCTTTTTACCTGTCTAGCATTTACTAGCGCTATATTTGTATTCTTGTGATGTGCTCTAACAATAAACTCCTTGCCATATTTAAATAGATGATACTTGTTCTCATGGCCATGGAAGATCACTTTCTTGTCATATAAGTAAGGAATTCCCAAAAAAATTCCCGATATATCAAGCGGAAATACATCAAGTTCAATTGTGTCAATGAAATGTGCAGTAATTGCAAAGCGCAATATACACTTCTTTAAAACATGTAAGTTTGCATCCTTGCAAATATAACCAAGTGGATATGGTCTTGGATGTGGAATGGTCTCAAGTTTTAGTTTCTTGACTAAGTCTTCTGAGATAATATTCGCTTGTGACCCACTGTCAAACAATGTGTCAATTTTTGTATCTTTTGAGATAACACTCACATGGAACAGTTCAATTCTTTCTTCCTCATTTGGAGCTTGTACATGATAGTTTGAAGTAATAGTACTTCGCTTAGTTTCAGTTTCTTTACCCTTCATATTCTTCAAACCTATGGCTGTAATTTTGGTTTCGTCACCTAAATCATCACCTAAGTCTTCTTGTGTAGTTTTAGTAGTTGTAGTTTTCTTCTTCTCTTTGTTTTTGTTAAACCGAGTTCTTTTTTCAGGATATAATTTCCAATAGTTTTTCTCTTCATGGCCTTCACTTGAACAGTGGTTGCAAATCACTTTATCACCCTCCTTTTTGATGGATGCATTCTTTTTTCCTTTTCCTTTCGAGGTTTTATTTTGTTTTCCCCCTTAAAAGGCTTGTTTCTACCCTCTTCAAAAGTATGTTTCCCTCTAGCCTCTAAATGCGTGGCTTGGACACAAACCTCATCTATACTAGCAGGATTGAACATAAGGATAGTATGTCTAAGGTAGTTGTGCAAACCACCTATATATTTCAGCAAAGTGTCTTGACTTTGTAAGTCTACCCCTAATAAGAGTGCTCTTCTCCTAAACTCTTGGGTGTAGTCTTGTACATTTTATCCCTTGAGTTATCTGAAATTTTTCCAATTTATGATAGCCTTTTGTAAATAATTGCAGTAATAAAATCAGCCCATGATAAAGTGATCTTACCACGTTTTCTAATCTCCTCCTTGGTTTTGGCTTCCCACCAAACCAATGTTGCACCATCCATTCTCAAAGAGGCTAATTGAATCTTGGTGTCATCATCATGAATGTTATGTATCCTCAAGTAAACCTCCAACTGTCTTATCCAATTGTCAAGTTTTTCTAAATTAACTTCACCATTAAACATAGGCAACTTAAACTTAACATCAAGCTTTAAAAATGGACTTTTACCAGTGTTTTTTGACTTGTGATATTGATTCACCGAAGTATAGGATGACGATGATGAGGAAGAGAACAACTATTCTAGATGAAATAGGTAACCTGACCTCAAAACGAGGATGAAGATGGGGATGGTGGATCACCATTTCCTCCATGTCCTTTCTTTGACTTGTCTTCACTTTTCTTTCCTCCTGAAGATCCCTTTCCTTCCTTGTGATGTTTAGACCCTTCTCCTTCAAGCCTTTCATTCCTTTCTTGGTAGAGTATCCTTACCATCTCAGTCATGTCTAGGAATGCCTTTCTGAACACCCGTTCTTCTTCTTTGGGATCAATGTATACAGGAACTTCTCCTTCTCTTTAAGACATGCTTATGGCTTCTTCTGCTTCTCTTGGAGGTGAAATAGAAGGTGGAGATAATGGCACTCTATCCATCCTTGGTTGAGGATTACTTTGAGCTATAACCAATTGTCCTTCTCCTCTCTTGAGCTTAAGCCTAGTAAGCAGCAAAACCTTGCAAATAGTGAAATAATTCTTTGCACAAGAAAAATGCAGAGTAAAACTCTAGCTCTGATACCAACTTGATCTGAATGGAAATATTTGTAATGCTATGCAAAGTATCCATTCTGATATAATAAAGTGTGCAAAGTGTTCTCCAGGAATTTGCAAATTAAACAAAGTATTTTTGGTTATGTATTTGAGTTTTCAGTGTGAGGATTAGTTAAGTAATTTTATTTTTTAACATCTTACAATATAAATACACAACAAGTAAAATTCGCCATCACATAACACAGCAAATTGTTGAGGCAGTTCACCCCTCCTGGGCTACATCTGTTGGTCCAAGGCTCCCCAATGGCATGCCCTTGCTCTATTAATTTGCTCAAAATGGTTACACAGGTAAAAATATGCCTCAATAGGCAAAATCAACTATAAATTCAGCTTCAGAAGATATAAAATAGTGATAAATGGCTTTTGTTTCACCTTAAACAGTGAAATATAACCCAATACAGTGCCTTCTCCATGATGGCCTTGCTGGCTCCTTCATCTTCCTCGAAGAAAATGCTGTTGTAGATCACCTCTGTTTGACTTGAAACCTATTCCAAACTACTCAAAATGCTGAAGAAACCCAAAAGTGACTATTTTTGAACCTTTTTTGGTCGAAAATTGAGAAAGTTATGGAAAAAACAAAATTTTGACTAGTGTCCCCCAAAATCATCCTCCAAAACTAGAGGAACTCCAGTTAACTCCACCAAAATGGGAAATCCCGCCGGATTTTGTGGTGTGCTCCACGATTGGCAGAAACGGCTTCTAGTTATACTTAATGTTAGGGGGTGGCAATTCACATGGACCGCCACCCTAGCCGCCAGCGGAACTGCGGGATCCAACCCACCGGTCACATTTAAACTCTGAATGGTGGTCACATGACGTGTTAATGGCTAACGGTTAGCTGTTGCAAAGTTTCCGCCAGTGTGAAGTCCCCAGTCCTCATCTGGTGGTCACCTAAAGTGTGGGGGCTGGCCCTTAGGGGTTAGCCCCTATTTTCCATCATCCAAATTCGATTTAAACTTCAAATAGAACCTGTCAACCATACAGGTTAAGTAACACCCGTAGCCCGATTGGTCGGGTGCTCTTGTATGTGGATGGAGGTTTGGGGTTCAAAACCTGTGGACTCCATAAATTTTTATCACCCCACTTCGACTCTGGCCTGGGGCCACATGGTAGCCTCCAGGCAGGCCACGTGGCTCCCACTGATAGGCCCTCTAAACTTTAATATAAAAATTATTTTGCAAAATATATTTTTTTTACAAAATTTTTCCATAAGGTCAAATTGAGTCAAAGGTCAATTTCTAGAGTTTACTGGAGATTTAAAACCTCAACAACTTTTAGATACGACCTCAGTTTTGAGAACCATTCATGGCACCAAAATCACAGTGACGAGACCTTTTTGGTCATTCAGATTGAAACCATTTCTGAGCACTTCCATTTTTGAGAAATTTTTTAACTTGGACATGGTCTCCTGATCAAGTATGGTGTCCTCTCTCTCATGCAACTCCCCAGTCACTGATTGATCTCAATATATAAATCGAGCCATGTTAGATTTGATGAATTGCAAAAAAATATTAATCTGTGACCAAAAAATAGGATAAAAAATGATATCTTACACTACAAAAGCATCATCTCTATTTTTTTATTATGTATACTCAATTTCTCCCATAAATCACTCACCATCATATTTACCATTGCTCATCTTAACTTCAACATGCACTTAAAGGTGAGCTAATGGCTACCAAATTTAGTCCTTACGAGCTTAAGTAATTGTAACTTAGAGTGAATCTGGTAAATGTAGTTGACAAAAATATGCCTTGTGATGAATTTGATGATGGAATTCCATTCCTTCTACAAGGCATTGATCCGGGTCATGCTCTTTGTGCTTAACAATATTGTGTATTAAAAGATTCAACATGTGCAACAAACAATCAGAGTGAAAATGTGAGGATGTACATGCTCAATGGCTTTCTTGATACTTTATAGTTAGCTACATTATCTTTAATGACTTTCTCATATTGGATGGACCTATATCATTATTAATTTCCCATAAGAGGTATGCAATGCTCCCAGAAGATGGTACAAATGATGAGGAGTCTTGGGTTGCAAGGAAGATTGCATCACTAGCCAACACACCAAGAACATTTATCAAATGTTGGTTTTTAACATCTGTTGAGCCATCAGAGACAATGGAAACCCAAATATTTAACCAATAATCCGTAAACTATCCTAGAGAGATTTGGACATCATCTGTTTTCATGTCTACCAATACAGTTCTCTCTTTGTCATATTTAGGGATTTTGTATCGATTAGGGTAAATTATTAATGGATTGAACCATAACATACCAGTAGGGGGAGTGAAAAACATTGAGTGGTATATGCACAAAGAAGTCGTTCATCTATACTTCCTAGGTATAATTTATTTTCACATCTTATTGTGTTTAGACAAAATGACCCAAATATGTTATCATATGTGGTTTTATCAAATTTTACTAGGGTGTAACTAGTTATAAGAGTACACTGGTTTCAAGGAAACAAATTTTATTTAAGAATTGATTTTACATTCCTTCATATATTAGCTTTCTTGCTATTTCTTGAATAACTTGCAGAGCATTGTGAATTTGTTAACAGTTTAATAGTTGGATGAGTAGGTCGGGACCAAGATTTGGTTACCATATTTTCATCTCTATCTTTGTTTGTCGCCATTTTGACATTAATTTCTTTTAAAATGTCACACATGATGTAAGCTTTACTTTGTCCCATATGGCCACGAACTCTCATGGAATGTTAAATAAAAGATATCTATGTAATGATTTGCTGCTTAAATTCTTCAAAGAGCTTAAACGTCAAAATGGTGCTTCTTACCGTTTTAATGTGTCCATTACTCTAGTTAGAATGAATTTTCTTTTCAGTGAATGTTTTTTGGATTCTAGAATTGCATATTGAGATGCAATTGAGATAGCGAAGAATGTTAAATTAACTCATCATATCAAACTATGACACCTTAGAAAAATAATTAATGTAAACATGTCTATGGAAAATACGGTCATTTGGAATATTTGTCAAGTTAATGTGATAATTTATACTGGCAAGTTTACATTCATAATATCATATTACTTTACACAGTTACTATTGGAATGTTGAGAGGTTTTTAAAGGAATATCCAATTGAAAATTGGTTTGTTCATGTCACATCAAGAAGGGGACAGGAGATGCCTTAATTCAGAAATTTGGCATGCATGTGCTAGTCTGCTTGTGTCCTTACCTGTTGTTGGGAGAAAGGTTGTTTATTAATCACAGGGTCATAGTGAGCAGGTGAGGTGGTTGCTCACTAATTTTTAATTTGCAATATTCTTTTAGATACAAATGATTGAAAATAATGAATGCTTATCTTATTTTCATCTTAAAATGTGACCCTAATATTTTGAAATTTTAATGTTACGTAACGAAACTGATCATAATCAATGTGATTTCAGGTATTTTCTTCAACAAAAAAGGAGATTGATGCTCATATATCCAATTATCTGAATCTTCCAATTCAATCAATCTGCAAACTTCACAATCTTACAATATATGTGGGTTATCTCCATTTCATCCTTACTTTGGTTGTGAACACTTTTATTCATATCGTTATATTTACAAGATTTAAAATTTAATAAACACCTTATTGAATTCCATGAAAATGTGGAAACAGATGAAGTATATGCTCAAATGACATTGTAACCTCTTAATTTTGTAAGAAATTTTCAGTTTCATTATATGTGCTTTATTGTAATTGCCAATTTTGGTGAGAAATTCTTTGGTACTAGTTCCATTTGTGCAAGGAACTAAAAATTGATGATATTGTGCAACAAGAGCAAAAATTTTGTTATCTTGGTTCTGACCTCGACACACCAAGAAAGCAACCAAACAATTACTTTTGTAAAACGTTGACTGCAAGTAACACTAGCACCAATGACAAGTTTTATGTGCCACGTCGCGCTGCGAAAATTTTTTTGTACTCCACTTTTTCGGTTCCTATTTTCCCATAGTTGTTGTTCTATTTTTTATTTAATAGATAAGTTATTAGAATTTTAGACCTTTTTTAAGAGAAGACTGCATTCTTTAAAGGGGAAAAAGATAGGGTATTTGTCATATTTGTCTCTTATTAATTTTTGTTTGTTTTGGGTAGGTTTTCACTTAGCAACCACCTTCCCAGGAACTAACAACGAGGGATATTCATGACAACGAATGGAAATTTCAACATATTTTTCAAGGTAATTTATAGTAGTTATTTGAATGTATTTTTGGAATAATAGTGGATAGTGAATATGTAATTATGTGTAGTTTATTCTAATACTCTTATGTCATTCCAGTGCATTTTGAAATGTATACATGTAGTGCATATATCAAATTTGTTGCCACATTTGAGGTCATTCATGGAAGATATATTTTAAAATATTTTTAATGGTGTTAGTAGCTACTCGTACACTCTTAAAAGTATCTGATATAGCTATTCCCTAGTTACTTTACCTTTGAATGTAGGGCCAACATGTTTAGTTTTTCTTTGGGTATAATTTGTTTCATTATGGGAATTGGATTCCTTTTCCCCTAGGATAGTATGCTAACAATTGAAGATTGTTATATTGAATCTATATTCCCGGTTATTATCGAAATTTAGAAAGTCTTGTCTTATTCTTTTTTAGTTGTTTGTTGTAATCTTGTTTCAACAATACTTTGCTCCACCGTTGGATTTTTGCTGACAAGTTTTATTGTTGAAGTGTCACTGCTTCTTAAAGATAACTAGAGGAAACGATACAACTACAAAAGTGGAGCATAAGATATTCTTAGTAGAAATTTCTAGCTCTGTTGTGTTTGACTATGTTGGATAGAATCAAAATTTCAATGTACCATAAGCATAGGAATTCAAAATATTGGGATATAAATGTGTGATTCTATTTCCATTTATTACTTTAGTTGAAGACAACATTTCATCAACAAATGTTGTACATTGATAACACAGTAGGTAAAAAATTTATTTTATGGTCACATTTTATTTTCTTTGTTTATACAAGTCATTTGGATAGTTAGTGGTCACTATTTCCCAATTGAAGAAAACTTGTACGAGTTTCTTGCTTTTATGTCGAAAATTGACATTAAAAATATTGATTATGTTGAGATATATATCGTATAAATCCTTTATAGTCTACTTTAGTTTATATTCCAGTGTTCATCAAATTTCATGTCTTATACTTTGCATTGTATATTTTTTATTTTTCCAGAAAAGGAACTCAGTATTGATGGTAAGAAGCAGAAATTGAAGAAAGAGAACAATAACACTAGAAAGACAAAATGAAAATTAAAGAGAGAGAGAGAAGAGAATTGGTCTATTGGTACCTGTAGTGACAATATCCAGCATAAGAAACACAAATAGAGACTCATGGTCAAGACTTTAGAGTTGGTGAATTCACCTGCAATACATGGGCAATACAATGATAATGTTTTAAAGTGATGAAACAATATTTCATGTGTAAATTGTACTCCAACTAATATTACGTTGCAAACTCATATTGTAATACTTGACATTTTATATAATATAATTATGTGGTTGGAATTATTTATATTTGTACTTGATATTACTTAGTATTGTAATTAACGTATGTAACTTTGAGTTTTCATATTAGATGAACATGTACATTGTATACTATTTTTTTTGTTAATTAAGTTGCAAAATAATACGAATTAATTTATGTTGATTAATAATAAACACATAAAATAAATCTAAATATGTAGTTTATGTTTATTAATGATAAACACAAATGAAATGAATATATGACTAAATTAGCTTTTTATGATGATTGTTAACGAAAGTAAATGAAATGAATATAAATTACTAAAGTAGTAATTTATATAATAAATATGAAACTACCAAAAAAAGATAAATGACTACATCAAATGATAAATTTGTGATTACAAATGACGAATAAATTTTGTATATATACGACTATTAGTAGCTAATTTCAAGTATCTTATAACATGACTAAAATTTAGTTATTAATTGGTTTCAAACGATGACTAAAATTTGCATATATACGACTATTAGTAGCTAATTTACAGTATCTTATAACATGACTAAAATTTATTCATATATTTTTGGTCATTAAATGGTTTCAAATGATGATTAAAATTTACATATATATGACTATTAGTAGCTAATTTACAGTATCTTATAACACGACCAACATTTTGGTCATTAATTGGTTTTCTCAAGTGATCATTTAGTAATATATTTTGTTGTATATTTGGTCATTAATTGTCACAAATAATGACCAAATCAATGATTAAATCAATAACCAAATCAATGAGTAAATAAATGACCAAATATACTACTAGACAACAAAATTGAGATAACCAATTAATGACTAAGCTAAAAATGGCTCAAATTTGATCGCGTTATAACATATTATAAATTATCTACTATTGGTCACCAACCAAAAAATAGTTGTTTGTATGCAAATTTTAGTCTTTTTTTTAGTAACTAATTAGCCATTTTGTACTAGTGAAGAAATATACACTACAAGGATTTATCGCAATCCCACCTTATATTGTTCCAGGAATCACTAGGCCTATACAAGCATGGATACCTCTAGCTCTCTCCACCTAAACCACAAGAAATTCATCCTTATCTTCCCTTTAGGCTTTACCATTTACTAATTGAGGATTCTTAGGCCCAGCGAGGGTATACGCAACCAGGATTACCGCAATCCCACCTTCACCGGTCCATGGATTCCTAGGCCTTGTGTTTCTTCCTAAGCCCACCCCACTCAGTTTCAAAACCATCTTGAAATCCAAATAAACCAAGTAAGAGAAAACCCAACACACCATGGCTATTCAGAAATGGAAAGGAAAGGTTGAACCATTGTCACACGTAGAAAAGCCCATGCCAATTACAACAAGAGAACCAAATACACACATGCATATACCATGCATGCCAAAACTTGCAAGGAAATCACACATGCATCTCGATACCTACAAGTAATCCCGTTGTAGCCGCATGAACCACCTCTTCCTTGCTTGATCTTTCTTCCCTTTTCCTTTTGTGTCCTTCCTTTCTCTGATGCTAGAGTTCTCCAAGAATGCTCTAAGTTTACTAGTTCATGTGGGAGGGAGAATAAAGAGAGAGATCCAAAAATGAACTAACAAAAAGCCAAGAACTGATTGTCATAAGCCTTTTTATTAATGAGGTCTTTATTTTATTCATTTTCCATTATATTCCTTCATTTACTTCTCACATGCAACCTGTGACTTTCACCTTCCTTTTCTCCTATTTTCCATTATTTTCATAAATAAATTGCAATTAATGGGTCTTTCCTTTCCAAAGCCTTTTCCATTTCCTTTTCCAATTTTCCCTAGCCATAATGAACTAAATGAACACCCACTAGGATGTTTTTCCCAACATTTGGCTTGGAATATGTGTCACGTGACCTTGGTATTATTTTTCCTTTATTAACTTTATTACATGAAATTTTAACTCGGGGATGTTACATAACCCTCCCCCTTAGCGGAACACCATCCTCAGTGTTTAATGACACTTACAACCATCAAACCATTGAAAATAAAAACATACTTCCCCTAAATATTTATAACTTAGATCGATGCAGTATTTACAGTGATCAACTTGTTGAAAATCATAACCAGCATGACACCCATATTGCTTATTGGAGCTTTAGAACACAACTCATGGTGGTATTTACATCATTATACATATATAAATTTACAAAAAAATATTTTCCTCAAATGGAAAACAATAAAGGATACATAGCCTGCATATAATCAACCATCTCCCATGTAGCTTCATCGGGCCCAAAGAGCTTCCATTGCATTTTAACCTGCTCGATTGCTTGGTTTTTTAGCATGAGCATATTTTTCTACAAAATACACTGAGGTTCTGGCTGGAATTATCCTTCTGGTTCCACCTGCAATGCATATCAATCAATAATATGATCAACATCATGTATATATATTTTAAGCAATGAAACATGGAAAACATCATGGATTTTCACTTTCGGAGGCAATGTAAATCGATAGGCCATTGGTACAATTCTCTCAAGGATCTCAAAAGGTTCGCAATATCAAGGTTCCAAATTTGCACATGACCCAATCCCGAAGGAGCTCTTCTTGGGCTTGATGCACAAGTACACATGTTCCCAAACCTGTAACTCCTTAAATGCCATGTTACGATATGCATAAATTTTCTCTCTATCTTGTGTTTCCTTTAGATTCTATTTGATAACATGCATTTCATGCTCCATTTCTTCCAACACATCCGGTCCTATCCATACATTGTTCACTAGATCACTCCAATTGATGGGAGTATTGCAACATTGTCTATAGAGTTCCTCAAACTGACTCATCCTTAGTGACTCCTAATACCCATTGTTGTAAGAAAACTCAACCACAGGTAGATACTCTTCCCACTTTCACTATTGATGCATCACATACATTCTCAACATGTTCTCCAAAATCTTGTGATGAACTCTTAGCTAAACTGAAAGGGGGGGAGAATCAGTTTCGTACATTCATGGACATATAAAACTATTTTCATTCAACTCAATTACACCTTCATTTCATAAGCAACTTAATACATAATGAATCAACAAACTTAATGTGTGTAGAGAAAGTAATTAAGTAGATTAAAACATCACATCAACACATGATCATCAAGCACATAGACAACAGATATAAGTGGAAACCCATAAGTGATAAAACCATATCTTATTATTATTGTGATGCAAAGGAGAGCTCCAACTCCCTCTCACCGCTAATTATCTGTAGGCTCCAACCTATAGGAGGCTACTACCTCAAATTATTCAAGCTACAACTTGCAAGGAAGCTCCAACTCCCATCTATTTTTTGCAGCCTACAACCCACAGGAGGCTCCTACCTCAACCAACTCCAACTGGACATCTATCAAGCTACAAATTGAAACGAAAGCACTAATTCCCATGTAGTTTTTTGCAGGCTACAACCCACAGGAGGCTCCTACCTCAACTGGCTCTAACTAGACATCTATCAAGCTACAACTTGAAACGGAAGCACCAACTCCCATGTATTTGTTTGCAGGCTACAACCCACAGGAGGCTCCTACCTCAACCAGCTACAACTGGACATCTATCAAGCTACAACTTGATACGGAATCACCAACTCCCTCACACTACAATAAAATCATATGTTGATTTACCTGGATATCAGCTCTGTTTTACTCCTTCTTCACTGTTTCCTTTTCAGCCTTCATATATGCTTCATATCAGCTCCTGATATGCACAACATATCTATCAGTCCTCTCTTATTCTTTCACTCTCCAACCTTCTGCATATTTTTTATATTTTTCTTCTCTCTTCCATTCTATAGCTTTCTAACAATATTCAACTCTCTTCAATTCTGATGCACTCTCTCTCTCTCTCTCTCTCTCTCTCTCTCTCTATTTTCGTAACCTTCTGCACATGGATATTACCTGTTTTATACAGGTAACTTCATGACTGTTTATATTCTCTATGGGAATATTAATTGAATAGGCATGACTCTTTGCCTTCCACCCATTGGATTCCTTACACTTCAGTTCAGGTTATTACATTCAAAATAATCATTACGACACTCATAGAGTTTTTCCTATGCCTACGGAGACTTGCCTTTGCATCACAAACAATTCAAAATAATAAATGAATTTACATTTACAGTTACAATAATATTTCAATTCAGCCCTTTCAGCTTCTTTCTTTTCTGTTCATATTGTCGTCTCTACCCGCTGTCCCTTTTTCTTCTCTACCTGCTATTATATTTCCAACTGTGTTGCAGCATTACTGTCTTAGCCCGACTTGACCTAGTTATTACGTTTCAAAACTCACAATATAATCTCTTATTTTTCCCCGACTTTGCCTATGCCATTTAACCACAACGTTCAACATTCGTACGCACCGGCCGAAGTTTCTACCCGAGTCCATTTCTCATTCGCATTCAACCTTCCGTTCGGTGCTCCAATTCCGGCAACTGCATAACACTGTTTTGCATGAGCTTCGGGTCCTTTTTCATGTGTTCATGCCTTTCCTTTGTAACCCAAGTCGACATCCACTTCCATGGATTTATTCATAAACTAACGCAAATACATTAAACCTTAGACCTGAAATATATTAATATTCACCTCTAAGTTGTATCACGTCTGCTTCAAAAATTTCACTTTACACTTCGGCATTCCATAGATTTTACGTTATAATCTCCTTTTCCTCCTAGGTTGTGATTTAATACAGAAGAAGGTTTAAATTTGTATTTTAAATCCTTTGGATTTCACCTTTGAAACTACTTCACATCCAAGCCTCTTTATCACACTATGCAACTTTACTAATTTACAGATTTCGCAATATTTTTGATTCTACGATTTCGTAAATCACAGCGAACTCCTTATCGTACTTCGCACATTAAAACATATAACTTGTGAAGTCTTAACATATAACTGTAAGAATCACCGATTACGATGTGCGGTATGCGAGTGGGTCCCACACCAGACTTTAAATTCTCTAGAATTTAGATTTGAAGCTCCATCGCGTCCGCTCCTCTTTATCACACTTTGCAAGTTTTATCTTATAGCAATAATAAGCATCTCTTACCTTTTGCGATATGAAATGTGTGGTATGTGGGCCAAATCCACTTCATCTCCACGTCATCATGCAACATCACCCTGCCATGTCACCTTGAAACGTCATCATAAATTACCCGTGATCTGTGGGGTCGGGGCCACGTCATCTGCCACATCATCTTTCCACGTCAATGCCATGTCATATCCATGTCACTACCACGTCATATTTTCATCGCCTGCACTTCACATCGCAAATTAAATAGCTTATCATGCAAAGTATTAGCACTAAACCCAAAAATCATCAATGTGCGATATACCGCTGGGTGCAATTTAAGTTCCACCGTTGATCTCACCCATATCTAATGATCCTCATTGCTCCTTTTCTAATCTTCTTCGCATCTCAAATAAAATAGCTTACCATGTGATGTCTTTAAACATAAACAATAAAATCACCGAAGTACGATATACCATTGGGTTTGTGATTTAATCTCTGTCGTTGATCTATGCCCAGATCCAACGGTCCTTGTTGTATCTTTACTCCAGTTTGTTGACTTTGCTTCTTTGGTTGTGCCCATTCGTTTCTTTCTTATTGTTCATAGAACACTTGAATCGTTCACAACTTTGTCCACGTTCACTACTTTCCCCACTTACCGTTCACAACTTGACCCGCTTACCGTTCACGACTCTACCCAGCATGTTCACGACTCTGCCTTTGTTGTTTTGCTGACTTTGCAACTTTTCTGCCTTAACTTCCTTTGTTACCTTTGCTTCTTTTCTTCCTTTGTTGCCTTTGCTCCTTTGCTACCTTTGTTGCCTTTGTTCCTTTTCTGCCTTAACTACCTTTGCTGCCTTTGCTCCTTTGATTCTAAAGTTTCTCCTGTCTGTTCCTTTGCCTTTGTTGATGGTCTAATGTTGCTCATTGCCTCTTTGCTACTCCTCTACTTATATTTTATGCTTTCTTACTGCATTATCACCTGATCTAGTTCTTTGCCTTATTGTTGCTGCTTCTTTTCACCTTTTCCTAAATGATAGTTTTGGTGTTGCTCCTTTGTGATCCTTTGCCATCAATTACAACATTTCCAACAGTCTCCCCCTTTGGCATTGATGGAAACACTTCCTCCAACACTCCAATACTTCCTCCAAGACTTCCTCCCCCTTTCATTCTAGGAAGTGTCTTTCTTCCTCTACTTTCTTTTCCTCCCCCTTTGACATCAATGGAAAATGGTTACATATTTGGAATCACAATTGCCATTAGACGAAAACCCATAGGTGTTAATCAACGATCGCATCGCCACAAATAAGGATCCACGAGAGGTGATTACTCCATGTCGCAAAACACACAGGGAACGTTGGTATATCCAATGTCCAACATTACACATTTTTTTAGTGTAGTTTCCATCTTTGCATTACTTCTCTCTGAGTTGTGTATAGGCCTTCTTCATTCTATCTTTATGCCTTGCTACTCTAGACTGGTGTATAAGACTTGTTGGGAGAAAACTTTGAAAATCATTGATATTGCATGAATATACACAACAAATTGATGCTATCCCAAACTCATGAGAATGATGGAAGGCATGTAACCATAGAATGTTTTGTATTTTTGTTCCCTACTGCTTGATAGTGGTGATATGTGATATACTTCTGAAGATATAATCACTACAAGCCCAAAGATCTTGAAGCTGATGTGAACAATGAATCAAACCAGAACTTACAACTTATTGTAAGATTAGACAATATCTTTCCATCTAAGAGACAAAACGACTTTAATATTGTACATAATATTTTCAAAAGAAACCCTTGAGGCTAGATACATTCAATGAATTTATCAGTATCACTTATCAACTATGCAATTTTATTTATGACATAAGGGGGTATGTATGTCAATGATCAACCTCTCTACAATGGTGAAATACTAGCAATTCCTTTCTGTTGAAGTAGGCTTTAGATGAATCAATAAAATACTCTTAAGCTTCAATAGTAAGATGAACACAACTATCTCTTCATACTTCATATACTTAAAACTTTTCTATCATAATGATCTTCAGCAAAACATCTTCAAGTTGTTTAATTGAAATCTCAGCACAAAGACTTCACACAATTTTATGAATGATCTTAAGGAAAAGGTCTTGGAGATATATCTGTACTGACTTGAGGAACAAATGCAGTTATATCCAAGAACAGATACTTCTTCAATGCTCAATATAACACTTCAAATGAAAACAAGATAATTATCCTTTGGCATTTTCATTGACATTTACATGCTTTAATAATGCATCTCGACATTCTCCAATATTTACAATTAGAAAATATTTTTTAATAATCAAAGCATCCAGAGCTTAATCCACATATACTATAATGTTGATAATCGCTAGGAATGCTACCTTGATGTACTTCTTCCATAATACTCTGATCCTGAGGACCTGTACCATACCACTTCTCCACTAATAACACTTGGTATTCTACTGATAGGCAGGCTGCTTGTCCCAAATACCAATTGATACCAATTGATAATCCATGCAGTAGTTTCATTCAAGCTCTCACATACACCCATAGTTAAGACAACCTTCATAGTTTCTACTATTGAGCTCTCCATTGTTCTCAACAAAAATCATCAATATGCAGAATCTGATTCTAGCATTATTAGCCTTTTTCTTATTCTGTCATTATATTTTTAAAATAATGTCACTACATATTCCTTTCTAGGACTGCTCCCCAATCATTGATGCTCTATGTACAATTCTACTGTTCCGACATAATGATCTTTAGGAAGACATCTTCAATTTCTTTACTTGGAATCTAAAAGGGCAGGCAACTCATATTTTTATCACTCATTTAACTTCTTTCCTCCAAGGGGACCTTCTGTTGATGAATGAAGTAATGATATAATGATGATAAATAAACATTTCTCTTAATCATCCTTCTTAATTTTGTTTCATTGTTAACACTTGCAGTGTGATGCATAGTGTGATCATCCTCTATGGATCTTTCTAGTTCTATAGCTCGAAACATAATTTTTTGTGATTTTAGCCATTCATCACTTAGTGTGTTGTTGTCTTCTTAGATTACATGTTCATGGTTGTTGTTCCATCTACCACCATGGTTTCTTGCTGCCTTCTCTCCTTCCATCAAAATGTTGGCTATTGAATGCTTCAGGTATCCTTCTTCCTCTATAGTTCTCTTTCAGAGGAATTTTCCTTTCCCTTCCTGAACATTTAGCTCTTCTTATTCCAAGGAGCTCTTCTTAGACTACTTTTATAGGGAATTTTTATGAACTGCTCTCCCCCTGGGATGTTGCTTCTTATCTATTACTGGCTGGATATTTTTGTTGCTTCCTAGAGTAGCTCCCCCTGAGACTATGATGGATTCATTATGTTATTGAAGTAACAGGCTCTCCCTTTCTCTTTTCCTTCCATACTTTATTGGGGTTCTTCATAATTTCTGCACTTATTTTTTATTCACATTTTTGTCTAATTTGATTCAATTCCATCATCTATCTAGAGTTATTTAATGTATATGGCAGCTTACAGTATTTTACTTTGTCACCAAGCTTGTGGCATACATAACATCTTATTTTACCAAGGTACGTTTGAGCTGATGTATAATATTTTGTGCTCCCTTTTGAACATAATTTACATTCAAAAATTTTATGTCCAAAATCATTGCATGCATAACAATAGCCAATGAAATGATTTGTGTACCTGGTGATAAATTGTCTTCTCCATTTGTTTGCTTGAGGTAGTATTTTCATTGGTTACATCTTTAGTTGGTTGGAATGGATTTTCTATCTTATAGTATATCACAGCATGTCCAAGTCTGTGGCAGTCAAAACAAGTAATATTTCTCACAGGAGGAAGGAACCTCCTTTGACATCTTCCGAATTTGTTCAATTCATACTTAGGAGCATATAATCCTTTAGCAGTTGATTGTTTCTTCCTCTCATTCTCTGTCCTTTCATGTTGTTTCTTGTTCTTATTTGTTTCTTTACAAATCATGTCCTTGATGGATTATACTTCTATAGGAATTTTTTGAGCTGATTCATTATCCTTTACGTATTTTACAAAAATGATATTCTTGTTATCTTCTACCTTGGACTTACTAGTTTCTCCTTCATAGCCTATCCCAGCCTTTATGAGAGGAGACCTTTGAGCATTTAGAATCTAGTCCAACAGTACAGAGCTTTTCATTTGTGGAATATTCATAATTAGTTCAATTTGGGCCTTCTCTGATTTCATCCTCGGGCTTACCACCTCTTCTTCCAATCTTCCATATTCCATAATTTTCTCTCTTATTTGTTGTATCAAAGTGTCTTCTACTTTCTTTTCTTCTTCAGGTTGTGCCTTCAAGCCAAGAATTTCTTCCTTATCTTCATATTCTCTCTCATAGCATATTTGCACCCGTGTCTTAAGGTTTTTGTTTTAATTTTTCAATCATTCTATTTCAGTCAAGGCTGTGTCAAGTTTGGATTTTTCCTCAACTGTAATTTCTTCATGGTACTCACATCCATTCACCCTAGCAGGTATCTCATGTTATTGACATTTTTCCTTTTGAAAGGAATTTTTCTTCTTCTTCTTGTTTATCTTCTCCTGCTTGATAATGCATCCACTAGTGTCTCCTTCATGCATGAGATGCAATCTATTCCAGATTCCTTTTGCAGAAGTTAAATCCAATATTGAATCAATATCCTTGTTATGAAGACTGTTATATATCACACATTTTGCCTTGGCATTCCACTGTTGTTCTTGCAAAGAGGGAGAGTATGTGCAGTAACCATCACATACAAGCTTCCATACCTCAGGTTCGTAAGCCATTAAATTTGTTTTAACCTTATATCTCCATTCAGGAAAGTTTATTGTATTCAACATGGGTACATTTTGATAGTCCATGACTCAACT
This sequence comes from Pinus albicaulis, assembly GCA_034641835.2. Classification (NCBI taxonomy): domain Eukaryota; kingdom Viridiplantae; phylum Streptophyta; class Pinopsida; order Pinales; family Pinaceae; genus Pinus; species Pinus albicaulis. Next base: position 670,199,805 of record CM076574.1, on the reverse strand, counting down.
AGATCTCCTTCAAGCTATTAGGCTTACACAAAAGGAATCGGCTTTGATACCAATTGATGAACTCTTAGCTAAACTGAAAGGGTGGGGTGAATCAGTTTAGTACATTCATGGACATTTAAAAATCTTTTCATTCAACTCAATTACACCTTCAGTTCATAAGAAGCTTAATACATAATGAATCAAAAAATTTAATGTGTGAAGAGAAAGTACTTAAGTAGATTAAAACATCACATAAACACATAATCATCAAGCACATAGACAACATATATATGTGGAAACCCATAAGGGAGAAAACCACATCTTATTTTTGTTTTGATGCAAATACAAGCTCCAACTCCCTCTCACCACTGATTTTCTATAGGCTCCAACCTACAAGAGGCTACTACCTCAAATTCTACAAGACACAACTTGCAAGGAAGCTCCAACTCCCATATTTTTTCTGCAAGCTACAATCCATAGGAGGCTCCTACCTCAACCAGCTCCAACTGGAAATCTATCAAGCTACAACTTGAAATGAAAGCACCAACTCCCATGTATTTTTTTGCAAGATACAACCCACAGGAGGCTTCTACCTCAACCAACTCCAACTGTACATCTATCAAGCTATAACTTGAAACGAAAGCACCAAATCCCATGTATTTTTCTGCAGGCTACAACCCACAGGAGGCTCCTACCTCAACCAAATACAACCGGACAACTATCAAGCTACAACTTGATACGGAAGCACAAACTCCCTCACACTAGAATAAAATCATATGTTGATTTACCCGGATACCAACTCTGTTTTACTCCTTCTTCATTGCTTCGCTTTCAGCCTTCATATCAGCTCCAGATATGAACATCATCTCTATCAGTCCTCTCTTATTATTTCACTCTCCAACCTTCTACATATTTCTTATATTCTTCTGCTCTCTTCCATTCTGCAGCTTTCTAACAATCTTCAACTCTCTTTAATTCTGCTGCACTCTCTCTCACACTCTCTCTCTCTCTCTCTCTCTCTCTCTCTCTCTCTCTCTCTCTCTCTCTCTATTTTCGTAACCTTTTGCACATGGATATTACATGTTTTATACAAATAAATTCATGACTGTTTACATTCTCTATGGGAATATGAAGTGAATAGGCATGACTCTTTTCCTTCCACCCATTTTATTCCTTACACTTCAGTTCAGTTTATTACATTAGAAATAATCATTACAACACTCATGGAGTTTGGTCTATGCCTGCGGAGACTTGCCTTTGCATCAAAAAAAATATAAAATAATCAATGAATTTACATTTATAGTTACAATAATATTTCAATTCAGCCCTTTCAGCTTCTTTCTTTTCTATTTATCTTGTCTTCTTTGCATGTTGTCCCTTTTTCGTCTCTACCTGTTGTTATATTTCCAATTGTACTGCAACATTACTGGCTTAGTCTGACTTGACCCAGTTATTACGTTTCAAACAGTGCTACTATACCCTTATTTTTCCTGACTCTGCCTATTATATTTAACTGCAATGTTCAACATTCCTGGTACGCACTATCTAGTGTCTCTACCCAAGTCCATTCTCTTGCATTCAACCTTTCTATTTAACTCACAGCTGCAACTCCATAACATTATTCTGCATGAGATGCAAGTCCTTTTTCATGCGTTCAATCCTTTCCTTTATAACTCGAGTTGACCTCTGCTTCCATGTTTTCTTCATAAAACCAAGGCAAGAAAATTAAACTTTGGACCTAAAATATATTAATATTCACCTCTGAGCTACATCGTGTCCACTTCACAAATCGCACTTCACACTTCCACGTTCCATAGACTTTATGTTATAATCTCCTTTTCCTCCTCTGATGTGATTTAACATAGAAAAAGGTTTACATATGGATTTGAAATCCTTTGGATTTCGCCTTTGAAACTACATTGCATTTGGGCCTCTTTATCGCACTTCTCAACTTTACCAATTTACAGATTTCGCAATACTTGTGATTATGTGATTTTGCAAATCGTAGCAAACTCCTTATCACACGTCGCACCTTAAAACATATGGCTTGTGAATTCTTAACATATAATTGTAAGAATCGTTGATTGCGATGTGTAGTATGTGAGTAGGTCCCATGTCGCACTTTAAATTCTCTAGACTTTATCTTTGAAGCTCCATCGTGTCTGCTCCTCTTTATCGAAATTCGCAAGTTTTAGCTTATAGCAATAAAATGTATATCTTACCTTTTACAACATGCAATGTGTGGAATGTGGGCCAGATCCACGACATCATGCCACGTCACCCTACCATGTCACCACCACGTCACCTTGCCAAATCATCATAAATTACCTGTGATCTGTGGGGTTGGGGCCATGTCATCTACCACGTCACTGCCACGTCATATCCACATCACTGCCACATCATCTTGTTGTCTCCTGCACTTCGCATCGCAACTTAAATAACTTATCATGCAAAGTCTTAGCACTAAACACAAAAATCATTGATGTGCCATATACCGTTGGGTGCGATTTAAGTTCCATCGTCGATATCACCCAGATCTAACGATCCTCGCTGTTCCTTTTCTGATCTACTTCGCATCGCAAATAAAATAGTTTACCATGCAGTGTCTTTAAACATAAACAATAAAATCTCCAAAGTGTGAAATACCGCTGGGTTTGCGATTTAATCTCCACCATTGATCTATGCCCAGATCCAATAGTCCTTGTTGTATCTTTACTCCTGTTTTCAACTTTGCTTCTTTGGTTGTGCCCATTCGTTTATTTTTATTTTTTTGTAGAACACTTAACTCATTAATGACTTTGCCCACATTCATGACTTACCCCACTTACGGTTCATGACTTGACCCGCTTACCATTCACAACTCTTCCCAATACGTTCACAAATCTGCCTTTGTTGTTTTCCTGTCTTTGCTCCTTTTCTTCCTTAACTTCCTTTTCTGACTTTGCTTATTTGCTTCCTTTTCTTCCTTTCCATTTTTTCTACCTTTTCTCCTTTGTTGCCTTTGTTTCCTTTGTTCCTTTTCTGCCTTAACTTCCTTTTCTACCTTTCATCCTTTAATTCTAAATTTGCTCCTCTCTACACCTTTACCTTTGCTAATGGTCTAATGTTGCTCCTTGCCTCTCTACTGCTCCTTTGCCTCTCTTTTATGCTTTCTTAGTTCATTATTTCCTGATCTACTTCTTTTCCTTATTGCTGCTCCTTCTCTGCTCTTTGCCTTAATGATAGTTTTGGTGCTGCTCCTTTGTGCTCCTTTGCCATTAATGACAATATTTCCAAAAAAGAGTATTCATAGAGGACTAGGAATCTAAGATATAAATAATCCTGGAAGGAAATACCCTAAGAGAACTCGGGTGGGTTATGTTCCTTGAGAGACAATGATGAAGGTTTCTATAAATCATTCGTATCACCAGCATCGTGCTCTTATCTTATGGAAAGATAGAGTTTTTAGTCAAGGCCTTGCTATGTGACAATGCTAGATTATATGATGCTAAACAGATGAGTTACCAATATGACTCTTCTTATGAGAATTCTTCAGATTGAGAATTTCCAAGTACCTTGTATGGATTATGAATACCTCCCTAGTTAAGAGGGAGTGCTGAAATATGTAACTAGGTTCAGCCTTCATAATGACACATGTAATCATGATTTTATGTATTTAATGTAATGATAAAAATAATTTGTTATTGTTTTCTTGAGGCACGAATTTCATGCTCAAGAGGAATTTATTTTATAGATAAAGCTCCCATTGAGAGCTTCAAGGATTTATGAGTCATTTTCATGTATGAAACACCCATTTGGGCATGTAAAATGTTGTAAAAAGAATTTATTTGAGTCAAAGTCAAGTCATAGAACCCTCTAAGACCAATTCATGATGTAATATTGAAGTCGGCCTACACTCATTATCAAGTCAGCCTAAAAGGAGAAATTCAAACCAATGACAACCCTATATAAAGGAGACGTCAATCTCACTTGGAAACAAACTTCAATCACTCAAGTTTGATCATAAGAAAGAAAAGGAGTGCGAAGAAGAACAGGATGAAGGAGGAAGATAAATTTGAGTTTTGGGGTCATTTCTGGGCTAATAATCTCCACACATGCAAAGGAATTAGGGCACACATTGCAATAGTAAAGTCAAGCTGCAAAAGTAAAGGCATGGTGTCAAGAAGAGTTATTTTGGAAGTCTACTTCTCTAGGAGAAATAATATACCCAAGCAAAGGAGAAAGGAAAAATATCACACCATCATTTCTCTCACATGAAAAGGTTAGGGTTTCTGCAGAATATTTTTTGGGCATGTCGAAGTTGCAGAATATTTTTCTGGTCAAATCAAAGTTGCAAAAGAATCTCCTAGGGAGGTCCGAATTGCAGAAGAATATGTTAGGGAGGTAAAAATCACAAGAAGAGGAAATCGGAAATTTGAAGTGCAGAAAGAAGTTGGAAAAAAGATTTGACTTGGCCTTGGAGGGTTTTGGTTAAGGTTCTAAATCTTGGAATTCATCAATTGAAGATTCTATAAGAAGAAACATTCTTTTGGGTTTTCCTCTCAGAGTTTAAGAGGTTTTGGCCCTGGTTGATTGCCTATATCTTTTGTCCTTTGTATTTATGTTCGTTATGGTTTGGTAATTTTTTGATGAATACAATAATAATAATAATCAAGAATAGTAAGAAGTAAATTAAGAAATGTAAAATTACATCACAAACAATTATCAAAGTTTGAGCAATCATCCTATGTTGTTTCCCTTGGACTTCTCAACAATTATGGTTGTGAGTAATTGTATTTTCTTTTGTTCCATATTTTATACATTTTATACACTATATGCATAAAAATTGTAACTTAATAAATCCATATGTCTAAGGAAAATAACCCTCATAATATAGATGTTATATTTTTAGTATAAATTTATTAGATATGTTAACAAATTATCTAATGGAATATCCATGAAAATTTACACATCAATTGAGAAACCTAGCAGTTGAGAGAAATTTAGGACATTCTTCTATATATATACATGATCATTGTCAATTATATGCAACTTGGGTAGTTGGGAGTGTTGGAAGAGGTCTCCTACGTGAGTACATAGAAGCTTCGGTCCGATTTTGTATAATTTTGATTATAATTAGGCTAGCATAAGGGTTTTGGGGTGGGTCAAAGCCCTGAACGCATTGTAATGGGTCAAAGGGTAAACCAAGGGTCCGAAAACCATGGTTTGCGGACCATAGGAAATCTTAGGCTATATTATTATAAATGAAGGAACATTTTGGAATGTAAGGCATAGAAATGAAGAGCTATTGATGTGAACTGTATCGATTTGGGTTTTGGAGAATGGACTCATACTGGCTATGTGTGCGGAGATCCAAAGTCCTACTGTGTGCAAACCCTACTTCTATGTGCACAGGCTGGGACAGGTATTGTAAGAGGGAATTGATAAATTGATAAGTAAGGAAGGTTGTTTGAGAACTGAATCAATGTGTATTGTTTGTGAAAATCATTGGTAATTGATGTATTATTCGCCTTCTGTATTCAAGTTGCGAAATATCTGTGTAAGTGTGTTTACTGTATCTAGATCTGTTTTGTTCTGTTTTATGCAATATTGTGCTACTGTCATAGAAGTATATAATTATCAAACACTGTAGACCTTGCACATGTGGATGCGAAAAGAGACCGGTAAACCCTGCACAGAAAGAGGTGATCTGGGCATCACAAGGCTGGAAGCAGCTTTGCTTGCCTTACCTACCCTTTCTCAGGGTGCAAAAACCTAGTTCCAGGACCCACCCATACTACTTTGGGTGAGACTTTGACCTGCACAAGCAGGTCACTGCCGAAAGGGTCAGTAGTATATGGGTTTGTTGGCAAACCTTGAACTCTGAACCTAGGTCAGGACCCCTCGAGCCAAAAAACAGTTCTGTTGTCGGGACCTAGAGAATTTTGAGGAAGGGATCGGGTAATTACAAGATAATACTGGAAGCCTGAAAGGAAGGAAATTGAGGAGGGGTTCAAAAAATAGATTTAGAAGTTTGAGGTAAAATAAAATCGCAGCACGAAGTTAACGACAGAAAAGTGGAAAAATAGGTACATTCTTACAAAAGGCTACGAAATTTTCTTTGTGAAATTTGCAATCGATCTTCAGGAGTGGTTAGCTAGGCTGGTATAATTCCAGAAGTGCTGGAAGGATGAACGAGTCACTCAATGGACTCTAGAGTTGATCCAGCAGTTGGAAAGAACTGATAATACCATCACTCACTCGGTGGATCATTGGGTGGATAGTGTGTTAGGAGGATTTGTGACAGAATTTTCTATTGATCAGTTTGTCTCTTACTCCAAGGACGAGCGGAGATTCTTTACAGGATTCTAGGGAAAGTTACTGAAGACGCTTTTGTTGCTAATTAAGATACTACTGTGCGAGAAGAGTATTCTGTGTAGTCATATGGACTGAATGACCTCGGATCCCGATGAGAGCATGATGCGCAGTGGAAAATACTATCAGACCAACATTGATAGGTGAAGATCTGCCTATAACCCTCTGTGAGAAATGGCTATGCAAGACCCCTCAGCTACACCGCCGCCAAGGCCACACAAAGGTAAGAACTCACCCATACCACCACCCCCGTCAGATAGTGATATGGATACACACCTAGGACTACCTACCTTCAAGGGGGTAGGGGATGAGGATATGGACCAATTTTGGTTTGTTGCAGACTCTGTCTGGACTACGAAAAATGTGACAAACGACACAGCGAAGAGAGCGCAACTATCCCTAGCATTCGAGGACAGAGCATTGGACTGGTATATGCGATACATTTCTCAAAATGGGGGTGCATCTATTCAAGATATTAAGGATGCTCTGAAGAAGCAATTCTAAAATCCAAAATATTACTCTCAGTTGGTAGCAAAAGTGAAGGACTTGAGGCAAGGTGCGTCTATGTCGGTGTGGGAGGCTGATCATTGATTGAAGAAAGAAATCAGGGAAGGAGGATTTGGGTATGATGATAGGCAACATATAGAATGGTTCATCGCTATGTTGTTGCCCCATCTGCGTACGCCAATGAGTCACCAAACCTTTGAGTCGCAATAAAAAGTTGTGGAAGTTGCTATGAAACTAGAAGTTGTGCCCAGAGAAGATACTTCAATAGGAGTACAACAAATTCAGGAGTATCTTAGAGCTATGCACATGGAAATTCAGAACTTGCGAAAGGAATGAGGAAGAGGAGCCGACGCAGATCTATGGTGCATATGATGTTGGGTGTCTGGCCATATGAAGGATCAGTGCCCTCTATTGTAAGATTACAGGCAGGTAGGAAGACCTCGTCCGTTCTGCCCAGGAGTGAGTGGGGAACCCATCCTATCATGACCAAGCTCAAGCGGAACTGTGTTGTGGTGCGATGACTGCCGTGTAGTGGGGCTACATGATACGAACCATTGCCCTCGGCTAGGTGCATACATCCTAGAACTGAAGCAACAGTGGTGCAGGTTTTGCTGGTCGGTAGGACATGATGAGCAGAATTATTTCACTTACGACTTAATGATAGATCGTGGGAACTTGTATCATGTACAATCAGACCCTGCATCACCAATATCCCCTGCGAGATTTGGTGGCTCTCCAGCGAGGGGCAGAGGAGGTCGCGGAGGAAGCGCAAGACGAGGACGTGGAAATCTAATCAATTATAACTGTGAGGAGGTAGGACACTTTGCCAGGGACTGCCCAAACACCACAAGGCAAACATGCAAATATTGTAGACAATTGGACCATGTGATTGAAGACTACCCTATTTTAATTGCCAAAATGCAAGAGAAATAGCCCACCCCTATGCAGAATGTGCAAAGAGTTAAAGTCGAGCTAAGGAACATAGACCTGAGCATGAAATTCATAACACGCAGTGGGATGGTCACCCAGGGAGTGAAGGAAGAGGTTGCCAGGGATCCTATGACTTCTCAAGAAGGATCAAACATAAGCAACGGACAAGAGACAATAGCAGCTACTGCGCAGTACCAACACACCTCAAGATAGATGAGGGGGTTGAGCCCTTTTTGGCAGGCATGTCTGAAGCTGCTACATAACCCAAAGGCTATAGAAAACCTTCAAGAATTAATTAATAGCTACGCATCTCAGCCTGATCCGACTCCTAGAACCAAGGATGTACACAAGCTATACAGGTATAAAAAATGCATTGGAAGAGAAATGTGGTTGACTGCGCAAATTGGTGACTACAAGATGGATCAAGTTATTTTGGACCTGGGATCAGATGCGAACATATTACCATAGCAAACATTGAAACAAATGGGAGAACCTAAATTGGAATGGTCCACCATCTAGCTGTGCATGGAAAATCAAAAGAAGATCATCACTCTAGGAAGGCTGTCAAAAATCATGGTAGATATCACAAGAGTAAAATTCCAAGCTAACTAAGAGACAACTGATAAGTGGAAGATATAGATCCCTGTACAGTGGTGGACTTGGATAGATATGGGGGTGTGATCAATCCCAAAAAGCACAACATGGTATTTGAAAACAATGGCACATGAATAATAGGACCATTGGATCCGTGGAAGGAGATCGTAGCTATCTGAGCCACAAAATCAGGAGGAGGTGGATCACATCTACAAGCTCACCACATGGGATAAGATTGGATTAACCCCTTTGCGGAAGGAGTAATCTGTTGGGAAAAGGATGGTGAATTCCTATACGACTACGATGGGAACTAAGTGGCGAGGCTGGGTTGCAGGTTTGACCTCCTGATGTCTTCGGGTCACATGGAACTTTCCATTTGGATCTCTGGGGGTAAGGGACTTGCCCTGCTTTGGCCGACTCCCGGTAACATTGAAATTCTACGTGCCGTCAAAGCATAAGTTCCCAAGGGATGCAAGCTAGGGTATAAACTAGCCTGTGGCAGATGCCTGCTTTTCATGGAATACGCATGAGATGGTATTCTTTACAATTGCGAGGAATGTCAGGACAAGATGATCCTGCCATTGGCTCCAACTGGAAACATTCCCAGGTACTTTGATCCAAAGACCCATGATCTCACTGCTTGGCACAGGAAACACAATGGTGCAATAGGACACCCAGCGAATGGGTTCACCTATTTATCTGGCTTGACCTGCTCCAAGCCAATGATCCCAAAGATGTTTCTCTCTTTCACCATATTCCACTTCATTTTCTTTATCCCTCATCAATTACAGGCTCAAATGATCAATAGAATTAATTAAAATTTATTTAATAATTTATATAATGACTAACTTGTTATGTTTTCATGATTTTGTTGGTGTAGTAATTTTGACTAAGACTCGGCTGCAGAATACAGGCATTCCATAGCCAGTCGTCTGTTCTACAACTATCCTCATGTTTACGTAGGTTCCAGGTGTCATGGCAAGGAAAAATGCATGTGGTCAAAATCTACAGCACTCCCTCATCATTTGTTGCTCTCCATGAAGTCTGAGTTAAAGTTTCCAAGCGGTTATGCATGTAGAAGAGATTAAAACTAAGAGGCAGTTTCCTATTAAAACACAGATTCTACAGATGTCCGCAATGAAGTACGAGACTGTCAATAAGAGTTTTAATTTGATTAGAAGTAGGAAAGACATTTATCCTTGTTTTTCTCAAAGGGTAGTTATGTAATTTCATTATAAGTATGACTCGGGAGACCGAGAAACTATTGGTTAGATTTTGTTTTGTTGCTAGATCTCCGAAGACATAATACTCTGTTTTGAAGAATTTATCTTTTAATGAAAGAATCATTGTTTTATTTCACAAGCTGAGTCAATCTTGAAGTAGATTTGCGTGCTACTCTGGTGGTAGAGGGCCCCTACTGCCCGAGGATATTTTGTTCATATGATTTAGATAAGTAACTTAGCCTCGTTTTATTTCTAGCTTAATTAATTTTCTGAACTCTGCGTTTTATATTCATGCTACAGTTTAGTCTCGTTCTTATATATTATTCCAAAATATCACTACTATTGAATGATTTGTAACTGTAGTATTTTGAGGAGTTAGTTCTACGTTTTTTTTGTGCTCAATTACACCAGTTGTTACAGCTAGCCTTGTTCTCATTAATCTCTTCCAAAATATCACTAACTTTGGATAAGACGTAGCTGTGGTGTTTCAGAGCTTACTACGTTTTTTTGAACTTTATGTTTTTATGTTTATTTGCATTGAATTATACAACCAGACTAGTTTTACAAACTATTCCAAAACATCACTCACCTTGAACGAGACAGGGTTGTGGTATTTCATAGAATTAGTTGCATTTTAGTACTCCGGATGTAGATGTCACTTTAGTTTAATTTTGTCACTATATTTCAAGTTTGATAATGGCACTCTAGCTCAACTCTGTTCACTAGGTTTCAAGATAGATTAGTGGCATTCTAGTTCAGTTCCAGTGCATTGTATTTCAAGTTAGGTTAATGGCACTATAGCTTAGTTGTGGTCACTGTGTTTCAAGTTTGATCAATTGCATTTTTAGTCCAGTGTTATCCAGTGGTCTTTAGATTGTATCAATTGTCAAAATTTAACTTCACGGCCTTCATTATTTACAAATCATTCTTGTTCTGAATTTCTATTAATATATCCTCATATGGACAGGAATTGGTGATATCAGTTTAAGGTCTTGATTGTTTTGCAATCTTTTGCAAATTCACAAATAAGCCTTTTTCCCAAAACTATTCTAGAAAATCTCTAACTTTCAAATAAGGCTTGGTATTGACAAGTTGAGTTGCAGAATAGATTAATTTTTGCATTACAAGTTAATTCAGAGTAGAAACCTTATTGTATTACAAACAATCTTTTCCAATTGTGTTCCAATAAACTTCTAGCCATGGGTGAGATTCTTTGTAATATTGTAAGATGATTGTTCATTTAGGAGAACCTCATTTGCACTAAATTTGTCCTTTTCCCAAGCTATTCCAACATATCCCTAATGAATGAATTGGATGAATTAATGTTATGAGTTATTGATTTCATGTTGTGATTTATTTCCTTGCTATGAGTCATTATCAAGCTTTGTATTTTCTGTTCTTTAGGGTCTTACACAGTCTAGAATAAGTTTTGCTCTGCTTTAGTTTAACCATCCACTTCTCTTTACCAGCATTTGGTTATTTTCCTTTTAACATAAAACCAAAAACATCAGAAAAACACTAAACACAACATAGTGAGAGACAGATACCTAGGAACATATAGTGCACCACACTTCAGCAGTTTACTAGCCCTGGTTGACAATTAATGACCTCAATTTAGGAACACTAAGTTGAGCACAACATTTTGGTGCCATTTCCAGGGAAGTGTAACTAGGTAGCCTTGTTTCTTACCACCCAAAAATGATGATATGCGTAGAGAAAGAGACTCAAGGGGTAGATTCATAAGAAGCAGAAGTTTGATTCCTAAAACACCACTTGTTTCACCAAGACTAAGAGCCAGCACACCTCCAACTCAAACCCACATTCCATCCTTTACTGATCCTAGACTTCCAGAGGACTTAAGATCAAATATTCCATTAGAAAGACCTTCTACTTCATCCATGAACCCCTTCTTAAAGCAGAGAAGAGGATTCAAGGATCCTGTAGAGACACAATTTTCCACTTCCCTGAAGAAGATCAGATGGTAGAAGAGAGGAGGAGGAGTCTTTAATGGGCTCCTATTTGGAGGGGTAGGAGTGGGGTAGAGAGGAGAAAGGATGTAGAGGTGCGAAGAGTGAAGGAGAAATGAGGAAGGAGAAAGTGAAGAAAGTAAAGTGTTTTGGTTTCCTATAGTGAGATGAAAACCAGCCAATATGAAAAGTTGTTTCACCTCGTCCTTCCAAAATTTATGGACTTAAAGCCGAAGATCCTGAAACCTTCCTATTTGAATTTGAATTCCTATGTAGAACCTATGACTACTTACAAGATGCTCAAAAACTTAAACTATTCCCTTCAACATTGAAAGGAGCAGCATTAAAATGGTTTATGAGTTTGATCAACAGTTCTATTAGGACATGGGAAGATATGAAACATGCATTTCTAAAAGATGTTTAGTTATTGTGTGCGATCCAACCATGGGGAGAAGTGTTAAGATGTTACAAAAGATACAGCTTGGAAGATTTGTTGGAGAGATTTAATTACAACATCAAAAGAGCAAAAATGGAAAACTTAGACCAAGACACTTTGAAAGCTCTCTTGTTGAAGACAATTAGGAATGAATGTTTATATATCCTTAACATTATGGGAAAAGGGGATATATCTCAACTCACACTACCTGAAATAGCTGAATTATGTATCAACCTTTCAAGAGGAAAATCTAAAACTGTAAAAGGACCAAGAGACCCTGCTCTTGCAAGGGAAAGTCTGCTTCTGGGACATTAAGTAGGGCAGAAATAGGACATATGCTTGATGAATTCAAATTTGATATTTTAGGGAGTCTTAGTGAATAGATAGACACCCTTAAGTTACAAAACAAGCAAAAAGTTGAATCTGATGCCTTAGCAATTTTTTGTCCCAAATGTAGAAAGAAGCATGCATTGAGAGAGTGCCCAGTCTAAAGGACAGAGACCTATATGGTTTGTTGGAAAAACACTGGAACCAGGTTTCTTATGAGTCATAAAAGCCTGTCTTCAAGAAGAAACTCCTACAAATTCTGAATCTCTTGATTTGTCTCTAGAAGGCCTTGGCAAGGACCTCAAACACGAGGATTCCATGATCGGATGTATAATCAACCTCCACCAAATTGGAACTCTTGGCAGCAACCTTGACCCCAATTTCAAAATCAATCTCAAACCTGACCTCAAAGGAGCTGAAATCCCTATGGAAGATACATACCTACATTGGCGAAATTAACCTTGGTTCCAGCGCTTTTGACCAAATGTAGGAAATTTCCCCAAATTTTTCCATCACTTTGCCTTAGTCACTATCACAGAGTAACTATGAAAAGTGTAAATTAGATTGTTTTAGAGACCCATCTGCTTAATTGCGACACTATGGCCCAAAGCATCGCTATTGAGACGACTCCAATCGTCGCAAGTGCGACACAATGTCTAGGTGTCGCCATTGCGACGTTTAGGTACCCGTCGCAATAGCGACGCTTTTTCCGCCGTCGGTATAACGACACTTATATGCGCGCCACATAAAAATATGAAACTTATATGCGCGCTACATAAAAATTCGAAACTTATATGCGCGCTACATAAAAATGATTTTATTGTTTCGTATCCATCGCAATAGCTACATTAACGTCTGATATGACGCGCGCATTCGCCCTTCGCTCTTGCAAAACAACATTCACCCTCAGCTCTTGCAGAACAGTATTTGCCCTCAGCATTCGCGCTCAACTCTTGTAGAACATCATTTTCCCTTAGCATTCGCCCTCAGTGTTCGCCCTCAGCTCTTGCAGAACAACATTCACCCTCAGCTCTTGCAAAATGGTAAGTTCTTACTGCAGGCCCTTCCTCCTATAGTAGGGTTGACTCTATTTGGGTTTTTTTGGTCAATTCCATTGGATTTTGTTAGGCTGTAGGGTTCTCTCTAGATGTCAAGAATCAAGATTCAATACCCTCTATTATCTTCATCACCCAATACAAGATTTAAATTTTCCCAAAGAAACGCTTATTAATTTGGCAGCCATTATTTCTCCCTGCTTTAAAAACCCTACATTTAAATGAAAACAAGCATTGCATTTCAACTACAAAAATCTATTAGTGTTCAAATGTACAACACAATGCTACATTAACACGTCCACGTCATCCTTGCAACATTCGCCCTCCGCTCTTGCGGAAACGACCTTCCATACTCAGCATTCACCCTGTCTCTGAGAACGACATTCGCCCTCGACGTGGCCCCTAAGCTCTTATAGTGACATTTCACCATCGACATTAGCCTAAATATGACAGAACTGTCATTCACCACCGATACCTGGCTCTTGTGAACGTCGCCACACGTCGCCTCGGCTCTTGCAGTGGGAATTTCTGCCTCGACATTTCGCCTCGGCTCTTTATGATGACATTCGCCCTCAGCTCTTGCAAAATGGTAAGTTCTTACTGCAGGCCCTTCCTCCTATGGTAGGGTTGACTCTATTTGGGTTTTTTTGGTCAATTCCATTGGATTGTGTTAGGCTGTAGGGTTCTCTGTAGATGTCAAGAGTCAAGATTCAATACCCTCTATTATCTTCATCACCAATACAAGATTTAAATTTTTCCCAAAGAAACGCTTATTAATTTGGCAGCCATTATTTCTCCCTGCTTTAAAAACCCTACATTTAAATGAAAACAAGCATTGCATTTCAACTACAAAAATCTATTAGTGCTCAAATGTACATGTGTGCATCACTTGTGTAGGGTATTCCTTTTCCACTTTCACATTATCCAAGAATGTGTGCAGTATAGTTCATATTTTTTGTGATTTAGATTATCTTGAAAAGGGAAAGGTAAATTATTTCCCATGGAAAAAGAAGGTTTTCCCTTTTTATAGGTTGTTTGGACTTACGTGGAAAAATTTATGGTATGCCTTTCATATTATGTAGTTTAAATTTGAATTAACGGATTATTCTACATGAAAATATAATTACCTATGTGATGTCCTTCATCACTAATTAAAATTATAGGGTTTCAATTTCCTAGACTCTAACTCATCTAATGCTAAATTCTAGGTTCTCATTGGTGGATCACTCTTCCATTGATTTCCTTTCCCTCTGGATCTTGTCATACTTTAAAAGTCATCAATGATACATATATTATTTCAAGTATCCCAAAAGGCTTTATAGTAGAACATATTGTGAAGTTTTTTGACACTTGAGGATTCTTTTTAGAACTGCAACGCGGTCTATGCTATCGAGTTATATACCAAGCAACTTGTCCTTAATAACCACACTATGAGGTAGGTTCAACCAGTTTGAACTTGTTGGTACATAGCATATGAAGTTGTGTGATGAGTCCATATCACAAGTCTATTATGGTGACAAAAGTGAAGACACGTAATGATAGTTATTATGTTAACATTACTAGAAACATTTTCGAAATTATCCATGCTATCAAGATGTCAAAATTCCAGGAATTAGGTGTCAATACTCGTAGCTAATAGATAATAATAATAATATAAAAGAATAACAACTTTATTCTTGAAATATGATTGTTACACATTGGTAACCTAGTTCATGAGTTACAATCACCCAAAGACTGCAAAACAAACTTAAAATATAAATTAAACCAACATGAGAATCCAACTAAGGGTTTCTTGACAAAATCATGCCATAACCTGGCATTTTGAAACCCAAATTTGAATCCATCATAAGTAATACAATGCAAAATCAGATGGATTTTCAATGCATGTTTGCATGCTACACTTATTCTCTATCTAGATATCATTTTTTAAATGGAACCATTAGTCAAGCCCACAGTCCTTTTTATGTGAAAAATTTCAGCTCTATTTGAGCTCTTTTTTGCTCCACTGCCTCCATAAACATATGCAAACATATATCATGATCTTGGAATTCCATTACATATGTATGTTCCAATGTTCCATAATCATGCCCCATCATCAATTTAAGAAATTTCCATTGAATATCAAATTATGGAGGGGGGGAACTTTTTGCTGCAACATTTGGCTCAAAATCAGGGACCATCTTCGTATGAGGTGAATGAGAACTATAGATATTTGAAGAAGCAGATTAGTGCCTTTTCCTCTGGCCATGGAGTCATATACAGTCATCCATCACAAAAATTTGTCTTTGTTCATTCTCACCTTGAAAGTTGCAAAAAATCATGCCCTAATTGAAACAACACTAAATTTGAAAGATATAATAAAAATGCAAGCTAGAAGTGCCCTATTAATACAAAGGGAAAACCTTCCTACCTACCCTAACTGAGATAAATTTTGATTGAATAGGAAACATGATATTTCCAATGGAGTTGATCCAACAAATTGTTAAATGTATGGGACTAAATCATGCATTTGATTTCCAGGGAAACATGCGCATGAAGAGAAAAAGTGCAAAATTAATGGAAAATCCATACATGCCACTTATAAAAAATACACCGAAAGGTCAAAAAATACTTAAGGCCTTAACTTAATTTTAATCCAAAAATGACAAAACAGGATTAGTGAAAACACGAGAGTGGTGTGGGTGAACAACATAAATAAAAAGTGAAGATACCTTTCCCCAAGATGCCTTTGTCACCGTTGTATGAAAACATGTTTTCCTTTCCCTTTGTTTTCAAGTTTTTACATTTATAATTTTATTGCAATGTGGTAGACTGATCAGGGAAGTACAGGAACAACCCCGATACAGGATGATCGCGGAAAGAGGCCAGCGGAAGAACATGTAAAGTGCCAACATTGCTCTATCTTCAGGTATTTTAGTTATTTTACATAATTGAAATAATATTAATTTTGTTCAAATATGCAAATACCTAGCCATGGTACGCCTGATGATTCCCTCTATGAGGGAGAGCTTTCTTCATCCCTATCTCCGTTGTTCCTTGCGGCGTAAAAGGCACGAGATTCAAGGTCGGAATTTAATGCTTTGATAGATGCGCCTCAAACACCTGAAACAGAAGAGAGGATACAACATCTTATGAGGCAGCTAAATAGATATCAGGTAATAATAAAAAGTCAAAAGGATATTTTTTTTGTTCTGCATGAGATGAATTGTGATAGTTTGATTTTTAATTTTTACATTGACTAAACTAACAAAACGTTCTTTTGTATGTAGCGTCTTCTGGCATTTGCTGAACCCGGTGTTGGTGGTAGTGGGACACAAGGGCAAGAGATTGCCCAACAACCCTCTCGTACACCTTCTACTCCTTTATGTGCTAGCCAAGAAACACACCCTGCCCAAGCTGACACCCAGCCAACTGCTGAACGTGTTGGCAATGATGAGGCTGATATGGCCAGCTACATTATTGCGTTTCCTGGAGCTACACGTGTCAGCTCCACAGGGACCATTAATGGCACGTTGTCGGTGAACGATGAGGGTGTCCCTATAAAGCATGTACAACTCCCAGGTAAATTTTAATATTTTAACTATTTCATGTACTTTATCTAAAACATATTTATCATGATTTTTATTTTTAAATTAATTATAATATCTTCTTTTTCTTTTGGTTTTATTCTGTGTAGGAAACAATGAGTTCTACAGGATTCTGGAGAGCCATGCGTTGGTAATTTTTGGCTCAACCATACGTACAGGGTGGAATTCCCAGAATTCCAACCTGAAAAAAGAACTTTTAGATTATCTAGAAGCCCTTTTTGGGGTCGGCACATTTGACAGAAAAGCGGTGGCTCAGGTAGCCGGCGAATATTTGAAATATACCAGGGACACCTATAGGACGCAATTGCAATTTAACCCTAGATATGAGCGTCCTCTCGCAGTTTCAGAGAGTGAGTGGAGAGCACTCATCCATGAAGGAAAAGAGAAAAGGGCAAAGAAAGAAGGAAAAATGCCAACTGGACCCGCAAGGTAAATTACAACTTTAATTCAATAGCTTTAATTTTATCTATGTTTAAAATAAAAGTGTGCTATGTCATATTTGACTTCAATATTTTGATGCTAGGTTGCCTGACACCTCAAAGGCAACCAAAGCTAGGATTGAAAAAAAGGGCCATCACAAGCTAGGCCAGGGCGGCTACTTGAAATTAGCTGCAAAAATTGTAATTAAGTAGCTAAACATCTTATAATTAATTGTATCGCCTTCCAACGTTTTTGTAATCCTATCAAATATGATTAAAAATACACAATCATATGTAATGTAGGGTGATGACTTCGGAACAGAAACTACAGAGGAAGATAAAAATATCGCTTTCCGTTTCGGCTATCAAGCTATAGTTGAACGTCGCAGAAGCTTGGGGCAGGTCCCAAGATCCAGAATGCCTGATAAGGTAAAACATTAACCTTTCAATATTTTTGTTTTCGTCCATAAATTTAATGTCTAACAACTTTGTTTAAATCAAGGGAGCAGCACTACCGACGAGGAAAATAACCCAGTTTTAGAGCCAGATGTAGATGATCCTCACGTGCAACCTGATCATTGTAGTGGGGACCAGGCCGACAATGCTACTATCAGTGAGGGTCGTGACAGTAATTAATTTCCACTTATAATTTTTTCTAATTATACCTCGATGGTTGTCCTTATAAAGTTTTTTGTTTAAATGATAGAGAATGTTTCCCTTGAGGATCTTACCACCAGAGAGGAAGACAGGGCAACAGTCCCAACGGCGACAACTGGTGCACCAGGTAAATAATCTCATTGCAATTTTTTTTATTAATATTACCGAACTAGTTCAATGATATTTAAAAACTGACAATTAAAATTTAATATTATCTATTTTTGTAGGTGATGCCCCATCACTGGATGAGACCAGACATCGTGACTACGCAACTAGGTCAGCGGCGACAACTAGTGCACCAGGTAAATAATCTCATTGCAATTTTTTTTATTAATATTACCAAACTAGTTCAATGATATTTAAAAACTGACATAAAATTTAATATTATCCGTTTTTGTAGGCGATGCCCCGTCACTGGATGAGACCAAACATCGTGACTACGCAACTAGGTCAGCGGCGACAACTGGTGCACCAGGTAAATAATCTCATTGCAATTTTTTTTATTAATATTACCGAACTAGTTCAATGATATTTAAAAACTGACAATTAAAATTTAATATTATCTGTTTTTGTAGGCGATGCCCCGTCACCGGATGAGCCCAGACATCGTGAATACGCAACTAGGTCAGCAGTGCGGGTTGAAAGGCACGAAACAGGAGCAGAGCACGATGATATTGATGATGTAATTAGGAGCTTTAAAAATAGGAAGAAGAAAAAGAAAATTTGACAATGTAAAATATCGTATTATTATAAGACAAACGTTACCATACTTGGAACATTTTTTTGCGTTATATAAAAAACTCATTTATCATACTATTTTTATGTCAAGCATTAATTGCAATGTTTCCTTTCGTACTTTTTGTTGAATTGTTTTTTTACTAGTTATTGAATATTTTTTTTTATGCTCATGAAAGTAAAAATTGAAATATAGATTGGGTATTGGGGAATTGAGAGTGATGTGAGGGGGGGTGAGGGGCCATAAGAGCTTCCACCTTCACGTGGTTGGCCCTGTTTAGTAGAGAATAATTTATTGGAGCGATTTAATCTTGGAGCAAACCTCCCTTGATCCAGCGTAGCAACAAAAAAGTCACTGTTGACTTAGTTGCTACTCTTTCATATCGTGGGAGGCTTGTTCCAAGTTCACGCGACTCCAATAAATTGTTCTTGAAACGAAGAGGAGCTTATTCAGGTATGTTTTGACATTTTCAACATATGTTCTAACATTATCATAAGAATGCATCTTAGAGTAAAAAATACTACATCAATTACTTGTATTTATTGTATAGATAATGATGGATTTTGATTGACTTGGCAGTGCAGGTACAAATCCTCTTGCATCATGAGCAATACAACTTGTCAACCAAGGTCATGTCCAGGATATTTTTGCTTGTGTGCTTGACCAGGTTCGTAATGTCACATTTTGTAAGTTCCTTTACAGTTCATAATTCAATATTAAGCGTGTTCATGATTATTATCTAGGTTTTTTGTATGTGTTTTTTCATCTATTTGATTGTAAGCAACTCTGCATGTTTCCTGTTGTTCACTATGATTTCTCCCATTACCACTCCCAGGATGAATCCGAATTTATTGTTACATAGGTTACTTTATTGTTACTATGATTTCTCCATTTACGATTTCATATGTTACATCATGTAAAGTTGTCAATCTCAGGTTGGTGATGAGCTTTAGCTCTCCAGATTTGGGGCTTTTCTGATATTTTCTCCCTCATGTCATTCCTGCATCACCTCGTTGTTTGAGCATGCCAATTGTCTACCACTTGTACCAATTGGCACATGTCAATCTCTGAGTGGTGCCACATTTCACCTATTTTCAGTGAGAGTTTAGGGTTTCTCTAACATAGCTTCAGAAATCCGATTTAGTGCCTGCTTGAATATCGTCACATAATACTCATGGTTTGGATTGATGAGCATGTTTTGAATGGTTGGTTGATTCATAAGAACCACCCATATAGTCATCTTGAGATATTTCAGAAGTTTTCTCGGGTTTCCTTTTTCACCGTTTCTAGTGGGTGGGATGGTGTGGGGTGATCCATCAATACCGGTGCTCTTGTAGTAGGGAATTTGTTTTTGGGGATATAAAGGAGCATTTGATGTAGATATCCCATTGGATGCATTCATAGATGGGCATGAGAGGTCAAGAATTTAAATTAAAAATATGAAACCTCTAGCATGGCAACCTGAAGGCCGCGAGAGACACTGGTTAAAGATTGTTTTGTGCTGGCCTTAATATAGTCGTGATTTCTTTCTATTATCTTAATGAAAATATATAGTCCGGTCTCATTAAAATGAGGATTTTGGTTGTATTTCTCTTTGGTTGTTTCTCTCTTAATGCTCCAAAAGTTGCCAAAAGTTGCGATAGTTTTTTAGTTTGCCTGTTACAACTTAAAAGTGGTTTTTAGCAATGGGAGTCATGTTTTTTAAGGTTCATACTAATATGAAGATCTTGTAATTCTATATTTAGCATAAGAGAAGATGGCCTCTGCTTTGGGTAGTATGACAACAATTACCACATCTACCTCATTGGGTAACAATGGAAAGGGGAAGAAGTTGGGTGCAATGTTTGATAATTATGGCAGACAATTGTCTTCTCTTTCAGTTTTTTCACCCATTTCCTTTAATCGCTCAAGCAGAAGAGGGAATCTGAGATTATGTGACAGAGAGAAGGTAGTTAATACAAGAGCTATGGAAAAGGAGTTGTACTTCAACAAGGATGGCTCAGTGACAAAAAAATTGCAGGTCAGAGAAAAAAATATGTTTAAAGGAAGGTCACCTACACGTGAAACTTCACTGCGGTGGATCTTTCCTTGTCCACTTATATTCGATTTTAATGTGTTATTTTAATTTTTCATGGAGGGTTGTTTTGGCATATGGTCCGGCATTCAATTGCACACTTACTGAAAGCATTGTCAATTTGTCTTGCAGGCGGTGTGAACAAACTTGCTGATCTTGTTGGAGTCACCCTTGGGGCGAAGGGAAAATGTTGTCTTGGAGAGCAAGCATGGTTCTCCGAAAATAGTTAATGATGGTGTGACAGTAGCTAAGGAGGTAATTTGTAGATGTGTGCTCTGGTTTTCTTTTTAACGTTGTATTAGTTCCTCCTCTTAAATGTCTTAGATTTGGTAGGCATAATTTGAAAACTCAAAGGTGAAAGGAAACATATTTGTTACCCAGTGGTCTACTTGGCCTATGGACTAGCCACATTAGAGTAATGCATAAAGATTTTCACAACAATAAAAGGAAAGGGTTATGGCCGAGTCAAATTTTATTGTTATTGACAGTGTAATGAAATGTATCTCAATGCTATGGTTTTGGCCTTTTTATTGGTTGAATTAGAGGACCCAGTTGAAAATATTGGGGCCAAGTAGGTCGGTTTTCCTTTTTGCTGATGGTTTGGTGTATCTAATTGAATTAGTTGCCTAAGGTATTTTTGGTTGCAAACTCCTTTTCATTTTTCATACAGTATTGGCCTTGTGGAATACATTTGATTGTGTGGTCTTGTTATATCTACAACATTTGTAGTTTTTTAGTCTTATGGCCGAGGTGCACTTTTATTATGGAAATAGTTGATGCAATATTGTCATTTAATCCTTACTGCAGGGTAGCATGTTGAGAAGTTTCTTTTGAAACATTTGGTATTCAAAATGACACTTGATCCTATACAGCATCATGCACTTGACTTCAAAATTCATATTCAAAGTGTGCCAGACAATTCTTGCAAAATTTCAAATATTTATGTTGTTTTAAACCACTATCTTTTTCATGTATTGGATGCTGAAAATGAGAAAAAGACTTTGGTATGAAACCAACTGGTGAATAATTTCCAGCAAAACAACCACTTCCAAGACATGATTTAGAAGTAGAACATATGTACTTATGAAGCATAGAAAGATATCCTCGATGCATTGTCAATGTTTGGCTAGGGTTATTTTTGGAGAAAATAACTCCTTATTCCTAGAATAGTGATCTTCAATACAAGTAAATGCCAGAGAAGAGAGATCATCGTGTGACGCAACAAAACTGAAATTGGATCCCTAAGGAGAGCTGGTGTGTCTACAATCGCTCTGTCAGCATTTTCCCCTGGTTTACCCCGTTCTTTTCCTCCAGCCTGGGTCTTCATTGACTTCTTCGTTCTTCGGGTTTATTTATCAAATTCGTAGAATTTGATAAATAAATACCATCCACAATGGTTGGACTTTAATTTATATTCCCGACTTTATATTATCTCCAAGCCTTATAACCAATGTTTAACTTTCAACACTTTTTATTTATACTCCACGTTTCTTTTTAAATAAATAACTTGTAATGAACTTTCGGCTCTATATTTCACCACCCAGCCTTACAACAATCACGCTCTAGACTTATGCTAATTATCCGCCAATCGTTTAATTAAACAATTTCATTATACTCCGGCCCCACCTATATATATCAATAACCAATCAAAAACTCGTATCGTACCTGGCTATCCTCCGCACACCTTAGTTAACCTCCGGGCAAGTTCAACGTGCGACCATCGTCCGATGGCCCTTCTCCAAATCAACGACTCTTGGCAATTTCGCTCGGCTTCCAACGTCGGGCTTTAACGTGCGATGGTGCGGGTTAAACGGTGGTTTTCTGGGGGTCACTTCGCCACGTGTCGCATTCCCTATGGAATCGCTCGCGAATAGGAAATACCGCCTACTCCGCAAAAGCGGTGCGATATGGGCAACCCGCTTTTGTGATTCCGCTCGTGGTTTTGGTAGAGGGCTTGACCACGAGTGCAAGTCTGGTTCCGCTATCCTTTTGTTTGTTAACTCATGTCCAATCCTCGGGTCAGGTTCCGAAAGCACAACAATTTTGTCTCTTTATTAAGCGGGATTTTTATATTTGAACAGTTTTCACGACCCCGGTTCTCTACACAGACCTCACCTTCGGGTGGGGTGAGTTCACAGGGTTATCCAACAATTTATGGGAATTCAAAGACAGAAGAATGGAATTATCAGTACCCAATCGCCTCACAGTTAAACAATTCTTCACAATTAGCAGTTCAAGATAATTCAATGGCAACTAAGCTTGGAAATCATTTAATTGGAAACAATTGTTCACACATAGAGGTTTATTGCAGAAATCCCCTCTCTACTCTCCTCTTCCCTCTCTACTTTTATTCATCCGAGGAATTACAATTTATATACATAACATATGGCTCTTCGGTTCCTCCGAGAGGACCGTTCTAGAAATCAAAAGGTCTAATTATAATAATTCAACTAACTGAAACTGTTCGACTCCTACAACTCTAACTAGTCTAAGTAATACAGTCAGCTGAGGTATTGACACCTAGCTGTTACAACTCAAATTTTTTCGAACCCTCCTAGCCACAACATGTGGACAAAACCTCCTACATTTCTGGCTAGTGCCTAATGCCCCTGCATCATCGTGTGACATAAACCTATTAAAAAAAGTGAACAGGGAATGATTATTAATTATGGCATACTAAGTTGTCAGTGATTTTGACTATTTGTCTTTAACATGTAAAAATGTTAAATTCCAAACTTACATCATCATGGTTTGGCATCATGAGCTTGAATAATTTTCCACCATGCTCATAATTTCATTGTTGTATTCATATCTATAAACAATGTTTCAAATAATAATAAAAAAGTTCTATAAGAAAAATCCAGACCTCCATGCTGCTGCTCCTTGTGAGACAAAGTCAAAATTGCATTACACAATCTGACACATAAGAATCTCCTATATCCTAGTGGTATGTATCCAAACTCTTATAATAGTGTCTTCAAGACTTATGTTGACATTTCCAATGAGATATTTAAGCAATGAAAGATGGAGCCTTCTTCATTGTTGTATATGTAACAATATTTTATTAATATAAAGATTGATGGTTTTGTCTTTCTGAAAATGAAATGTAAAAATAATTTATTGTGGTCAATTGAAATTTTTTTTTTAAAGCTTTTCATTATGGAAGGGCGACATAGATATATGCCCTTCTAATTGAAATTCAAACCTGCCCTTCAAATTTGATCACTGTGTGGGACCTTAACAAACAATAAAACTATTCCGCCGCGCGTTATATAAAACATATAACAAAACCTTTGTCAAAACTTCAAACTAACCCTTTAGCCGTGGGTATTTCATCACGAATTGATCATTTTACCATGTACCTTCTTCTAGAGGAATATTCTTCCACTTGATTAGGTACTTCATAATGGTTATATGTCAAAGAGATACAGAATGTTCATCTATAACTTCTTGTGGTTCAAGAATCAACTTTCATTCTTCATCTAATTTTGGAAGTTCTATTTACATTGGCATATTTTTTCCCAAAACCTTTTTTAGGCAAGATACATGAAAAACCTTATGAATGCAAGAAGAAGGAAAATATAAATTCTATACCACTTGTGCAATCCTATGAATAATTATTTAGGGCCATAACAGTTTTCAATTTTGAGCTAATTCTTTATTCTTCTTTTTCTTGAATGAAGATTGCTTATAATGCTATAATCTAAAAAATACCCAATTACCCTCCTCAAATTATCTTTCACTTCAATGTTGTTCCCCTTGTTGTTTTATCATGTTTCATGTCATTTGAAGATTTTCCATAATAATTTTGAAAGTTTCTTTAGTATTTTCCATATGTGACTCTGTTTCCTATACTTTGGACTTATCTTGCAAAAAGTATGAGATACTAGGAGTTGGATATCCATAAAGGGCCTTAAATGGGGAAATTTTAGTAGATGTGTGATAGGTAGTATGATAGTATTATATTACCATTCTTCCTTGAGGAACCCGCTTCATCCATTAAGATTGATTTTCTAAAGAGTAACATTGTAGATAACCTTAAAAACATTTGTTAACTATTTTTGTTTGACCATTTGATTGTGTTTGATATGTAGAACTCATGGCAGCTAGTGTTTCTTCACTCATATTAAATAATTATTTCCAAAAGTTTCTTGTTACTATTACTTTAGGAAAACCATGAAGACTATGAATTTCTTTCATGGACACTTCTGCCACTTGGCTTGTTGTTTATGTACTTTGAGCTCTACAAAAAAATCTACAAAATTTGTCTATATAAATGACCACAAAAATGTCATACTTACCTTTATATTTCAGTAACCCTATAATAAAGTCTATTGATATATCTTCTAGTCTTTGAATATGTATGTGGAATGGTTGAAGTAACCCTAGATATTTTACTATCTCTCTTTTATTTATTATGCAAACCTGACCTTCTCTTACAAAATTTTGAATATCTTTCTTCATTCCTTCCAAAAATATATTTTTCGATCCTTTGAGATGTTTTAAGGAACCCTGCGTCCTACCATCAGAGAGACATGGGACTCCCTTAATATTTGTTTATTCAAATATGCTTGCATGCATAAAAATATTCTACATTTGCACCAAAGTATATCTCTCTTTCACTCCCAATGCTCCATAGAGTTCATCCCATCCTTTATAAATTTTAGTTTTTATTTAGTACTATTGTCATTTTTCCATTATGGAAAGCTTCTTCTAGCCACCTAGGAATAGAAAATGTAATTGGATATAAATTTGAGGCCTCTTCTATTTTAGAAAGAGCATCATGTACTAAATTTTCCTTACCCTTTTTGCATATTATCTCAAAATTAAAACTTTGCATTTTTTCTCCTCATTTTTGTTAATCTTCCAATGAAATCCATAGCTTCAAAAAATACTTTATGCTATCATGGTATATCTTGACTTTAAAGTACCTCCCAATGATATGCTATCCCCATTTTTTATTACATGTAATATTGCTTCCATTTATTTTTCATACGTATATTTCACCAAATATTTTCTTTGAATTCCTTGCTTTTAAAAGCCAATGATATCCCTTATTGTGTTAATGTTACGTAAATTCCTTGTCCTAGTGCCTCACACTCTACTATGAATGTTTTACCAAAAGTAGGTGCAACCAATGTTGGTGTAGAAGACATGGCATCCATTAAAAGAGAGAATGCCAAAGTAGCCTCATCATTCCATATAAATGATATTTTCTTCAAGAGACATGTGAGTGGACTTGAAATGCATGCATAATTCTTAACAAATGATCAATAATATCATGTAAGTCTAAAAAATCTTCTAAGAACCTTGATTTTCTTAGGAATAGGTCATTTTGTAATAGCTTGCATCTTTTGAGGCTCCAACTTCACTCCTTCCTTTAAAACAATATGAACCAAATAATCGAATTCTTATTTCCCAAAAGCACATTTGGATATTTTTACATAAAAATGATTGTTCTCAATAATTTATATAACTTTTCCACATGTTTAGTGTGGTATTCTCATGATTTATTATAAATATGTGTATTATCAAAGAAAACCAACACAAATTTTATAAGATGGGATCAAACAAAATTGTTCTTAAGTCGAGCCCGCCGGACTTCAAACGGCGATAAACCATAATTCAAACCAAATTCGCGTTTCAAAATAGACTGCTAACGTCGGCCAATTTTGTGACGCGAAAACCAAATGAATTCCACCCTAATCTTTTTCGGGTCCGAAGTTGGTCTGGCGTACGGAGGGAAGTTGTGACGCGAATTTCTTATCAAATTTTCCCTAATATTTTTCGGGTCCGGATTTCCACTGCGCGAGTGGCCCAAACAAAGATCCACTCCAATCAATTTCTTCCACGTGTCCTCAATAAAAACTTGCCATGCTCCCGGCTGCGGGTGCATTCGATGGCGTTTAAGGCGATGGGACATGGATATGGCGATTTCATATCAATCGCATTAACATTTAACGTTGTTCAATTAATTTTTCACATCAAATCCGCATTAATTAATTTTTAACACTGTTCAAGATCGGACCTCCACTCCTCTTAGCGATTCCACACGCTCCAATATGATCCGGCCTTCGGCTCTCATTATTAATGATCAGAGATTAATTATGACGGGCGTCCTTTGATTGCATTGCAGTCGGGTCGACAAAATGGCATTTAGCTATGGTTTTTCAGACGAGCCGGTTGCTGGATTACACTGCCTGCTAACTGTGACGATAAGGAGAAGTGGCCAGCTGAACTGCTGCCTAGACCTTGCTGCATATCTTCATTTCTCTCGGTTCTGTCTCTGTCTGTCTTCCTCTGTTTCTTGGAATTATGCTTCTCCGTCTCCTCTTGTGCCCACTGTGCCTGAGACTGCACCCATGCCTCGCGTGCGTCATAGGATGTGTTGACGTAGGGGGAGCACTAGAGGTCAACCCCTGCGCGCTCCCTCCAGCGCCTCAACAGAGTCGACTTCCGGCCAGTCCAGTGATTATTATGCAGGTCGATATCCAAATACTAGGAGTGGGCAGGGTCGGGTTGTAGGATCTGGCCACTGTATGGATTCCCTTGCTCCTCGCGTCCCCACCACTAGTTCACCTTCTCCCACGACGCGCACTGTACAATTTTCCTTTAATTGCTCTCTCAACTGCCCGCGAATCACGGCTTTAGTCACTATGGTCTTCCGCAAGGAGGCCCAAACGGAGGAAGAATGCACCCGTCCGGCGGGTCTGAGCTCGGAAAAAGCCAGCCAACATTCGGGCCTTCAGGAGGGGAGCCATGGCATGCATGTGGAGGTAGCACCTAGCGATCCTGGACCTTCCGAAGGATGGTGCCGAATCGTGGAGGAACCACCGGAGGAGTATTTTGGTTAATTTGTTTTTCTTGCTTAGCAAGCCCACTTAATTGGGCTGATTTTAGATTATTTTACTGTGCTGGACCTTTGTAATATTTTTGAATTCTGTAAATTAAACGTTCAAGACTGGTTTCCCCGTATGAGGGCAGTCTTCTTAATTTTTTGATTTTTTGATGAAAAATTTGCCATGAGTCTGGCCAGGCAATGTTTTTGACTTCGGTGTAATTTTATTCGCAATGTTAATAGATTAACTTTACTTAGAATTCTCACATGATTAGCGTTTTTCTTGATCCGTTCAAGGATTTTGGGTACTTTAATTTGTATTTGGAACAATGGACGTCGGTACTCTATCTGTTTCTTTACTTTTCTACATACTACTATTTCACTTTCTTATAGATGCCTCGGGCATATTTGAATGCTTTCTCAGATTGTCGATAATCTCCATGTGGACCGTTACCGGATTTTATATCATGT